>CM056052.1:378075913-378307077 GCA_029574335.1 Rana kukunoris
CAAACATATATATATTTTCGGTAACATGTAGAATAAAAAGATACACATTTTTATGTTGTACAACATTTGGGCAGACAAGAGCAAAACCTATTTTTATTTTTGGGTAAAATTGAAAAAATTATAATACTCAAAAATTATCCATAGGTGAAGCTTTAAAAACAATTACAGCTTATCAGTTCAGAGTTAAGCCTAAGTAATGGCCCTAGAAATATTCTTCTCGTTCTGGCTTGAACCATGATACCTGATCTAAGTTACCCAAATACTACGTATGTGCATGGGGAGTGGGGAAGGAGTGAGGGTCCTTTTTACATTTTCCTTAAATTATTTTAGTATTTTGATTACATTTTTATAACACCATAGAACCACCCTAACAAAAGGACCGAACTTTATCGGCTCAACATCAGAAACCTAAAAAGTCAATATCTTTAATTACAAAAAAAAAAAAAATACAAACCATATGTACAAGTAAATACATTTGTAAAAACAAAATAAATGCCTCTCAAAATAGCACTGGGACAAGAGTCCCAGGGTTTAATACATCTCTCAATCGATTGGGAGAATAGGCAAAATTACAAATTGGTGAAATATAGGTGTATAACTGTACCCTTCCAGTCACTCGGGTCGACACTTTTCGCCAATTTATGGCTTCCTCAGGACCCAATGTATTGGAAGAACATCCCTACATACAAGACAGACATAATTACTATGTTAATAGGGAAACCTGAGACTTATATATATGACGGAATAGAATATATATTTACATCCCATATTTTTCTGTGTACTGTGGGGGACTAGATAAAGTGGTCCTGGGTTTAGTAACACTTTAACTGACCTCTACAGCATTGTTTTAACATGACTCACCACAAAGCAATTATGGTATACTTAGGTTCATTGGTAAGATCTGTTGGGGTGTGAGTTGAAATAAATTACAATGCATAGCACCAAAGTCAGTTTCGTGTATTAAAATATGCATTGCATGATTGGAGCATTACAGCCAGACATTTAGTGAATGGTGTATTATTATACAATATGGATTGATGTTATAAGTACCCTCAAAAAATAAATGTTTTGCTTTATATATAATATATGTCAGGTGCCTAACCACAGGAGCTTGTTATTTTTCAGTCAGCCAATAATATCGTAACTAAATTCATTATTATATGAAGATATTTCTGTTTTCCCACCTACAGAACCAAGTGAAATCTTTAGCTGAGCAAGCATCACATGGCTGTAAATTTCACTTGATTCTGCGGGTGTCGTCTTGTAATAATTTAGGGTATTTTGGCTGACTTTTTTTGTTACATTCGCCACTTTATGTAGGTGATAGATTAATTAGAGCAGCAGGTAGTAGTGCAAAAGTTCAATTGGAAAAAATAAGTCATACTTATATAAATGCTTTAGTATTATATTTTTTGTGAATGATTGTAATATGCATCAATGCTGAAAAATCTTGACGGAAATCATAGTATATTTTTAGAGAACACATATTTTTATTTCATAAACCCCCCACAATTTTTTCATGCATTACTTAATTTTTGCCAATGTATAAAGTGCTGAATGTTCAGTGTAATTGGATCTCTGTGGCTTTAGTAGGCCGCTGTATTATACGTATATATTTGTAATACGAGCCTCTTTGTAAGATCTAAACAATGTTTCTATGTGTTTTTTTTATTTTATTTTTCAATTTTACCCTTTTTTTTTGCATTATTTTAGTTCACTACTTTTTAAAGGTCACCATTTTCAGCTTCACTGGCCTATTTATCTCTATCAATACCGGTAAACAGATGAATTTCCCCTTAAAACAGGAGGCAAAGGTTACTTATTACCTACCCTAAGGCCTCGTACACACGACCAAGAAACTTGACAGATCCATCAAGAAACTTGGTGTTAGAGTTTTTTTTTGTGTGTATGCTTTTCATCGAGAAAAACTGTCGAGGAACTCGACGAGGAAAAAAAGAGAGCAAGTTTCTTTTTCCTCAAACTGGAGTCTCAATTTCCTCGTTGTGTACCTCGTCGGCTGGTTTTCGACGAGCAACACGTTGGTGTGTATGCCCGCGCACCTTCGTTAAAAGTAGCATTTGTAATGGAAATAGCACATTTGTCACGCTGTAACAGACTGAAAAGTGCAAATGTCTCTTTTTACCCAACACGCAGTAACATGAGATTAGCAAAAGCAGCCCCAGAGGGTTGTGCCAGTGGAATCAAACTTCCCCTGCCTTTGTATGTGTTGAAGTCACCGAGTTTGAGAATGAGGAGATTTGGTTTTAACTGTGTGTACGCAAAGACAGCTTGTCAAGTTTCTCGACAAGCCTAACAAGGAACTGTCGTCGAGGAAAACGATGTGTCTTTTCCGACGGGTTCTTCGGTCGTGTGTACGAGGCCTAAGAAATGAAGAATCTTGGATATGTCTGTCCGATACAAGTTACCAGCTTCTATCCAGAACTGAAACGCACCAAATGCATTTACTTACTGGTCCATTTTTTTTTTTAGTATACATGTCCTCTAATTGATACTCTAAAGTCCACTTAAATACATGTCCAGTTTGGTTCATGGAATGGTTCTCAAGATATGCATTTGCATTTTTTAAAGTATTTTGAGACAGAAAATTTATATATTATGCTCATATTTAATTTCCTTAAACTTACATTTAATGTGTAAGTTATTACTTGGGAGGGTAAATTTAGTAGTTTTCCCTTTTTTGATTTTTAGATTAAAGGTCTATGCACCAATATTTTCATAAGATGATCTCCAACAATGTAAATTATGTAATAGCAGTGCCATTACTTCACTACAGGGAGTCCCCGGGTTACAACAAAATGGGTTCTGTAGAGGTTTGTTCTTAAAGTGGTTGTAAACCCTGTACTACCACTTTTACTTACAGGTAAGCCTATAACAAGGCTTACCTGTAGGTACCATGAAAATCTCCCAAACTTTCATCTTTAAGGAGATATTCACTGTATCCGCATGTGCCAATGTCATCGGCAGATGCGCATTGAAGAAATGGCTCGCTCGTGCCACTTTAGTAGCTGTGCCATGACCGGCGGCTCCCGCGCAATAGCAACCAGTGAAGTAGTGCGATTTCAAAGTAGCAGGTTGTTTTTTGTTTTTTTTTAGAGCATTTACAACCACTGTAAGCCCTGGTTCACATTGATGCTACTTTGAAATCGCGCTACTTCACTTGAAGTAGTGCAATTTCAAAGTAGCATCAATGTGAACTATGGCTTAAAGTGGTTGTAAACGCTCCCAAAAAAATAAACAACCTGTTACTTTGAAATTGTGCTACATCACGAGTTGCACCGATTGAAGCAGTGCCATTGCCTCCAATAGGCTAAGACTTGCCATGCAATTTTATCTCTCAAATCGCATTCCAAATCGCAGCAATGTGAACCTAGGCTCAGTTGAATTTGTATGCAAGTTGTAGCTCCTGCCAAAAAACTTTATTTTTACGTTTTTGGTATGGCATAGGGATGGGTTAACACCCCTGTAACATTTGTTTTGCTGTCTGTGTCCCTGTTCAGAAGATTTCACCTCACTTTCTGTCAATGGGACAAATTTGATTATTGAAAATTTTGGGTTGTTTTGTGAAACAAGGATTGGTGATAAAGCATCGGTGGAGACCTCTTTTTCCCGTGATCATGCTTACAGTGAGTGAATTTCCCTTCCTTGGGGTAGATTTCCTCTCACTTCCTGTTGTCTCCCTCCATTTATAAGTAGGAGTCCTTTGTAAGTCAGATGTTGGTAACCCGGGGACCGCCTGTACTGCCGTTGACATTTTGCTTTAAAAAACACACTTTTTTTTGTTTTGCATAACATGTTTTAAGAAAGTTGTGCAATGAATTTTTTTGTTTTTGTATCCAAAGCTCTGCATGTTGCTCATTGTATAATAAAGTAATTGTTTTGCTTTGTGTTTAGATAATGCTCTCTGCCAGGGTCAATGTGAATTCAGTTTTTGTCACTACAATATTCTTCTATTTGTGTAAATTGTTTGCCATCTTGTAGCTGTGTATATTTTGTTCAAATTTTATGAAAATAAATTATTTTACCAGCAATTTAATTTAAATTAATTTCATGATCTATGTCTTGTACAATAAAATGAATCAAGAAGTAAAACTGTTTTTTTTTAGTTATCATGCCAATACTGGTACATTTAACGCAAACTTGAACTCAAAATTGAAGACTGCTTTAAATAGTTAGGGGGACTTTAGAGAAAGTATTTAAATCCGAAATAGGTGGGTGTCGGTTAAACCTGTACAATGGGTATAGTTACAATTTCATAAGATGGCCTAAGGCAGGAAAAACTGGTTGTTGAAGCCTTCTGTGGTGTTTCTCTACCTGCCCCCTTACATCAGAGTATCCCCCCTTACATTAGTTTGCCCTCATTATATCAGTGTGCCCTCCTACCTTAACCAGCATGGTTTTATGGGGAGCCCCATCTTGGGCAGTGCAGTTGTAGTTACACAGAACAGATCTTTCACCGTCGGCTGCTACAGCTCAAAGATCAGTCCTGTGTGTGGGGGGGGGGGGGGGGGTTGCGTGTGTGGACATACAAAGACCTGTTCACTCCTGACATTTTGGGGGTCCCAGGGGCCAGACAGGGGACAGACCATTGATGCTGCCAGCCTGCGGAGCCAAAATAGGTGGGGGCAGGTGGGGGGGGGCATGTGTCCTGAGTGTAGGCTCCGATGCCCCTCTGCCTCTTCAGAGTTTCTCAAGACAGATCACCGGTGCTGTGTATCAGCACTAGGAGGTCAGTCAGAAGGGGGGGGAGACGCACATGTTCTCCTGCATTTTCTAAATCGACCTCCCCCCTTTCCTACTGCTCTGCTCCCCTCTCTAAGCACTGCCAACATTACACTGTCAGCCATGTTGCCCGTCTCATGTAGTGTCGTGGCACATGCTCCCCCCCCCCCCCCCAGTTTCTTGTATGTTACTGCCAGTATTGATCTTGTAACGGTTCACCACCGCTTACGACTTTCCATCATCCACGACAAGCTTATATGACACACTCCGACAATATTGCATACACGATCCATATCCTTTCCCAGAATAAGACGAGACAGAGGCTCCGTTCTTGCTTCCAAAGATATGACAATTTATTGGTATTTTTCTCAGCTTCTTATACAGTCTCAAGCATAATGCAGTTTATCACAGGACAATGCAATCTCCACCCCCCTATTCACTCACTGAGGATAATTCTTTAATTGGTAGCTAGACATGACGGCACCGTATCATCAATATGGTTCAATTAACCTTGAATAGTAATACAGACATCTAGTTGAATAAGTTCTCTAGACAGCTTTATCACACAATGGCAGAGTCTTGTGAGAGTGGGTGCAATCCACACCTTCAATGGAATGTCTTTACAGTGAATAGCCAACACCTTAAGATATTTCAATAGCATATTATACAAAGGTATGACTCACTCTGGTCTTGTAGACCTGAATTAACACCTTTCAAAAGCATGTGTGCCCAGATTGCATAGCTAACAGCTTTTGATATTTGAAGACATCCTGCAAACATGAATTATTATTAATGTCCCTTATTAATGTCTTCTGTAATATATGAATTATGAGTCTTTGTCACCCTATGGCCCTAGTGGACATAAGGTGACCCTAGACATAGGAATATCTCAGTCTGTCACGGGCCATTCCGTTACATCTCTCCCCTTTCGGTGGGAGACGGACACAGGTGGTAACCCCAAACGGGTTGACTCCGAAGTCCGTCAGTAGGTCCAGTCCTCCAATGCTGGTCTCCATACTGTACCCCAAATAAATGGCTCCAAACTGAGCATTACTCACCCCGCCAACCTCTGCCTCTCTCAGATAACACGCCTGCCGCTGGGGAGAAGGCAGGGTGGCTGGGCTCAGTCCATCATGCTGTTGGGGGTCTGGGCCAACTGCCCCCCCTTCCCAGGGTATACCAGTGGAGACTGAAGTCCCATCCACTGGTGCTTGGTGAAAACCCCCCGGTGCTTGCAAAGCAAAGCCGACATCCTCCTGTCCCAGTCCTGTACCATTTTCTGGGGTTGTGCCAGTGGAGACTGAAGTCCCATCCACTACCCCAGGAACCCCCTCTTCTGTTAGTGAGGAGCAGAGGCCTATGACACACTGCTCTGTTGCCAGCTCTTCTGCTGGGTTGCTGTGAGTGAAGACCACAGTCCCATCCACCACCACAGGGTCCCCCTCTTCCGTTAGTGGAGAGCAGAGGTCCGTGACCCTCTGTTCTGTTGCCAGCTCTTCCGCTGGGTTGCTGTGAGTGGAGACCACAGTCCCATCCAACACCACAGGGTCCCCCTCTTCCGTTAGTGGAGAGCAGAGGTCCGTGACCCTCTGTTCTGTTGCCATATTTTCCGCTGGGTTGCTGTGAGTGGAGACCACAGTCCCATCCACTACCACAGGGTCCCCCTCTTCTGTTAATGAGGAGCAGAGGCCTATGACACTCTGCTCTGTTGCCAGCTTTTCTGCTGGGTTGCTGTGAGTGGAGACCACAGTCCCATCCACCACCACAGGGTCCCCCTCTTCCGTTAGTGGAGAGCAGAGGTCTGTGACCCTCTGTTCTGTTGCCAGCTCTTCCACTGGGTTGCTGTGAGTGGAGACCACAGTCCCATCCAGTTTGGCTTTAGGGAAGGCAATCTCCGTATTTTCCACTGCCGATTCATCAGCCAGGAGTTCCCAGTTGTCATCTGAACTTTCCTCATAGTCCCAGGCAATGGGAGCCCCACCCTGCTGCTGAGCCGAGTCTAGCAGCTGTCTGTAGGCAACCTCCAGCTCCCATTCTTGAATGGCCAGAAATTCTAAATCTTCCTGTGACCAGTGGCCTCCCGAGATATTTAATTTTTCCTCTCTGTGCTCCATTATGTCCTCCAAGCGCCACTCACGATCATCCCCAAAGTCGGGATCACTGGACATCCTCCAATACAACAATCCCAGGCCATCATAGTCATAGCCTTCTGTGGGGCTGTCATCCGCTGACCATGGGCACTCTTGGGCTACATACCACCGGAGGGCTCTGTAGCTCTCATCCAGCTGCATCTCTGCCCGGATCAGCCTGCTTAACTCTGCTATCCACTCCTGCTTCGGTTGTTCCCCCAACAACAGCATTCGTACGTCATACTGCGGCCAGTACCTTGCATAGATGGAGGGCAGGACCTTTCCTTGGTGTTGCTGCTCCAGAGCTAATGCTTCCTTCCAGAGTTGGCACCAAATCACATCCGACCATCCCAACAGGACCTCCTCTGATACTGGTCCTCTATGCTGTATCCGCATCTCTTGTAACCTCCTTTGGAATTCCTCTTCCATGGAGACTGGTATCTGCACCTCTCCTCTCTCTTCAGCTGCTGAAGCACTTCTTCGCTGTCGCAAGGTGGCATCCACAGCCGCTATAACCCGGTCTATGATCTCCGGCGGAGGATTAGGACCATATTGTGCCAGTCCATGTTTAACAGCCCGATCAAAAAATTCTTCCTCGGGTGTCCTGTCTGTTACGCTGGGCCTCTTAGCTCTATTCATTTCGACAAGTTCTGCGATAATGTCCCTTTTCTTACGGTTGCTGGCCGGTCTGCCCCGGCTCTCCAGTAAGTCCATGAGGGAAGAGAGCTTCATCCGTTCATACAGCGTCTCCATTGTCATGTGTCCTTGTAGCCGTCCTTCTGAAGATGGAATCATCCCACTGCTGTGCCACCAAATGTAACGGTCACCACCGCTTACGACTTTCCATCCATCCACGACAAGCTTATCTGACACACTCCGACAATATTGCATACACGATCCATATCCTTTCCCAGAATAAGACGAGACAGAGCTCCGTTCTTGCTTCCAAAGATATGACAATTTATTGGTATTTTCTCAGCTTCTTATACAGTCTCAAGCATAATGCAGTTTATCACAGGACAATGCAATCTCCACCCCCCTATTCACTCACTGAGGATAATTCTTTAATTGGTAGCTAGACATGACGGCACCGTATCATCAATAGGGTTCAATTAACCTTGAATAGTAACACAGACATCTAGTTGAATAAGTTCTCTAGACAGCTTTATCACACAATGGCAGAGTCTTGTGAGAGTGGGTGCAATCCACACCTTCAACGGAATGTCTTTACAGTGAATAGCCAACACCTTAAGATATTTCAATAGCATATTATACAAAGGTATGACTCACTCTGGTCTTGTACACCTGAATTAACACCTTTCAAAAGCATGTGTGCCCAGATTGCATAGCTAACAGCTTTTGATATTTGAAGACATCCTGCAAACATGAATTATTATTAATGTCCCTTACAGTATTAATGTCTTCTGTAATATATGAATTATGAGTCTTTGTCACCCTATGGCCCTAGTGGACATAAGGTGACCCTAGACATAGGAATATCTCAGTCTGTCACGGGCCATTCCGTTACAATCTCCTTCTGAGAATCTTTTGGGTGGTTGGGTGGGTAGTCGTGCTGACCTTCTGACATTGTTTTCCGGTCACTATCTTGGAAGAAGTATGATATTCTGACCTCACTCTGGCTTCTATTTGCTGAATAATTTTTCTGGTTCAGAAGCTTAGATGCGATTGAAGCTGCACACACCCAGTAACCAAAATTTTGGAAAAAAAAGATAGCAGTGACAATGCTCCTATAATCAGATGAAAAAGGGAAAATGATACAGATTATATGGTAGTAGTATGTAATGACCTAGGTTACACTGAGCTTATATGGTCACAATCAGCAAATTAGCATTTTATACGTTTTTGCACCTGTACATTATATAGGTGAACCTCAGTTCACTCTGAATATCTGATCATAAGTGGAATCTTAAAAAAATAAATAAGCTATGCCGACGCAACTAGAGAGGCAAGTGCCGTATTCACAAAGCACTTGTGTCCTAAGTTACGGCGACTTAGCGTAAATGGGCCGGCGTAAGCCCGCGTATTTCGAAGTAGGCAGGTCGTGGGTGTGTAGTATTATAATGAGGCTTGACCCCATGTAGATGCATGTCCGTACAAACGGCGCATGCGCCGTCCGTGGACGTAACCCAGTGCGCATGCTCCGACTCATGTCCGATCGAATTCCTAAGATACGTAGAAAAATGCCTCCGACGTGAACGTAACTTACTTCTTGACTTACGCAAACGACGTAAAATACGACGCTGTTCCGACGTCCATACGTTAACATGACTTACCCCTGCTTTATGAGGGGTAAAGTTACGCCGGTCGTACGCCTTACGTAAACTGCGTATATTGATACGCTAGGAGCAACTACGTTTATGGATCGGCGTATCTAGGTCATTTGCATATTCAACGCCAAAAATCGACGGAAGCCCTCCACCAGCGTAGGCAAGTTACGTCGGCGGAGAAAGCCTATTTTTTAGACGTATCTGCCTTTGAGAATCACCGTAAAGATATGCCAGTGCAGATTTATCTGGAGATACGCCGCCGTAAAAGTTTTGTGGATCCCGGCCTCACTTTGCAAAGTAAACAATCTCTCAATGGGTTTAGTAAATCCCCTGCAGCGCTTACTGGTTCCTCTTGCTGACCTCCCCCATTACAGCGGTGGTCATCAACCCTATCCTCAGGGCCCACTAACAGGCCAGGTTTGCAAGATAACTGAAATACATCACAGGTGATATCATTTGCTGCTCAGTGTTAGCAGTATTCTAGTCTGCATCTCCCCAAGGTAATACATAACATCTGGCCTGTTAGTGGGCCCTGAGGACAGGGGTTGATGACCACTGCATTACAGGATACAGTAGTGATGTGACAGTTGGCAGAGTGAAACTCCATGAAATGTTGGTTTCAGTGCAGATATCAGCAAATTTCCCAGCATCCAAGCAGAGTTCAAAAACGCAGGCAGTAGAGTTTTTTTTTAAATTCTTTTAAACCTACAGAAAAAAACTAATGTTGCGCTGTGCCTTTAAAAAAAAAAAAAAACAATTAACGTGACGTAAATGTGGTCCATATAAAACTGAATCAAAAGATGAACTTCGTACCCCTGGTAAGGCAGATCAAGGCAGACTTTCAACGATGGGATAAGGAAATCTTTACATGGTTCGGAAGAATTAACATTATAAAAATGAATGTGATGCCAAGACTACTATACATACTTCAGACCTTACCTGTAAAGATTCCCTCAGGGTTCCTGAGAGATTTAAGAACTAGATTCGCTAAGTTCATCTGGGCAGGGAAAGTACCTAGAATACGGCGAGAGATTCTGACGTTGCCAAAGGAAAGAGGAGGGGTGGGACTCCCAGATCCAATGGGATACCACGATGCGTCCCATATGGCAAGGGTAGTAGAGTGGTGTACTCAACAGAAGGCAAAACCATGGATACATATGGAGCAAAAAATCAGAGGGAATGGCATGGATCCAAGAGGTAGATATACCACAAGAAGTGAAAAAACACCCCACTATAGGAGCCACACTACGAGTCATAAAAAAAATATTTAAGAAAACGAAAATCTCGGAACATCCAAGCCCATTACTCCCGGTGCTGGGAAACCCTAGATTCCAATTAGGCCTCACAGACCTACATTTTAATAATCTTAGACGCTCAGGAATGAGCAGGCTAACACACTTTGAAGATGAGAATCAAAGGAACAGTGGGGGAGAAAGGGAAGAGGTATTTAATAGGGAAATAGACTCAATGAGATTAAACCAATTAAAAGCTGCTATTAGAGCAATGAATCCACTAGGCAAAGCAACCAGAGACCTCTCAAGATATGAGGAACTATGCTTGAAGGGTGACTCACTGAGACATGGTCTGTCTTTAATGTATACTCTTTTAGAAGAGTCAATAGCCCCAAAAGAATTACCATTTATTCTAGCCTGGGAAAAAGAATTGGGGACTAAATTTTCAGAGACGCAGAGAATAAAAATCTTCAATTTTACACATAAAGACTCTCTTGCTACCAGATATCAAGAGGGTGGTTATAAGATCCTGACTAGATGGTATAAAACCCCTGTCGCATTAAAAAGGATATTCCCCGATTTATCAGACCGGTGCTGGCGGTGTGGAGAAGGAGAGGGTACCATGCTACATGTATTCTGGGAGTGTCCAAAGTTGAGAGATTTTTGGAAAATGGTCACCGATACGGTAAAAGAAATCACAGAGGTAGATCTGGGAGATAATCCAGCTACCTATCTACTTTTGGACTTCCCAATTTCCATGGCAAAATTTAAAAATTCTCTGCTTAGACATTTGTTGACAGCGGCAAGGGCATGCATTCCAATTTTGTGGAAAAGTACGCTTGCGCCGACTAGACAGCAATGGCTGGGCAGAGTAACAGAAATTCAGCAGATGGAGAACCTGACGATGGGAATAAGAGAACAAGAGGGGAAGTATAGTCAAGTGAATAGCGATTTAGAAGGAAGGGTAGATATGGGGAATAGGAAGCGTATTATGTTATAGCTACATACAGTAGATATGATGGCAGAATTTTGGAATTTTGTTAAGAAGCATAATGACTAGAAAATGTCTAAAGAAAAGTGTCAAATTGTAGTTATTTACTTTTTTGTATAAAGAGGAATAAGAGTGGAAAAATGCTATAAAATAAAGAATTAAAAAAAATATATATATAAAAAATCAAGAAATAACACCAAAGATCAGAAAAAATTAAAAATATGAATGTCTATAAAAAAATTAAGTGCCCATTTGGATGCAAATGTGTTCATGCCTCTGTGTATCCACTCTAGTGATCCGCCACTGAAAAATCAAGCAAACTGCTTATGAGATAGCTGGACCCTCAAGTGAAAGGAGGTCTAAGTGTGCTTTGAGATCTGCCAGTGACACTGAGGAATGCCATCAGGGACCATTCCACCAAAAGCTCTCAGCCACAAAGCACATCACATCAAACAAGAGGAAGAACGCACAAAAGCGCCATAGAGTTGTATTTTAAATTCAACGTTTATTATATAAAAGAAAGGTACTAAGTAGTAGCATACAAAGATACCTAAAACAGCGATTTGCTCCACCGAAGGGGTGTGATGTCATCAGCACTAAGATCCCAAAGCACAGTTAGACCTCTTATCACTTGTTGGTCTTATTCAAAGTCCCAACCACCCCCCCCCCCCTTCTTCCACCTCTAACCACTAATAGGGATGGAGGCCTATGTTTGCCTCATTCAAAGTCCCACCCTAACACCCCTTTTTATCACTTGTTGGTCTAACCATCTGGTAAGCAGTTTGATTTTTTTGGTGGTGGGTCACATATTTGCACACCTAGGGCCAGATTCAGGTAGAGTTAGGCTGGAGTATCTGTGATACTCCAGCCTAACTATCACTTTAAGCCGGCGTTTCTGTTTTCTGTAACCAGAAAACAAAAAACGCCGGGTTGGTGTTCCGATACGATCGGCGCAATTGAATTCCGCCATCGTATCACAAATTTAATTTAAAAATGGCGCCGGGGGCATTCCCGCTGATTAACGCTGAAAAAATATGTTAATCAGCGGGAATCGGAAATTCACGATCGTTTTCGCGCGCGACGCAGTGACTTTCTGACGTTTCCGTAAGCGATACGCGACGTAAAGATAAAGCAGCCCCCTAGTGGAGTATCCTATGTTAAGTATAGCCGTCGTCATCGCGTCGGGAAAAAAAAATTTTGCGTCGTTTGCGTAAAACGTTCATGAATGGGGATGTGACGTCATTGACGTTCACTGACAGAATTTGGAGCATGCGCACTGGGATGTATTGACACTCGTCGCATGCACAGTACGTTCGCAGCGGGATCGCGCTTATTTTAAATAATACACGCCCCGTACCCGCCCAATTTGAAATCCGCCGGCTCATTTGCGATGCGCTGCCGCAACTTTAGGAGCAAGTGCTTCATGAATAACAGCACTTGCTCCTAAAATTTCGGCAGAGTAACGTAAATGAGAAGCGTTACTCCAGAGCAAAGATGCTCCCATCTACCTGAATCTGGCCCCTAAAGTATAACTAAAGGCAAAACTTTGGCCCAGATTCACAGAGCAATTACGCCTGTCTAACTGGTGTTAGACAGGAGTAATTTCAAATTTTGCGCGCCGTATCACTAGTTTGAATCCTCAAACCATGATACGGCGGCTTCGGGCTTCGATCCGAGAGGCTTACGTCTTCGTAAGCCTTCGGATCTACGCTGCGATATTTTTGCGGCCGCTGGGAGGAGTTTGCATCGTTTTCATGCGTCGGGATATGCAAATGAGTTTTTACGGCGATCCACGAAGATACGAGCGGTCTTCGCAATCGCTTTCGTCTATTTTTTTATACGTATTGTTAGACCAGCTTTTTGCTGGTCTAACGGTGCGTAGCCCATGTTAAGTATGGCCGTCGTTCCCGCGTCGAATTAAATTTTTTTTTTTTTTTTACGTAACTCGTTCGGGAATAGGAATCTCCGTAAACGACGCTACTCAAGAAAAAATGACGTAACAACGTGATTTCGCGCAATGCACGGCGGGAAATTTGCGAATGGAGCATGCGCAGTTCGATCGCCGCGGGAACGCGCCTATTTTAAATGATTCACGCCCCCTACTCGCGCAGATGGATTGCGACGGGAGAAATACACTACGCCGCTGTCGTTTACTGGACAAAATCTACCTGGATTCCACGTAGAGCCAGGTAAAAAACGGCGGCGTAGTGTATTTCTGATACTCTACGATAGTCTAATTCTATCTGAATCTGGGCCACTGTTTTTAGTGTAGGATAGTCTGTGCCTCCATTAAGGAAATTCACCCTCGCTATCTGTCCTGTTTATCATGATAATTGAAAGTAAAAGAAAATCACAAACTTTGGGTTGCCCCCAGAAAAGTAATAGAGGGGGAAATCTTCCAATGTGGACACTAGTTCTGATGACCTGGGCAGCCCCAATGGATTACCTTAATTTGTAGGCATTTCCTTTCCCTTCCTATTTTGGCTATGGTACAGGAAATGAAGGTGTGTCTCCCCAATGGGACAGGGCTTATAACCTTGTCTTACTCTATCTAAAATTAAAAAAATATGTTCCCTATATTTCTACTTTAAAGGGGTTGTAAAGGTAAATGTTTTTTTCACCTTAATGCATCCTATGCATTAAGGTGAAAAAACATCCGATGGTTTACCCCCCCCCCCCCCCCCAGAACCCGCGTTTTACCTGACCCCTCGAAAGTCTCGCGCGCGTCCCCGTGATCCTCTTCGGTTCCCAGCCTGGCCGCTGATTGGCTAGGCTGGGCAAATTGATAGCAGCGCAGCCATTGGCTGGCGCTGCTGTCAATCACAGCGGATGACGCGGAACGCCGGGGGGCGGGGCCAAATGTTACAGTTGGCGGCTATGCCTGCCACTGTATCACGGGGCGCTCTCGCAAAAGCTTTCCACCATGCGAGCTCGCTCGCATGAAGGTGTAAAGCTTTTGCAAGGAGGACCCGAGACAGCCGCCGAGGGACCCCAGAAGACAGTGTTAGGGGACACTCTGTGCAAAACGAGCTGCACAGTGGAGGTAAGTATAACATGTTTGTTATTTAAAAAAAAAAAAAAAACATTTTTGCCTTTAGTGTTCATTTAATGATCACTAAGACCCCTTTTACACTGGCTCGTTTTTGGGCTAAAAATAGCGCCTGAAAAAACACCTCCCCTGCAGCCCCATAGTGAGAGCCCGAGTGCTTTCACACTGGAGCGGTGCACTTGCAGGATGTTAGGAAAAGTCCTGCAAGCAGCATCTTTCGGGCGGTGAAGGAGTGGTAAATACACCGCTTCTCCACCGCCTGCCACTGGAATCGATCGGCAGCACTGCCGAAGCACCTGCAAAGCACTTCGGCAGCTGGTGCTTTGTGGGTGCTATTAACCCTTTATTCGGCCACTAGCGGGGGTTAAAAGCACCCCGGTAGTGGCCGAAAAGCGCGCCTATAACAGCAGTAAAGCACCGCTAAAATTAGCGCCACTTTGCCTCTAACACCCCCTTGGGCCACTCCTGGCAGGTGTGGCCTGCATGCCCTCCAAGGCCACGGCAATCTGGCTGAGGAAGGAGTTGGTCTGGGCCTGCATCCTCAGCTGCCGGGTCACCTGATATTGGTGGGCCCGCTGCCTCTGCCTTCCCTGGTCCCGGATTGCAGCTGTTGCAGCTGATGTCCTGCACTGCCTCTGTCATGTGTCCCACAGAGGCCAGGCTGCCAGCCACACGGTCCAGGTGGCCAGCTATCTCCCCCATCTGCTGGGTCTGCCTGGCCTGGTCCCTCGCCATTTGGTCATGGATCACGTCAGACACCCCCCTGGTCTTCCGTGTCGCCTTCCTGGGGCCAGGAGATGGTAGTCCCCGGGGGGATGGAGTCGCCCTTGAGGGGCTTCCCATGATGGGGAGGGGATCTGAGAGGGCCCTGCTGAAGGGGAGGACTCCTCCAAAAATAAAAGAAACTCTTGCTCAGAGAGGACCGCCTCCTCCTCAACCACCTCAGCAGGTGAGGTGTGGGCACTCCCCTCCACCTCGGTGTCTTCAGTGCCCAAGGGTCGGGCTCAGGATGCAGTAGGGGGGATGGGGTGGAATGGCCGCCGGCAGATGATGGCCCAGCTCCGTCATCTGTGGATGACACAAAGCATACACATGTTGGTGGTCCCACACACTTGGCACATGTACCCTCCCCCCCACATGCAACACACCAAATAGGGGATAAAGAACACTTACCTGTCCTGGAGCCTTTCTCCACAGAATCATAGCCCTGTACCCCCTCCAACTGCTCCCTCTCCAGGCAGCAGGCAACCACCTCCTCCACCGTGGTCAGCCTGACCGCACATGGGGGTCCACCCCCCGTGCCCCTCTCATGCCTCCTAATGGTGGCCACCTTGCCCCGGACTTTGCGCCTCACATGATTGATTTTTTTGGATATGTCAGCAGCAGTCCGGGTCGAATATCCCAAACTGTTCACCCTGGCAGCAATGGACTCCAGGATGGCCTGCTTTTTGTCCCGGCTTGTCTGGCGACTTTTACTGCCATGGAGGAAGACATTGTAGGTCTCCATAGCCGAGATGACGGTTGACAGCTCCTGGCCATTAAAGTTTAGCTTTCTCCTCTGTCTGCGGGGAACGGGAGCAGCCACCTCAGAGCCAAAGTAAGTTCCCTGGGGGGGGGGGGCGGGGGGCCGGATATACTTTTGCGCCGGAATGGGGCATCTGCGGCCGCATTTATACGCGCGACGTAAGACGATGCGTTGACGTTTCGCAGGAAGTGGTGCCGACGGATGTTGTGAGCATGCCAATCCCTATGAGTGTGGTTGATTACACTAGTAACCACACTAGTAGGGATTCCTGCCTATTAGACTCTAGAGACACATTTTTTTCTTTGTTTTATATGGTTTAGGGTGCATCGGTCACAACTGGCATCCTTATAGCAGCATAGGATCATTTTACTTTAGCAATCTTTGGGCCTGCTGGCCTGCACAGGCTCCTGACCTAATTAATCCACCTTTACTCAATTTCACTGAAATTAGTGGAAGCTGAGTAACCAACATCTACCCTCCTATTAACACAGGGTATCTCTCCAATTGCACCCTAATTCCAGCCAAAAGGGGGGCCTATTACCATTGGGCTCACCCCACGGATATACCCGACAAAGATCCACTCCCGTGCCCTCCTCCGTGCCCTCCTCCTTCTGCGCTCATCTAAAGTCAGTAGTATAGCTATGAGCAAGGATGCCCCTGGCATGTTGGCATACAGATTGTTGTCCTGCAAGTGTGGCTGCTCAGCTCGTCCCTAACAGTGTTGCTTTAGCTGACATGTAGACAGGGGCGGACTGACCATTCGGTCCGTCGGGCACGAACCGAGGGCCCCATGGCCACTAGGGGGCCCCATCAGAGTTGCCAGCCTTTGTAAAAGCAGGGACAGTTTGTTAAAATCAATGTATTTTGACATCTATCCCTGAAACAGCCACTGCCAACATCATTTTGATGTGTAAATCTCGAGATTGTAGCTGCCCCGCCTCTCCACTGCCTCCTCAGCCAATGGGAGCACAGTGTACACGCCCCCTTCTCCAGCGCGTCTTTTTTTGACATAGGAGCAGGAGGTGCCGACTGCTGGAGAGAGGAGAGGGAGGAGGGGACAGCCTGCAGTGGGTACGGACGGCTGCCAGATAAAAAGTAAGATGGCTGAGCTGAAAGAAATGTTTTATTATCAGTGCTTACCCTGGTGAGGAGGGGGAGGGGGAGGCTGTGTATCGGGGCTCCTCTTGTGTCTGAAGCCGTGTACACACGGCAGAGAACCTCGACGGGCAGAACACATCGTTCCGCCCATCGAGGTTCTCTGCCGGCCGTCGAAATCGGCGACCCGCCCTTTGGGAATGGCAACCAGCCATTCATCCAGGCGGGCTGTCGAGCAAAAGGAGAGCGTGCTCTCTTTTCGCTCGACGGGATTCCCGACGGGCGGGGCGAGCGCTCTGTGTACACGCGGCCGAGGTCCTCGCTGGAATGCAGCTACCTTATCCCATGCGAATCGCGGGCGTGTAACCTAACAGCTTACCTTACCAGAATCGCGGCTGTACGATTTTTCAAAAGCCGCGCCTCCGACGTCTTCTGTTCCGTGATAGGCGGAACATTCAGCTTCCCATGAGGCACTGTGTTCAGTGTCCGCCTATCACGGAGGCCCTCTCGTCCGAGGACGAGAGGGCCTCCGTGATAGGCGGACACCAAACACAGGACGAGAGGGCCTCCGTCATAGGCGGACACTGAACACAGTGCCTCATGGGAAGCTGAATGTTCCGCCTATCACGGAACAGAAGACGTCGGAGGCGCGGCTTTTGAAAAATCGTACAGCCGCGATTCTAAGGTAATTTTTTCGCCCCATCCCAGGCTGCGGACCTGCCCGCCCCAAGCGGCCGCTTGGTCCGCCTGGTGGTTGCGCCGGCCCTGCTTACACATGTTTAGAAGTCAGCAGAGCTTCACCTCATTCGTTAAGCTCTGAGGGATTCCCTTGCAAAATGCAGTTTTCCTTGCAAATTGGACCCTCTATTTGCCTTAGTAAATCAACCCCAAATGTCATGATGTGATAGCAGAAGGATGTGTACCGGAAGAATGAAATACGGTGTCTAGCTTACCAAGCACATCTTTCACAACCTTCTTTGCTTCTTACAAAGCAAATTGTGTCCCTCCAGGTCACTTTTTTCCCGAAGAATAATGCTGTTTTGAGATTGAGGTTCAAGGAATACGAGATTTGTTCTAGGGCATACTGCAGAATGTCACCATCCCCTAGCTGCTTAGCCCCGCTGCACAGAAGGATTCTGATTTTAATTATGCCTGTAATCTGTACTCCCAGTCCAAAGGGGAACCATCATATGAAAAAGGCTGTAGCTGTGATATTTGGCTGAGTTTCTAGG
Source organism: Rana kukunoris (assembly GCA_029574335.1). NCBI lineage: Eukaryota > Metazoa > Chordata > Amphibia > Anura > Ranidae > Rana > Rana kukunoris. Next base: position 378,094,195 of record CM056052.1, read on the forward strand.
TATTTAATCCAGAGCTCTGCTTAATAACAAGATAATACAGTCCAGTCTAGAGACAGGCTGCTTGTATTTTGCTCATCTCAGTACAATACTAGAGCCCAAGCTGATTTATACCTAAACTGGCCAAAATAAATAGGTCAAAGAGAAATATATAGGTCTGTAGTGTCAAGCAAAAGTAGGTTAGTGAAGTCATTCACATTCCTCATTCCTACTGAATTGCACCTATTATATCTACTGTGACCCCTCCCTTCCAGGGAATAGCTACAACAAACCCCCCCCCCTCCCTGTGAGTCACCCCTTGTCTTCACACACAACAACAAACCTCCCCAGCAACAAAAATAGGAATTACTACATAAAGTAGTAGAGAGGCGGACTTTTTCAGGCAATCACAAGGACATAAAATTTAAGAAAAATATTTAATTATATATCATAAAATCCAAAAACAAAAACTAAAATATACAGAAACAGGGTATACAGAGTATATATCAGCAATGGTAGCTTGCATCTCGCCTACGCGTTTCGCCTAACAGCTTCTTCAGGGCGAGTTTGAGAGAGGGCTGGTAGTATATAATTGCTAATTTCATATATCAAAACAGTTGCTGTCCATCCGATTATATCAAGGATTAAGTAAATATCCGTATGGCTTGTGAGAGCTCAATGCGGCAGACAAAGTGTACCAAATATACGAAAGAATGTATCCTATGGTTAGCAGCGAATCATCATATAAAGATGAACAAATGTATTTCTGAGATAGAGCCAGAAATCAAAGGAGGACCCGGGACTGATCACAGCAGTAAACATAGACCAAAGCCAGAGAGGAGTAGAATCCAATCAAAATAGGCTAGACCGGGTTATGATGTCCAATATAGGACAGTCCAATGAGTCAGGAGTCTGGATATAGATCGCTGTTGATATGTCCCGGGGGGAGTCAGACCTGTGCTGCACGCCTGCGGTCTGTCCCGGGTCCTCCTTTGATTTCTGGCTCTATCTCAGAAATACATTTGTTCATCTTTATATGATGATTCGCTGCTAACCATAGGATACATTCTTTCGTATATTTGGTACACTTTGTCTGCCGCATTGAGCTCTCACAAGCCATACGGATATTTACTTAATCCTTGATATAATCGGATGGACAGCAACTGTTTTGATATATGAAATTAGCAATTATATACTACCAGCCCTCTCTCAAACTCGCCCTGAAGAAGCTGTTAGGCGAAACGCGTAGGCGAGATGCAAGCTACCATTGCTGATATATACTCTGTATACCCTGTTTCTGTATATTTTAGTTTTTGTTTTTGGATTTTATGATATATAATTAAATATTTTTCTTAAATTTTATGTCCTTGTGATTGCCTGAAAAAGTCCGCCTCTCTACTACTTTATGTAGTAATTCCTATTTTTGATCGAATTATTTCGGATGTTGGCTACATGTGAGTGCTTTTATGTTTCCCCGTTCCCTATATTTCTGAACTCCCCAGCAACAATCAATGCCATCCTAGCAACAATAGACCCACCAAGCAACAATAGGTCCTATAGCAACAATAGACGCCACCCCAGCAACAATAGACCTCCCAGAAACAATAAATCAAAAGATCCCACGCCCAACAATAGATGCCCCAGGCAACAATAGATCCCACAGCAACAATAGACGTCCCAGCAACAATAAATCAATAGATCCCACGCCCAACAATAAACCCCCCAAGCAACACTAGACCCCCCAAAGCAACAATAGATCCAACAGCAACAATAGTCCCCACCCCAGCAACAATAGACCTCCCAGAAACAAATCAAAGATCCCACACCCAACAATAGATCCCCCCCCCCAGCAACAATGGACCACCCACAACAAACTACCACCTTCAACAAAGGATCCACCCCAGCAACATTAGTTCCCCTAGCAGCAACAACAGATCTTCCAGCCGCCAGCATCAACAAACCCTCTAACGGCCCGCAACAATAGACATCTCTCTCAACATTAGATCCTCCCAGCAATAATTGACCCACCAGCAGCATAAGATCCCTTACAGCTACAGTAGATCACCCAGCAGCCATCATCACCCCTTGCCATTATATACATTCAGTGCTGCAGGTGCTGTGTCCTCACCACACCTAATATGCAAGAATCATATCAAGAAACAATTTAGGTATCATTTATATCATTTATATTGCTTGCACAATCCAGTAGCAGCGTTTTTCATTTAATAACTGCATTATTTAGGGATTTGTCTTGCAAACTCTGCTTTATTAAATATGTCTTACATGGCCTCTTTTAACAGTCACTCTGTTAAGAAATCTCCAGATTCCTGTGACAGGGGTGCAATGCAGGGAGTTCTGTCTTGTTAGCTAGCCAGTCCCTTGTGAGTTGCTCATCAGTGTGTGGGCGGGGTAGTGTTATGTATGAGAGCGTACCTGGTCGTCAGAACCTAGTCGCAGGAGACGGCCTCTCGTACGACTCTGGCTCGGGAGTCGCTAGATTGGGGACAGCGGACTCGGGAGCGCAGCGGGGTAAGAGTGCCTGGATGATGGTAGGGATCGGCACAGCGCTGGTCCTTCCGGATTGCTGAAGCAAGGAGGAGAGTCGGCACTCTGATGCAGAAGCAAGCGACTCTGAAGCTGGTGCAGACGGCTGGCGACTCTGGAACTGATGCAGAACCGTATTAAAGCAGCGTGGACTGGACAGGAGCCGGGCCGAGGTCGGGTTGGAGAAGTTCAGGTAGTCAGGCGTAGCCGGGTCGATACAGGAACGGGTTCAATCAGAATACGGGTTAGGTTACACATACGCTGCAGATCAGACAGCAAGGGGCAGCCTGCGGATGCCAAGTCGGGCCTGTTTTTCAGGGTGGGCGGAAAAAAAGGCACAAATCAGTCTTTGGGCATGAATATTACCCTCAGGTTCCCACGAGTTGTCCTCTGGGCGGTATCCCTTCCACTTGACCAAAAATTGAGTTTGCCCCTGCCGTTTCCTGCAGTCGAGGATGGCCTCTACCATGTACTCCTTGCAGCCATTGACAAAAATAGGTTCAGGTGGGCAAGCCCCTCTGTCAGGAAAGGGATCAGGGGCTGTGGGTTTCCGCAACGATACGCGAAATACCGGGTGAACCTTAAGAGAATCTGGCAGAGACAGTTCATAAGAAACCTCATTGATTCTTCTTCTTACTGGGAAGGGTCCCATAAACCTAGGTGCCAACTTCTTGGAAGGACAGGCCAATCTGAGATTATTAGTAGAAAGCCATACCTGGTCTCCCGGTTGTAGGTCCAGCTCGCCTCTTCTCTTTTTATCAAAGGCTTTCTTGCTGTCAGCTTGAGCTTTAGTCACCGCTTCCTGTAACACCCGGTTGTTGCGACTGAGGAGATCCACTGTGCTCTGCACCGCTGGGACTGGGGATTCTGGAAGAAAATCAGGTAAAAAGGTTAGGTTAAAGCCATACATGGCGAAGAAGGGGGATTGTCCAGTTGCCGAATGGTTGGCATTATTGTAGGCAAACTCTGCCAAAGGTAGCAGGGAGACCCAATCGTCTTGAGAAAAGGAAGTGAAACATCTGATGTACTGTTCAAGGGTCTGATTTGTTTGTTCAGTCTGTCCGTTGGTTTGGGGGTGGTAAGCTGAGGAGAAAGCAAGTTCAATATTCAGGGTCTCACATAGGGCTCTCCAAAAACGTGACGTAAACTGGACCCCCATATCTGTCACGATGTTTGAAGGAACCCCATGGAGTCTGACAATCTCCTTGACGAAAACACGGGCAGTCTCAGCAGCTGATGGGGTGCTTTTTAATGGGAGGAAATGGGCCATCTTGGATAGGCGGTCTACGACCACAAAAATTGCTGTGCACCCCTCGGAACGTGGAAGCTCTACTATAAAGTCCATGGCAATCATCTGCCATGGTCTATCAGGTACAGGCAGAGGTTTTAGTAGGCCCCAGGCTCGATTCCTTGTGGTCTTGTTCTGATTGCAAATTGGGCATGTGTTGACGTAGGATTTGCAGAATTCCTCCAAGCCTGCCCACCAGAAGGTACGAAGTACCAGTTCAAGGGTTTTGCGGACTCCAAAATGCCCTGCCAGTGGGTGGTCGTGAAGTAGCTTCAGGACTTCCACTCGAATGTCTTTTGGAACAAAAATTTGGCTCCCCATCCAGAAGAGTCCGTCCCTGGATGTCAAGGTGACATCAGAAGGCTTGGAAGAATCCGTGGATGCCTCCCTAATCCGAGGAAGCAGATCGGGTTGCAGAAGTAAGAAATTTCCTGCCGGAAGGATGGTATCGGGAATGGGTATGTCTTTGGGGTTGTCGTGCATCCGTGATAATGCATCTGGCTTGATGTTCTTTGAGCCAGGACGGTATGTGATGTGGAAAAAAAAGCGTGAAAAGAATAGCGCCCAGCGAGCCTGTCGAGGTTTCAATCGTTTAGCAGATCTTAAATAATCTAGGTTCTTACGGTCAGTATAAATCAACACCGGATGCGCAGCGCCCTCCAGAAGATACCTCCATTCCTCCAATGCGGTCTTGATGGCGAGTAGCTCCCGGTCACCCACATCACAGTTCCTCTCCGCTGGGGAGAGTTTTTGGGAGAAGAATCCCTCAGGATGCATCAGGTCCTTGTTCCCCTGGCGTTGGGAGATGATAGCCCCCACTGCTACCTCGGATGCGTCTACTTCGAGGAGGTAGGGCAGCGCCGGATCAGGGTGGCTAAGAATCGGGGCTGAAGTAAACAGTCTCTTAAGTGTATCAAAGGCCCTTTGGGCTTCTGGGTTCCACTGAAAACGTAGATTTTGTTTGGTTAGTTGTGTGATTGGTGAGATAATTGTAGAAAAATTCCTGATGAACCTTCTGTAAAAATTTGCAAATTCCACAAATCGTTGGACCCCCTTCTTGTCCAGGGGTACCGGCCAGTCTAGTATAGCGGACATTTTTTGGGGATCCATCTTAATTCCTGTAGGGGAGATTACCAGACCCAGGAACTGGATGGTTCGTTGTTCAAATTCACATTTCTCGGCCTTGGCATACAATCTGTGTAAACGGAGGCGGCTTAGGACCCTACGGACGTGTTCCCGGTGTTTATCCAGCGATCCGGAGAAGACTAATATGTCATCCAGGTAGACGATGACGAAGATGTCAAGGAAGTCTCTAAGCACGTCATTAATAAAGTGCTGGAAGGTAGCAGGTGCATTGCACAGACCGAAAGGCATGACCAGATATTCGTAGTGTCCAAATCGGGTGCGAAAAGCAGTCGTCCCGGATGTGGACTAGGTTATAAGCTCCCCTTAGGTCCAACTTAGTGAAGATGGTGGCGGATCTTAGTTTGTGAAAAAGCTTGGGTATCAGGGGTAGTGGGTAACGGTTTTTAATTGTAATATTGTTTAACTCCCGATAGTCCACACATGGGCGGAGAGACTGGTCCTTCTTAGTGACGAAGAATATTCCCGCGCCTGCTGGGGAGGTAGACGGCCGAATGAACCCTTTACTTAGATTCTCGTCAACGTAATCTTTTAAAGGCGTCCTGTTCTTTTTCTGATAGCGGAAAAATGTGTCCAAAGGGAATCTCGGCCCCTGGAAGGAGCTCGATTGGGCAGTCGTATGGACGGTGAGGCGGAAGGGAGTCGGCTCCCTTTTTACTGAAAACGTTGACAAACTCATGGTAGGGTTCCGGAATAGACTGGAGCAGGTTGGGGTCAGAGTCCATACAAAGTAGGGCAGTGGGTGAACAAGGAGGACCCGGTGTGCAGTATTGCTGGCAGTAGGGAGAGGCAAATGACACCTCTCCAGACCCCCAGTTGATCAGAGGGTTGTGAGCCTGGAGCCAGGGTAGACCTAGGATCACTGGGAACAGAGGTGAAGAGATGACGTCCAGAGTGAGTAGTTCCTTATGTAGGGGAGGAACCGTGGTAAGCAAGGGAAGAGTCTCTTGGGTAACTTGTCCTGAGCTTATGCGGGAGCCATCGGCCAGAAAGACGGTAAGTCCATGGGTCTTCCTACGTAGCGGGATGTTGTGAAGGTCAGCGAAGGCAGAGTCGATGAAGCAGCTACAAGCACATGAATCAATGATGGCATTGACCGGCACTGTCCTTTCCCGGAGCTGTAATGAAAGAAGGAGAGCTAGGTGGGTAGCATGGGTAGGCAGGGTTGACAGGTTAACAGGACTAGGAGGAGGGCACTTACACATCTTGATAGGACAGTTGTGCACGTAGTGGCCAGCCCCGCCAAAGTAGAGGCACACGTTTAATTTGGGGCGGCGTGCCCGTTCTTCAGGTGGCAGCATTGGTCCCATGAGGCCGCGTTGCATGGGCTTGAAGGTATCTGGAGTGGCGCTGGGAGGACTCATGCAGGTGGGAGGTAGGTAGCGGGAAGCGGGCATCGGAGCCCTAGCGGTCATCCATACGGGTCGGTTTTGCTGGGAAGAGCGCTCATCTCGGCGTTCACGGAGTCTACGGTCAATCTGAATAGCCTTAGTGATCAGGTCCTCAAGGGTCTCTGGTACCCCTACCCGGGCAAGCTCATCCTTAAGACCCTCGGAAATGCCCAGGCGGAACTGGTGTCTGAGAGCCACGTCATTCCAGTGAGTATCCGTGCTCCAGCGTCTGAAGTCTGAAACATAGTCCTCAGCCGCCCTGCGGCCTTGCTGAAGCGCTAGCAAAGCGGACTCAGCGGTGGCAGCCCGTTGGGGATCATCATAAAGCTGGGCCATGGCTTCGAAGAATGCTTGCAGGGACTGGGTCTGAACGTGGTTCTCTTGCAACATCCGATGGGCCCAGGTCTGAGGCTCGTTTTGGAGGAGGGAGATCACAAACCCCAACCTTGTTGGCTTCCAAGGAAAAAGTCAGAGGTTGCAAGGCAAAGTACAGTTCGCAGGCGTTGCGAAAGGCCCGGAACTTCCCTCGATCGCCCGAGAACCTCTCTGGTATGGGAACTCTTGGTTCGGGCGGGAGCATCACCACTGAGGGAGCGGAGGCCGTCGGAGAAGACCTAGCGGAGGTTGTAGGAGTTGCATCGCTGGAGCGGGCCAGGTTTTGGACTTGTCCTTCTAGTCTCACGTACCCTTCTTGTAAGTTCTTAACCGCTTGGGTAAGGGCTGCCAGGTGAGTGCAAATTTCTTCCACTGCGGGGCCGACTCCTGCAGGATCTGACATGATGGCTGTCTGATACTGTTATGTAAGAGAGGGTACCTGGTCGTCAGAACCTAGTCGCAGGAGGCGGCCTCTCATACGACTCTGGCTCTGGAGTCGCTGGATTGGGTACAGCGGACTCAGGAGCGCAGCAGGGTAAGAGTGCCTTGATGATGGTAGGGATCGGCACAGCGCTGGTCCTTCCGGATTGCTGAAGCAAGGAGGAGAGTCGGCACTTCTGATGCAGGAGCTAGCGACTCTGAAGCTGGTGCAGATGGCTGGCGACTCTGGAACTGATGCAGAACCATATTAAGGCAGCATGGACTGGACAGAAGCTGGGTCAGGCAGGCCGGGTCAAACACGTGAGCAGACAGAGGGTTCAGCAGACAAGCGTAGTCGGTTTTCAGGCAAGGAGGTCTGGCAACGATAATAGCAGTAGGCAAGGTCAAGGCGGGCCGAGGTCGGGTTGGAGAAGTTCGGGTAGTCAGACGTAGCCAGGTCGATACAGGAACGGGTTCAATCAGAATACGGGTTAGGTCACACATACGCTGCAGATCAGACAGCAAGAGGCTGCTGCAGCGGGGGCGCGCCAGGAGTCAGCGACAGATCCCTGACAGGTAGTCTAAGCCCATGCACGTGGGAGCACTTCCCGCACAGTGCAAGCTCATCAATGCCTGGGACCATACGTATGCAGCTGCCTTCGGGTAACAAGACACAAAAATGCTGTAGGGACATCCCTCTATTTAACACCTCCCACTCCCAGCTAGCCTCAATTTTTTTGCTAGTGTCCCTAGGTAATGGGCCTCTACTCTCTACTGAGAAAAGCTTACCTTCTTACTGTAGAGGTTTTCTCTGAAAGATTTTCTTTTAACACAATGTAATCATCACTTGGCTGCTCCATGGCCACTGCAGCTTTTTTAGACCCTTCAGCAGAGTCTTATGGGATCGTACCAGAACCCTGCCTCGTAAAAGATGCATTTTGCAGGTCTGTCCCGGGCACCTTCATTCCAGGACAATACAGTGTCCCGGAATGAAACTGACACAGCTACTCCCCGAGCAAATCTGATGCACCCAAAAAAGGCCTGCACATCACTGCTTTACTCACTGACAGTACTTGCCCTGGCCGGGAATGCCTGGAGGAGCACAATTCCTGCCCCCTGCTTGTGATTGGAGAAATCATAAATCCTGCCTATTGTGTCCAATCACTGTGCTGTGATTTGTTACAGCACAAGCTGATTTTTGGGAAGGGGGGGGGGGTGTCCCTGAATGGTAGTTTGGAAATGTGGTCACCCTATGCCATGCAACCCAGTTTGCCAGACCATTGCTGTTGCATATGACCCAGAATTCCAGTTCCATCTATATGGATCCCACCCTCAGTCTGTCCATAGTAAGCTGGAACTTCTGCCTTATGGCTTACACTGCTGTGTCAATGGCTTGGTGCACATACGTTTCCAAGTTACTTGGATGAGCCTTCTCTACACATGCACAGGATTTTCTGGGATAAATGCTGGACAGCTAAACTTCCCTGCAAGAAACACTTTGAACAATTACATAGTTACATTGTTAGTCAGGTTGAGAAAAGACACAAGTCCATCTAGCTAAACCAAAAAAATATAAGCATATACATTTTGAATGCCTGTATATCCAAGAGGGTAAGCACACACTATCCTCTCCCAGAAGGAAAAGACTGGTGCCCTTTCCAGAAGATCTGCTACTTCTGAGGTCAGGAAGAATTAATTTTGTTCCTACCAAAGACAGGAACATATTTTTGCAAGAATACATAGACTTCCAAACAAGCCAAGACTGGAGCCAGGGACTTTGTGCAGTGATTAGATCACATCCACTTCTAAAAGTGGGGGGAAATCTGCAGACCTTCTTGGCCTTTCTGGACACAGAACATCCCAGACAACTAGGGTCAGAATGTTGTTTGCAGGGACTACAAACTAGAGTTGTGTACTCTACCTCCTCCATAATTCATGCTCTCCAACTGGTCTGCTTCTCCAACACAACAGGTTGATCTGCTTGCTGCCATTCAGAAGTTCTTTGATCAAGGGCTCAATGCTAATGTACCAGGTACATTAGCTTGCTGCTGCCCAGCAGTTCTTGAATAGAGGAGCCATTGCTACTATACAAACAGAAGAATACTTCCAAGGTTTCTACCTCATTCAGCCCATTATGGATCTGAAAACTTTTCGGGTGCCGGGCACCTGAATTACAGCGGCGGGGGTGTTTTTTGGAAGCACCTGATTAGAGCCATAGCCTCTGATAGGTGCCCAAAAAGGTGAACAACGGGCGCTCACTGTTCACTCAGCGTTGTGTTAGCAAAACTAAGGAATTTGTTTTGCTAACACTGAACCGCCTCTCAGCCAATCAGGTGTTTGGATCTGTTACCGGTCACCTGATTGGCTGAAATGTCAGGTGCTGTGATTGGATGCCTGATAGAGAGGATGGAAGAAGACATCGAGGAGCGTGCAGGACACCACCGCTGACCCGCTGCGAGACAGGTAAGTGCTGGATGATGCACACTGGCAGCATTTGATGGGGCACAGTAGCGGCAATTGATGGGTACAGTAGCTGCGTTTGATGGCACCATTGCTGTGTTTGATGGGCACCGTGGCTGCGTTTTATGGGCACTGTGGCTGCGTTTGATGGCACCGTGGCTGCTTTTGATGGCACAGTGGCGGCAATTGATGGGCACAGTATCTGCGTTTGATGGGCATGCTGCGTTTTATGGGCACAGTGGCTGCATTCGATGGCACAGTGGCTGTGTTTGATGGCACAATGGCAGCAATTGATGGGCACAGTATCAGCGTTTGATGCGCACAGCAGCTGCAATTGATTTTTTTTTTTAGTTTGTTTATGCCCCCCCAAAAAAAATTGAGCACCAGCCGCCACTGCATACAGGGAATGAAGGGCGATATTAATGTAAAGTTCGTTTTTGGGCTTACAAACACTTTAATGCTGCTGCAAATGCAAATATATTTTTTTCAATGTCAGCTTCACTGCCCTCTTGCTGCTACTGGTGCAATTCATACATTGCTACTCCACCATAAAAAAAGGCTCAAATAGAAAAATAATAGGGCTGTGCAAATTAACTTTTAATTAATTGATTAATCTTTAATTTTTTTGATCGATCAAAATCTTTTTGATCGATTAAAATTCTTTTGATTAATACTCACCTCTCCGCCGGCTTCTAGGCCTTGAGGAAGTTCCGTTGTAGATCTGATGATGTCACGGACACGGGCGGGGCTTGCCATGTCCATCTGAAGGGCTCCTTTGCTGTGCCTTCATATCTGCATGCCAGCGGGACCTTACTATCTGCCACACACAAGGGCTGTTACACTTCCCTCTATCACTTCCCTCTATCAACCTGGGATTCTACAACCATCCACTGGGAGTTGTGATAGTTCCCTTCACGGGACATCTACATGGCGACAGACTGATGTTAACCTCTCCTCATCTGGATTCAGCAGTGGTATCGTTGTACACATTTTTATACCAGTATCATACTTAGCTACATGTTTTTATGACTGCTTTTGGTACCCTTTGGTATTACTTGCACCATTTTTACAGTTTATGTAGCTACATCGATTTTATCTCCAGTGCAATATTTATTTGGTTACCTACTTGAAGACTATAAAAGTGTTAATGCTATTCCCAGCGATCGCTGCCTTTGTGTGTTTTTTGTATCCTGCTATCCATTTTTCCAGTGGTTGGTAGCTGCACTGGGAATCGGCCTGCAAGGAGATCAGCTAAAAGTAGTTCGATCTGTATGTGCATTATAATTAATCAAAATTAGTCAATTAATCGATTAAAAAAAAAAACGATTAATCGAACACAAAAATTTTGATCAATAAGGCCGCGTACACACGATCAAATCTGTCTGCTGGAAACGGTCTGCTAGACCGTTTCAGCAGACAGATTCGATCGTGTGTACGGGCAAATAGACGGTTTTGGCCACCCGACAGATTTCAAAGCATGCTTTGAAATCTGTCGGCTGGCAACCTGTCCGCCCGACATGTCTGCTGGTTAGTACGCTAACCAGCAGACATATCTTCTCGCACATGCGTCGAATGGATTCGACGCATGCGCAGAAGTGTTTTACTTCCGGGTGCGGTGACGTGGCGGCGTCAACGTCAGCGCGCTGTCTGCTGGCGGGGATTTTGGTTTGATGGTGTGTACACGCCATCGGACCAAAATCTGATGAGACATGTCCGCTCTAAACTGTCCATCCGACAAGTTTGACTGGACATATCTCATCGTGTGTACGCGGCCTAAGAGCCCTAGAAAATAAGCAAAACAATAGCAGGGTCCAACCCATATTAAAAACGGCCCTGCTCATCATAATTTTCATAATCTGCTTGAAAAACAACATGTTTTATAAAAGCAAAGAAAAAGAGCTAACCCACTGATAAGTAAAATTTTCCTGGAGGTTAGATCAGATATTGCACATGGTCTCCACTGATGATAGTTAAGGCACTATGGTGACAGAACATTACGTTTCTAGAGTGATAAACTCTGTAGTCATTACACATGGTATGGCCTTTTACCTGGGCAATGCCCAACCTCAAGTGATTTAAATTAAATACACTGAACTTGTTTTGTTTTTTTTATAATTAAAAATATAATCAGTTAATCTAGGAGCTGCATATATTTTGCACGGTTTGTCCGTAACACCACTATTTTACCAGTGTGAATTTGAGAAATTATATTTGTATCATCCTATCCTTTCAGTCTCCCTTTTATTCTCCCACCCTGAACTCGATGGATCTGATGAGTTACTGTGGTCATTACATTCTGAATCTGTTGTTCCCCTAAACACCTTCAGGTATAAAGCCCACTCTGGGACATTTAGGGGTGCATGGCACAATGAACTGGGACACAAAATTTAAAATACAAATACCTGATTGTCTATTGCATTTAAGCTGTCTGGGCATTTTTTCAAGGTCGTCCTATTTTTCCAACCTCCCTCCCATTTTGTCACAACACTGCCAGTTGGACTGTGCCCAAAGATAGATTGCCATTCTGCCATTTTATAAGCATCATTCAAAGAAGAATGGACAAAAGCCAAGTCAAGAACAGCAAGCATTAAGCAGCAATGTGGTTACAGCTTCTTTTAAATAAAAGATGGTAACTTACTATCCATTAATTCTGTGAACTGGGAATTATGTAAAAACATCTACCCTTTTTCCTACTATCCTCTGTCCTAATAAATAAGGTGTTTTCCTTTGGTTCACCCTTTCTTCGTGGTCATTATTCACATATCAGGTACTTATAGATAATTGTTTATTCCACAAGTATTATATACCCTCCAGTGCCTCTTCTGCTGTCATAGGATAGGAGGAAAGCAGCATGGGTTAATCTAGGAGGGTAGATTTCACTTCATTTACAATGCTCTTGTCAGCAAAAATCCCCCTTCCTCCCCTTCCACATCGCATGAACAGGAGAGGAGAGAGGGCTTGATCCTCTCTGGTTCCTCCAGCCCCCATCCCCTATGTCTCCACACTGCAATCCTTGTGTGCAGCCTTGGCCTGAGAAAAGAGATATGTGGGTGGGAGAGTTTTATGTGGGTGGGAGAGTTTAGGTACAGCAGCTGGCAGATCCATTGGGGCTGCTACACTTATTCTCCTGTGTGATCCAGCAGATACCAGCCAGGTGAGTAAGCATTTCCCTCATCTCCCTCCCCTTTCTCCTCCATCTGTCTCTCCCCCCCCCTTCCAGGAGCTGTCAAGTTGATTTCTTGTCCAGCTAGCACTTAGTGATGACTTAAAGCGGAGTTTCACCCTAAATATAAGATCTCCCATGCGCTTCAGCATACTGGCGTCAGCGCCAGTATGCTGGGTTTTTTTTTTTTTTATAGCACACTTACTGTTTTATCGTAGAAATCCTTTTCTGTCCCCCGCGTTGGACGGCGCCAGTACAGCGCGTCACATCTTCCTAAGATACCCGATATGGACTCGGGTATTTCCGGCGCTATGCGGCGCCTGCGCACAGACCTAGGAGCTGACTGCGCAGGCGCCGTATTTCTCCGAGTCCTATTTCGGAGAAATACGGCGCCTGCGCAGTCAGCTCCTAGGTCTGTGCGCAGGCGCCGCATAGCGCCGGAAATACCCGAGTCCATATCGGGTATCTTAGGAAGATGTGACGCGCTGTACTGGCGCCGTCCACCACGGGGGACAGAAAAGGATTTCTACGATAAAACAGTAAGTGTGCTATAAAAAAAAAAAAAACCCAGCATACTGGCGCTGACGCCAGTATGCTGAAGCGCATGGGAGATCTTATATTTAGGGTGAAATACCGCTTTAACTGCGATGTAAGGGGCACTGTACCATGCTCTGATGTAAGGGGTCACTCTGCAAATGCTCTGATGTCAAGGGGCACTACTGGGCCATGCTCTGATGTCAGGGGGCAATTCCGTGCCATGCTCTGATGTAAAGGGCACTGTGTCATTCTCTGATATCAGGGCACTACTGTGTCATGCTCTGATGTCAGGGGGCACTGTGCCATTCTCTGATGTCAGGGGGCACTGTGCATGCTCTGATGTAAGGGGTCACTACTGTGCCATGCTCTAATGTAAAGGGCAATGTGTCATACTCTTATATCAGGGCACTACTGTGCCATGCTCTGATGTAAGGAGCACTGTGTCATGCTCTGATGCCGGGGCACTACTGTGCTATGCCCTGATGTCAGGGGGCACTGTGCCATGCTCTGATGTCAGGGGCCACTGTGCCATGCGCTGGTGTCAGGGAGCAATGTGCCATGTTCTAATGTCAGGGCACCACTGTGCCATGCTCTGATGTAAAGGGCACTGTGTCATGCTCTGATGTCAGGGCACTACTGTGCTATTCTCTGATGTAAGGAGGCACTGTGTCATGCTCTGATGTCAGGGGGCACTACTGTGCCATGCACTGATGTAAGGGGCCCCTGTGCCATGCTCGGTTGTCAGGGAACACTGTGACATGCTTTGATGTTAGAGGAGCACTGTGCCATGCTGTGATGTCAGGGCACTACTGTGCCATGCTCTGATGTCAGGGGGCACTACTGTGCCATTCTCTGAGGTAAAGGGCACTATACCATGCTCTGATGTCAGGGCACTACTGTGCCATGCTCTGATATAAGGGGCACTGTGCCATGCTCTTAAGTCAGGGTGCACTATTGTGCCATGCTCTGATGTCAGGTGGCACTGTGCCATACTCTGATGTTAGGGGTCACTGTACCATGCTCTGATGTAAGGGGGCACTGTGCCCCTCTGCGGGCAATCTGGCACTAACTGACACTAATACACTGATAATACTGTACACTGTACTAATGACACTGGCTGGGAATGGGTTAACATCAAGGGGTTAACTGTGTGTCTGACGATGTGAAAAAGTGTGCTGCTTTTACTTAGTAAATAGATCTATCTATCTATCTATCTATCTATCAATATATATATATATATATATATATATATATCAATATCAATATATCAATATATATATATATATCAATATATCAATATATATATATATATATATATATATATATATATAAAATCACGTGTGTTTGAGCTTCTGTTTGGGGTGCATACCTTAATGCAATAGGCTGTGCACACCTATGCTGAGATCCAAATGGTAAATGTGCAGCTTTTTATGTTTATGTTGACAAAATGTTTTTTTGTACTCTGGTCCACATAGCGGTTTACCAGCATTTACTTACCATAATGTAGTAAGGGCACTTGCATGCCTTATTAGACAGTTGTTGGTTGCTGTGGCTGAAGCAAAAGAGACTGAGTGAGTCTTATTTACAATAATATCATTATAGGTTTATTGTGGCATTACAAACAATAAACAGTGGTCATGCCATGTATCTATAATTAATATAATGGAAGTCAAGTATTAAAAAGCTTCAGAAGATAATATAGAGGCATAGCCTTGCATTTCTTTGCTTTGTGTGTTTTATAGGTTAAAGAAAACATAATAATTAGAGTTGAGCGTACACCTGGATGTTCGGGTTCGGCCGAACTTCGGAAATAAGTCTGGGTTCGGGACCTGAACTTGACCCAAACTTGACCCCAAACCTGAACCCCATTGAGGTCCATATGGAGTAGGAGGTTGAGGTGGCGGTGGATGTGGCAGTGTAGGTGGAAGCGGCGGTGGAGGAGGACAAGGTAGCCAGCACAGCTTTTTGTTTTTTATTTATTTATTTTTTAAGTTAGGGTACACCCCAAAAGAGTGAGAAAGATCAGAAATACAAGAATGGCTGGGTAAGGCCGCTATACATGTCTATTCTGCACAAGGTACGGACAAGTCCTGTGGGATCCATGCCTGGTTCATTTTAATGAACGTGAGCTTGTCCACCTTGGCTCTGGACAGGCGGCTGCGCTTGTCTGTGATAACGCCCCCTGCCATGCTAAATACACGTTCAGATAATACACTGGCTGCAGAGCAGGCCAGCACCTCCAAGGAGTAAAGGGCAAGCTCAGGCCATGTGCCCAATTTGGAGACCCAGAAGTTTAAGGGGGCAGACCCGTCATTCAGTACGTGTAGGCTTGTGCACACATACTGCTCCACCATGTTGCTGAAATGCTGCCTCCTGCTAAAATGTTCCATATCAGCTGGTGGTGCTGTTTGTTGTGGCGTGCTGACAAAGCTTTTCCACATTTCGGCCATGCTAACCCTGCCTTCTGAGGTGCTGGCGGTGCCCCGGCTGCATTGGCGACCTCTTCCTCCTCCTCTGCCTTCGCCTTGTGCTTCCACTGTGCCCCTGCTGTCAGGTGGGAATTCCACCAGCAGCGCGTAAACCAGCGTGCGCTTGTACTCGCGCATCTTGCGATCACGCTCCAGTGAGGGAATTAAGGAAGGTACATTGTCCTTGTAATGGGGATCCAGCAGCGTGGCCACCCAGTAATCAGCATTTGTTAAAATGTGGGCAACACGACGGTCGTTGCGGAGATACTGCAGCATGTAATCGCTCATGTGTGCCAGGCTGCCCAGAGGCAACGAAAAACTGTCCTTTGTGGGTGGTGTATCGTCTGTGTCCTCTGTATCCCCGCAGCCACGCACCAGTGATGGCCATGAGCTGGTCTGGGTGCCACCCTGCTGTGAACATGGCTCCTCCTCCATCTCCTCCTTCTCATCCTCCACCTCGTCATCCTCCAGAACTGTGCCCTTGCTTGACAATTGTGGACCTGGCGTTTGTTGGTGCAGGAACCTACCCTCGGAGCCACTTGTGAATTACTGCCCTTAAAGCCTTGGAGTTATTGGTGGTGAAGTGGTTCTGTTCTGTTCCGCAGGGCGATTCACGCATGCGTGCTGCAGCTGAAACTCCACTATCGCCTGCTGCTACTCACACAGTCTGGCCAGCATGTGCAAGGTGGAGTTTCACCTTGTGGGCACGTCACATATGAGGCGGTGAGTGGGAAGGCCGAAGTTACGCTGTAGTGCTGACAGGTGAGCAGCAGCAGGGTGAGAACGCCGAAAGTGCGCACAGACGACCCGCACTTTCTGCAGCAGCTGTGGCATATCAGGGTAAGTTTTAAGGAACCTCTGCACCACAAAATTAAGCACATGCGCCAGGCAAGGGATGTGCGTCAAATCAACTAGGCCCAGAGCTGCTACGAGATTTCGCCCATTATCGCACACCACCAGGCCCGGCTTGAGGCTCACTGCCGCCAACCACTCATCGGTCTGTTGTTCCATGTCCCTCCATAACTCCTGCGCGGTGTAGGGTGTTTCCCCCAAACAGGAACGTTTTAAAACTGCCTGCTGTCGTTTACTAATGGCTGTGCTGAAGTTGGTGGTGAATGTGTTACGCTGACCAGATGAGGAGGCGGTAGAGGATGAGGAAGCGGAGTAGAAGGAGTTAGCAACAGGAGGCAAACTGAAGCACCCTGCAATCCTCGGTGGTGGAAAGACATGCGCCAAACTGCTATCCGCCTCAGGCTCAGCCACCACTGCATTTACCCTGTGTGCTTTTAGGGAAATATAACGTCCCTGACCGTGCTTACTGGTCTACAGATGGCGTTGCGCAGTGCACACCTGATTTTGTCTCCACTTGGTTGTGCAGGGAAGGGATGGCTCGCCTGGAAAAGTAGTGGCGGCTGGGCACGATGTACTGTGGGACAGCCAATGCCATCAGGCTTTTAAAATTCTGCGTCTCCACCAGATGGGATGAAAGACAGCATTTCAAAGGCCAGGAATTTTGAAATGCTGGCATTCAGGGTCAGGGATCGTGGGTGGGTAGGGGGGTACTTCCTCTTCTGCTCCAGTGTTTGGGAGATAGAGAGCTGAACGCTTCCATGGGACATTGTGGAGATGTTTGGTGATCCAGGTGGTAGTGTTGCTTGCCGATCCTCTGATTGCGGGGGGGCAGGTGCCACTGTCACTACAGAGGTGGATAAAAAGGGGCCGAGACTGAAGCAGAAGAGGAAGCAGGAGGAGCCAGAGACCTTTCTTGGTTTTTGAGGTGTCTACTCCACTGCAGCTCGTGCTTTGCACTTAGATGCCTGGTCATGCAGGTTGTGCTCAGGTTGAGAACATTTATGCCTCGCTTCAGGCTCTGATTGCACAGCGTGCAAACCACTCGTGTCTTGTCATCAGCACATTGTGCGAAGAACTGCCACACTAGGGAACTCCCTGGACCTGGCTTTGGTGTGCTTGGCCCCTTGCTGCGTTGGCCAGTAGCAGGCGTACTGTCTAGGGGACGGATGCTCCGCTTTTCCAACCTGCTCCCTCTTCTGCTGTACTGGTGGCTCTGTGCGACCACCGCCTCTTCCTCCAAACTACACAGGTCACCTGCATGACGTTGATTCCATGTGGGGTCGAGGACCTCATCGTCCTCCACATCATCTTCCACCCAGTCTTCACCACTGCCCTCCTTGTCGGTCTGCACAATTGCGAAAGCAGCAGCAGTTGGCAACTGTGTTTTTTCATCATTCGAGATGTGCTGTGATGGTCCCCCCATGTACTCATCTTGAAACATAAGTGGTTGGGCATCGGTGGCAGGGCTAGGTGGATGGCCCTTGGAAAACATGCAAACAGAGTCATCAAAAAGAAGAAGAGACTGCTGCATGATTTAGGGGTTCAGACTGCTTTGCTGATTTGCAAGGGGTTGAGGTGAAAGACTGATGGACATCGGCTGCAGGTGCCAACTCTGATCTTTCAGCACAAGACTGGTTGGGAGACAATGTGAACGCCTGTTCTGCTCCTCAACATTCATAGAGCCGGATTAGGCCCCACCAAATACCGCTGCAGGCTCTGTCGCCTACTCGCACCTGAGGAAGGTGTTTCACTTGTGCGTGTAGCTGGCACAGATCGACCACGTCCTCTCCCTGCAACAGGAGCTCCACCAGCAGCACCACGACTGCGGCCATGTCCCTTTTTTGACGTTCTCCTCATATTTCTCAAATGTACGATCTTGCCCTAAATGGGTGTTTTTTGAATAGCACAATAGAAGAACAGTATCTAAAGGGTGTATCTCGCATGTACAGATATGGAAGAAACGCACCAACAAAAAATGATTTGCCCTAAATGGGTGTTTTTTGAATAGAACAATAGAAGAACACTAGCTTAAGTGTTTATCTCACATGTACAGATATGGAAAAAACATGGCAAAAACTGGAGGAAACTGCAAAATATTTATTTTCTGCACCAAAATGGGTGTTTTTTGAATAGAACAATAGAAAAACACTAGCTAAAGTGTTTATCTCACACGTAAAGATATGCAGGAAACGCACCAAAAAAATTATTTGCCCTAAATGGGTGTTTTTTGAATAGAACTATAGAAGAACAGTAGCTAAAGTGTTTATCTCACACGTACAGATATGGAGGAAACACTGCAAACACTGGAGGAAACACTGCAAAATATTTTGTTTTCCCTAAATGAATAGCACAATAGAAGAAAAGTATCTTGCAGAGTATCTCACAGTAACATATGCAGTGCTGGTGTAATTATATTTTAGAAGCAGGACAAACTCCTATCTATTTCTCTCCCTACAAGCACAAACAGGAACCTTCCCCTAAATTAACTATCTAATGCTATGTAGATCGCTGAGTAATGTGATTTATGAAGCAGGACAGTCTGACTCCTATCTAATTCTCTCCCTCAGAAGAGCAGCAGCAGCAGCCTTTCCCTGCCCTAACTAAAGCAGGGTGACAAGCTGTGCTATGTGCCTCTAGCTTATATAGAGGCTGGGTCACATGCTGCACTGGCCAATCACAGCCATGCCATTAGTAGGCATGGCTGTGATGGCTTCTAGGTCACACGAATAAAACAAATGGTAATTGGCTGCCCTGCAGCGCCGCCATTACATTGCGGAACACCGTACCCGAACTTACAGTAAATTGTCCGGTAAATTGTCCGGTCCGGGTACAAAAAAAAAAAAAAAGTCCGGTATGAACCCGAACTTTACAGTTCGAGTTCATCAAACCTAATAATAATTCTTCTCATTTCTACAACTTGATTGGAGTCCACCTGTGGTAAATTCAGATGATTTTACATGCCTTGGAAAGGACCCCCCCCCCCCTTCTATATAAGGTCTCACAGTTAACAGTGTGACCTCCAAGTCAGGATTGTATCAAGGCACAGATCTGAGGAAGGGTACAGAAACATTTCTGCAGCATTGAAGGTCCCAAGGAGCACAGTGGCCTCCATAATCCATAAATGAAAGACGTTTGGAACCACCAGGACCCTTCCTAGAGCAGACCGCCTGGAAAACCTGGCCTGCATGGTAGAGTGGTCAGACGGAAGCCACTCCTCAGCAAAAGGCACATGAAAGCTCACCTGGACAGCCCACCATTCTCTGATCTGATGAAACAAAGACTGAACTCTTTGGCCTGAATGGCAAGGGTCATGTCTGGAGGAAATCAGGTACTGCTCATCACCTGGCCAATACCATCCCTACAGTGAAGCATGGTGGTGACAGCATCATGCTGTGGGATGTTTTTTAGTGGGAAGAACTGGGAGACTAGTCAGGATCGAGGGAAAGATGAATGTAGCAATGTATAGAGACATCCTTAAACAAAACCTGCTCTAGAGCTCTCTGGACCTCAGACTGGGGCAAAGGTTCATCTTTCAACATAAAATGGTTGTCATTCAGGAATGGGGTACAGTAGCCTTAGTAGCCATTTGGAGCATCAGGGATAGTGTATCCTCCACCGAAAATAAGGGGTGTGCACTCTTACCAGAAGTAGTGGACTTGAGTGTCAGTGACAACTAGGGATGAGCCAAACACCCCATGGTTCGGTTTGCGGCAGAACATGCGAACGGAACAGTCTATGGGACGCGAACGCCAAAAATCTAATTTTAAAGGCTAATATGCAAGTTATTGTCCTAAAAAGTGTTTGGGGACCCGGGTCCTGCCCCAGGGGACGTGTATCAATGCAATTTTTTTTAAAACTGCAGTTTTTTTGGAAGCAGTGATTTTAATAATGCTTAAAGTGAAAAAATAAAAGTGAAATATTACTTTAAATATCGTACCTGGGGTGTCTATAGTATGCCTGTAAAGTGGCATGTGTTTCCCGTGTTTAGAACAGTCCCTGCACAAAATTAAATTTCTAAAAATAAAAGTAATTTAAAACTGCTTGCGGCTGTAATGTAATGTAATGTCGGGTGCCGGAAATATGGATGAAAATGATTGAGAGAGATGGCATGGGTACTTCCTCCCCCCCAGCCCATTCTTGTATGGATATTAAGAGGAACCCTGCACCCAAATTAAAAAAATAAAAGGTGTGGGGCCCCCAGGCCCTATATACTGTGAACAGCAGCATACAGGCAGTCCAAACAAGACAGGGACTGTAGGTTTGTTCTTAAGTTGAGTCTGTTTGTACTTTGGAACAGGTACGTTTTTTAAGTGTAGCTCCAGCCAAAAAATACATTTTTAAGCTTTTTGGATAGCATAGGGAAGGGTTATCACCCCTGTAACATTTGTTTTGCTGTCTGTGCCCCTGTTCAGAAGATTTCACCTCACTTTCTGTCCCAATGACAACTGGATTTTTGAAAAATTGGGGTTATTAGGGAAACAAGGATTGGTGATAAAGCATGGGTGGTAACACCCATTTCCCATGTTAACTCTTACAGGAGAGAATTTCCCTTCCTAGGGGTAGATTTCCTCTCACTTCCTGTTGTCTCCCTCTGTAAGTAGGAGTCGTTTGTTTTTGAAAGTAGGGGACCAACTGTATATACTATACGGCTTGCCCTATATACTCTGCAGAATTTAAGCCTTAGGTGCTGTTGGTACCAGAACACTGTAAGCCCTCACAGTTACTCTTGGTGGGCGCTGGAATGAGACCTGCTGTGAAATATTATATCAAGAATTGTGATCACATGCCACTGTTGAACAGGGGCATAAAAATTGGGCCTTAGGCAGTGGTGGTGGCACAACACTGTAAAGCCTCACAGATACTCTTGTTGAGCGCAGGAATGGGCCCTGTTGAGAAATATTGGATCAAAGATTCGCCCCTGCTGCAAAATATTACAGCAAAAATTGCAGTTACAGGCCCCTGTTAAACAGGGGCAGAAAAATTGGGCCTCAGGCACTGGTGGTGGTGCCCAGAAACAAAATTGTTCTTAGAAGCTATCAACATGAACATTGAGGAGGAATTGGATAGTCACTCAGCATAACAGGGTAGTCACTCAGCATCAGCATAGGCAGTAATCAAGGGATCTCACATACATCAGCATCAGGTGCTTGGTAGCTGGTGATCCAAGACTAATTTATTTTAAGAAGGTGAGCCGATTAACTGAGTCTGTGGACATGCGCACTCTATGATCGGTTACAAAGCCTCCAGCAGCACTGAATGTGCGTTCAGATGCTGGATGCAGGATAGGCCAGTAGCTCAATTGCATACAGTGCAAGCTCTGGCCAGTGATCTATCCTCAAGACCCAGTAACCCAGTGGATTTTCGGTTGGAAAGGTCTCCAAGTCTGATCTTGCCCCTAGGTATTCCTGCACCATGTAAATCAGACGCTGGTGATGGTTGTTGGATCCGATCAGACCTTGAGGCTGCGGACTAAAAAATTATCTGAACGCATCGGTCAGACGAAATAAATGTGTAAGTGGTCAGCGCATAAACAAATAAACACTGAATAAAGAGCAATAAAGTGCTAATACATGGGTGAAAATTGTCCCATAGTGAGTGATTAAATAAACATAAATAGCATAAAAACTCCTGTGCATCACGTGCTAAAGTGCTAATGCATAAATATGAACTGTCCCATATGCTGTGTGACATGGGCAGAATCTTGTGACATTGGTTATTTTCCTAGAAGGTGAGCTCTCATTGCGCTTACCTTGATCAGGTAAGGATAAAGCCTGTTTTAATCTTGTGGGTCAGTCTGCTGTGATCCCAGATGGATGCCTCTCAATCCTGTGCTGCTGCAGATGGATGGTGAAGTACTGTGTGTCCAATGTCCAAGGATGGGTCAGGGTGTCATCAGAAGCCACTCAAATGAAGAGATAGTGCCATAGTGAAGTACATTTAAAAAGAGTTTAATAACAACTGGTAAACTCACATCAAAGAATAGACACTCGAGTTCTGCGTTTTACTTCCTGTCTCCGGTCCTTACATATTACGCTGTATCTCACAGCTTCTTCTATTTGTTTATGCGCTGACCACTTACACATTCATTTCACTGTTGTTTATTTAGCAATACTTAATCAATCCAGGTTGACCTGCATTTACATTTATTTTCATCTATCTATTTTGGTGGCGCAAGAGCCCTATATATTTACATTCACTCACTGCATCGGTCAGACGGACACCTTCTCCACTGCTCATTCTGTGACTGACCGAAGCCTCAACAACATGTTGTACAGGAGGACCAGGAAATTGTAACCTCCCAGGCTCTGGAAACCTTTCTGCAAGGCCTCCCGAAGATGTTTCATCCTCTGCTCCTTCTGCGAAGGCTGGATAAGTTCTGCAACCTTACCCTTGTGACGTGGATCAAGAAGGGTTGTCAGACAGTAATGATCCTTCTCCTTGATACCACGAATACAAGGGTCCTTTCGCAAGCTTTGCAGGATCAGGAAGGCCATGCAGCATAGGTTTGCTAAGGCATTTGGTCCAGAGTCCTCTATGTCACTATGGACGGCATGAACCGCAGCCACCTCCTCCCAGCCACATATAAGTCCATGGGTTTCTGGGGACTGAAAACAATCCCTTGAAGACTGCTGCTGATGTTGAGTGCTAGGCTCCACCTCCATTGTGACACAATCCTCCTCCTCCTCTTCCTGTGTGATCGGCGGGCTCGCAGGAATACGGTCTGGATAAAGGGGGCCTTGAGAGGTAAGGAAGTCCTCCTCTTCCTCCCGCTTCCTCTGTTCTGCCTCAAGTGCCCTGTCCATTATTCCACGGAGTGTGTGCTCCAACAGGAAGACAAGAGGGACAGTATCACTGATGCATGCACTGTGTCATAACAAAATTAATACCGTTATTATTTAAACCGAGCAATTGAAACCTTTTTGTCTATATTAAAATTAAATCAAAGAATAGCGCTGCGAAAAAGAGAAAAGGATTACATTTATTGATACAGAGAAGAAACTTGCATTACTTCAATATTCATCCCATGACATAACAGATACAACCTTTAAAACATAGATGATAACCAAGTTACACAATTATGCAAGAAAGTAATATTGCTTCAATGGACACAGCAGTAATTAATGACAAGTTCTAATTAAATGAATCTATGAGGAAAATAAAAGAGAAGAAAGAAAGAGAGGAAGAGAGGAAGAGATGAAGAGAGGAAGAGAGGAGAAAGAGAGAAAGATAGAAAGAAAGGAAGAGAGGAGAAAGAGAGATTACCGTATTAATCGGCGTATATCGCGCACTTTTTTGCCCTGAAAATCAGGGCAAAATCGTGGGTGCGCGATATACGCCGATACCCGCTTTCCCGCGGCGAGTTTTGAATACTCCGCCAACATATACCCAGCGCAGTACATTTGGGTATATTCGGCCAGTCTCGGCTTCTTCCGCGTTCACGTCCTGGACGTACAGGACGTGAGCGCGACAGTTGCCGAGCCTGCCCGAGTGTACTGCGCTGGCTATATGCTGGCGTAGTATTCAAAACTCGGCGCGGGAAACGAGCGGGGAGGACGCCGCAAGGACGCTGCACCTGCCGAAGAGGACGCCGGACCCGCCGCAGAGGACACCGGACCCGCCGCAGAAGGACACCCGACCCGCCGATGGACGCGGCGCAAGACACCAAAACTGTAAGTACAAAAATAATTTTTTTTCCACAGGATTGGGGGTCATTTTAGGGGTGCGCGGTATACGCGGGAGTGCGTTATACCACGATAAATATGGTACTTTACCAGACTGGGCTTGTTGATCAGGACATCATACACTACTCCCTAGTCAAGCTGACTTGACTGGATTTTATACCCCTGAGACAATATTTTCTCCCTCTAAAAAACTCAAGTTCCTGAGGATTCGATTGGTTGACTTTATGAGTCTTTTCAGTATGACAGATAAGGACCCCCAACTGGTAACCTCCTGTTGTCACATCTCTGTGCCAAGGGATGTCTTGGAGTTTGCATAATTGACACCTACCAACTTCCCTTGTTTTCACTAACTCACATAGTTCCCACACTGAGCATATCACAAGGCACCTGGCTAAATGGATATTTCACACCCACGGTATAATTGGACATGTTCAATTAACACAGGGAGTCCTATTGTGGTCTTTAACCACTTCAGCCCCGGACCATATTGCTGTCCAAAGACCAGAGCACTTTTTGAGATTCGGCGCTGCGTCGCTTTAACTGACAATTGCGCGGTCGTGCGACGTGGCTCCCAAACAAAATTGGCGTCCTTTTTTTCCCACAAATAGAGCTTTCTTTTGGTGGTATTTGATCATCTCTGCGGTTTTTATTTTTTGCGCTATAAACAAAAACAGAGCGACTATTTTGAAAAAAATGCAATATTTTTTACTTTTTTCTATAATAAATATCCCCAAAAATATATAAAAAAATATATTTTTTCCTCAGTTTAGGCCGATACGTATTCTTCTACATATTTTTCGTAAAAAAAATCGCAATTAGCGTTTATTGATTGGTTTGCGCAAAAGTTATAGCGTTTACAAAATAGGGGGTAGTTTTATGGCATTTTTATTATTTTTTTTTTTTTTTACTAGTAATGGCGGCGATCAGCGTTTTTTTTCGGTACTGCGATATTATGGCGGACACTTCGGACACTTTTGACACATTTTTGGGACCATTGGCATTTTTTTAGCGATCAATGCTATAAAAATGCATTGGATTACTATAAAAATGCCATTGGCAGTGAAGGGGTTAACACTAGGGGGCGGGGAAGGGGTTAAGTGTGTTCCTAGTGTGTTCTAACTGTATGGGGGGGGGTGGACTTACTAGGGGGAATCACTGATTTTCTGTTCATACATTGTATGAACAGAAAATCAGCGTTTCCCCCGCTGACAGGAACGAGCGCTGTGTGTTTTCACACACAGCTCCCGTTCCCCGCTCTGTAACGAGCGATCGCGTGTGCCCGGCGGCGATCGCGCCCGCCGGGCACACGCACGGGACTCGGGGGCGAGCGGGGGGCGCGAAAAGCGCGACGTAGAGCTACGGGCTCTCGCGCACCCGTGCCGACCTGCCGCCGTATAACTGCGGCGGCTGGTCGGCAAGTGGTTAATCAGACAAGAGATGATAGGAACCTCTTCTAATATACAGGTGGCCACTTCCTATCAGAAAATATAATGTAACTATAAAATGGTATGCAGCTATCCTTTGAAGCGTAGTCACACCAGTATGCTAAGGGACCCTGCTGTGATGGAGCCTTTCAGCCTGACCAGCTTTCCTTCAAAACAAAAGGACAATTTAGCTCATTTGATTATCACCTGGAACCTTTACCAGGAAGAAGTACTTTCTTAAAGAACAGCTGAGCTATTAATT
This sequence comes from Rana kukunoris, assembly GCA_029574335.1. Lineage (NCBI taxonomy): Eukaryota > Metazoa > Chordata > Amphibia > Anura > Ranidae > Rana > Rana kukunoris. The sequence goes on from CM056052.1 coordinate 378,120,180, forward strand.
TGTCATAAAATATGAAGTTCAAACTTTCCACCACAGTCCCCCCTGAAGTTCATTCTTGTATAAAGAACAGAAATAAAAAATTATTAAAACTCAAAAAATAAATACAAATTTGAAAATGTTAAAATATTTAAACTAGGAGTATTAAAAACAACAGTACCTTTGTACTGGTCTGGATTGGAACCTCTTCTAATATACAGGTGGCCACTTCCTATCAAAAAAATATATTGTAACTATAAAGAGGTATGCAGCTATCCTTTGAAGCGTAGTCACACCAGTATGCTAAGAGCCCCTGCTGTGATGGAGCCTTTCAGCCTAACCAGCTTTCCTTCAAAACAAAAGGACAATTTAGCTCATTTGATTATCACCTGGGACCTTTACCAGGAAGAAGTACTTTCTTAAAGAACAGCTGAGCTGTTAATTTGTCATATCACAAACTTGAATCAGTCCAGTAAAACATACATTCATCTTTGCACTGGTTCCCCTGGTATAAAATATGAAGTTCAAACTTTCCACCACAACTGTTACTGCACCATCCTCTTGGCCTCCTTAAATAGTGACAGAACAGTGCATGCATCCTTCATTAGTAGACAAAAAAGCCAAGTTCCCCTGACCCTGTCCTGGTGCCCTCTGCTGCGTGTGCAGCCGCTGCAGCATTGCCAACATTGAGTTCCACCTGGTGGGCATGTCACAGATGAGGCGGTTCTTGGGCAGGCCAAGAGCACTGGCATTATATGACCGGCGGAAATGCCCACAGACTTTCCTGGCCTGCCTCAGGAGATCCTGTAAGCCCGGGTACCTGCACAAGAACCGCTGCACCACCAAATTAAGGATGTGAGCCAAACAGGAAACATAGATCAAGTATCCTTGTCGGAGGGCGGGGAGGAGGTTGGTGCCATTGTCGCACACCACCAGTCCTGGCTGAAGCTGGCATGGTGTGGCATCAACAACCTCTGAGCCTGCCCCTGCAGAGCTGACAGAGTCTCTGCCCCTGTGTGGCTCCTGTCCCCTAAGCAGACTCAAGCACTGCATGGCATCTTTTTGCCTGAGTGCTTGCGTAGCCCCTAGAACGCCTACAGAGCACAGCTGGTTCCGAGGACAAATCTCCACAGAAAGAGGCCATAGAGGAAGAAGAAGAGGAGGGGGTGGAGGAGAGAGGTGTGGCAGAATCACCACTACCAGCATTTTGGAGGCATGGTGGCGGAACAGACTACAACAATACTGCACCCTATCCTGCATCCTTCCCAGCTGCCAGCAGAGTTACCCAGTGCACCGTGAAAGAACGGTAACTCCCCTGTCCATGCCTGCTGGACCATGAGTTAGCGGTAATATGCACCTTAACACTGACCACCCTGTACAACGAGGCCAAGACATTGGGGCTGATTTACTATTGAAGATGCGCTGCGCCGGTTCATGCCTTAATTAGTGCGCTGGCTGAAGCCTTAATTAGGCGCATGAACCGGCCGCAGCAGCAGCGCGATGCAATTGATAAGTAAAGCCGCCGCCAAACTCCCTGTTAAAGTCTATGGGGGAAATCTTAATTGTGAATTTTAAAGGCTAATCTGCAAGTTTTGTCCTAAAAAGTGTTTGGGGACCTCAGTCCTGCCCCAGGGGACATGTATCAATGCTTTTTTTATTTTTTTAACGTTTTTTCGGGAGCAGTGATTTTAATAATGCTAAAAGTGCAATAATAAAAGTGTAATTTTTCTTTAAATTTCGTACTATGGGGGGCTCTAATGTCAGCATGTGAAAAAGCGCATGTTTCCCGTGGTTAGAACTGTCTCTGCACAAAATGACATTCTCCAAAGAAAAAAAGCAGTTTAAAACTGACTCGCGGCAATAATGAATTGTCGGCTCCCGGCAATTGCAGGAGAATTCATTCATAAAAAAAATGAAAAAAAAAAGCGTGGGGGTCCCCCCAAATTCAATAACCAGACCCTTTAGGTCTGGTATGGATATTAAGGGGAACCCCGCCGTCAATTTTTTAAAAAAATGACGTGGAGTCCCCCCTAAAATCCACACTAGACCCCTTATCCGAGCACGTTGACCTGGCCGGCCGCAGAAAAGAGGGGAGGACAGAGCGCGGCCCCCCCTCTCCTGAACCGCACCAGGCCACATGCCCTCAACATTGGGAGGGTGTTTTGGGGTACCCCCCAAAACACCTTGTCCCCATGTTGATGAGGACAAGGGTCTCTTCCCCACAACCCTTGCCCGGTGGTTGTGGGGGTCTGCGGGCAGGAGGCTTATCGAAATCTGGGAGACCCCTTTAACAAAGGGGCCCCCCAGATCCCGCCCCCCCCTGTGTGAAATGGTAATGGGGTACATTGTACCTCTACCATTTCACCGAAAAAAAATGTAAAGGGTTAAAAACGACAAGAGTCGGTTTTTGACAAGTCCTTTATTATCTTCTTTCTTCTTCTTTTCTTCTTTCCTTCGGGTTTCTTCCTCCATCTTCTTCTTCTTCCTCTGCTTCTGTCTTGGGTCTTCTATTCCCGCATCTTGCGCGGAATGTTCTTCCATCTTCTTCTTCTTCCGCTGTCCTTCTCGTCCGCATCTTCTTCTTGTTCTTCTTCGCCGGAGCCGCCGCTTCCAATTGAAATCCCCGCTGTCTGCCGGACCACGCCCCCCCTCTGACGCCACGGGCAAGTTCTTAGGAGTGTGCTGCAAGTGCGTCAGAGGGGGGCGTGGTCACATGCGGATGCCTTTTCAGGGAGCATTTCCATATGAATATCAGATGCTACCACATCAGACAGACAGATCCGTTACTGCAGTCAGTCAGTGAGGCAGAGGATTAGCTACAGGAGCTCACACGGCACACGTTCTCCTAGGAGTAGGAGCGTGCGAGCTATAGCTCCAGGCAGGTGTAGCTAGCAGGTAGTCAGGGTTCCCCTGTCCAGCCAGCCGCATCTTACCTGGATCCCGGATCTCCTCCACCTCTAGCCGCCTCCAGCACTCCTTCCCCCCCCTCTTTGGAACATCTGAGCATCTGAACCTTCTGAGCCGTCATACAGCCTCACACAGGTAATCCAGCCTGTCCCCCCCAGGATCAAGGTCGGCCGTCCTTTTCAGGATAACCGCCCAAACCAGACTGGAATTTCAGCTCGTCTCACCCAGGCCGCAATCGAGGCCCCCCTGCCCGTACCCACATCCCCCCAGCTGTTTCCCTTGCCGTTTTTCGCCGGTCCGCGCCAACCACGCTAGGTCCGCGGGAGCCGCGGCTTAGGAAAGTCCGCGGCTTCAACTGCGGCCTAGCGGTGCTCGGCCTCAGCTTGTTGCATCACCCCGGTGCTTTGGCCCCAGACCGCACTCAAGGTACCCCCAACCCATCCACACATCCCTCCCACTGTATCCTGGCTGTTCTCGCCGGTCCGCGCCAGCCACGCTAGGTCCGCGGGAGCCGCGGCTTAGGAAAGTCCGCGGCTTCAACTGCGGCCTAGCGGCGCACGGCTACAGCAAGCTATTTCTGCCCTAGTGCTTTCACCCAACTCACCCCCCCTACCCACAGGGGTCCCCATCCACCTCCCCAGCAGCCAACTACCCCCTCTCTGGGGTTATTTGCACCAGATTGGTGGACCAGCTTGGTGCACCCCCCAAGCAGGAACTACTCCCTTCACATCACTCCCTCACCAGTTCATTAGATTTGATCCAGGGCTCAACCGATCGCCTCTGAGGGATCAGGAAGGAATTTTTTTCCCTGCCCAGCAGATTGGCTTAGCTGAACCAGGGTTTTTTTGCCTTCCTCTGGACCAAATAAAAATATCCAGGAGAAAGGATTCAAGGAATCTACTCCCCATCACCACCCGACCACACTCCCCCCCCCCCCCCCCCGGCGGAATATGGCCGTCTGGCAATATTCGGCAGAAATCATCAGGGGCCTGAGGCAATTTGCCACGAAGCTACCAGCCGTCACTAAAAAGGCCCTGAGTTTTGAGCAACTCTTGAGGATCGATCGTCGATCATCAGGAACAAAATTTAGCGACCCACCCCAAGCGAAGCACATATCATGTGCTTTGATCAATACAAGATCGGCAGTAAGGCACCGATTAGAAATCCATGATTTCATTCTACAGAACAACTTAGACTGTCTTTTTATTACAGAAAGCTGGCTTACAGCCGACTGTAACACCATTCTTGGAGAACTGGTGCCAGAACACTACCGGATTATCACTGAAAACAGAATAGGGCAAAGAGGTGGAGGACTGGCGGTGATTCATAAGACGCATCTTGTGATCTCTAAACCAGCCCTTCAGCACTCGCTTCCATTTATGGAAACCCTTACTCTCCAACTGCAAACAAACCCCCAGGAGACCGTCCGTATTCTGCTCTGCTATAGGCCACCAGGGCCTAAATCGCAGTTTTTACCTCCATGGTCAGAGTTCATCTCCACTTATGCCATAACCAGCAAACACCTTTTGCTGCTCGGAGATTTCAATCTCTGGGCCAACTCCTCACAAGACCCCATGGCCGACGCCTGTATCGACCATCTGGAAGGATTAGGCCTTCAGCAACTAGTACATGAGCCCACACATGCTTCAGGTCACACACTCGATCTTATCTTCAGACAAAATCTGAAAGTAAGTATTTTGGAAAATGAACCATTGCCATGGACAGATCACCATGCAATTAAATTCATAATTTCCAATACGGCCCTATTGCTAAAAACACCCAAGCCAGTGACAACACACTGGTCTAGATCTCAGAAGAAGCTCCATTCGGAACTCTTCAAATCTACCTTGGAAAATAAAATTAAAACAATGCAACCAAGACAAACGGCCGCAGATATTCTGGATGCCATAAATGCAGCCCTACTACAGTCAGCCGACGTAGTAGCGCCTGAACACAAAGTCCTTACCCGGAAAAACAAGGCAGGCTGGTTCAACAACCAGCTATCGCTACTGAAGCAAGAGCGTAGAAGGGCAGAAGCCGCCTGGAAAAGAAACGCTTCCGAGACGAACCTCGCCTTCTACAAAGCAGCAACTAGAAGATACCACATAGAAATCTTCAAAGCCAAGAAAAACTATTTTTCCATGGCTATCAACAGCGCTTTAAAACCGCCCTCGGGATCTCTTCAAGCTGGTCTCACAGACCATGAATCCACACTGTCTTGAAGCCCCCAACACAGACACCCAAGAATTTTGCGATGAATTGTCGGATTTCTTCATCAATAAAATTGAGGGAATCCGGGAAAGCATTTCGCAAAATAATGCCCCTAAGCTACCACACAGCACCCAGAGGAACACACTACAACCAACAAAGTTCACTTTGGAACCCGTTTCCATCGAGAACACAGAAAATATCATCGGCGCATTGCGGAACAGCACTTCGCCTAATGATATTATCCCCACTAAGCTGCTAAAGGAATGTGCCGATATCCTGGCGCCTCCCATTACGCAGCTTATAAACCAGTCATTTAAGGAAGGCATAGTGCCCTCCCTGCTGAAAGAGGGCACAATCCAGCCCATCTTGAAGAAACCTACCCTGGATCCCAAGGACCCAAATCACCGCCGTCCCATAACAATGCTAAACGTTTTCTCTAAGGTAATGGAGAAAGCGGTGGTACAACAGCTGCAACAGCATCTAGATACCCACAACTTACTCGATCCACTGCAATCGGGATTCCGTCCCGGACACGGGACGGAAACTGCACTGCTCAAAATATGGGACGACGTTCTGGAGGCCGCAGACGAAGGAGAATCTTCTCTCCTGGTTCTGCTGGACCTAAGCGCAGCCTTCGACACCGTAGATCACAAACTGTTACTGACTCGGCTGACTGAGGTAGCCGGAGTCACAGAGAGTGATTTACCATGGTTTTCCTCTTTTTTGGGAAACCGATCTCAAACGGTGAAATTAGGACCGTTCATTTCTAGAAAACGCACGGTGTCATGTGGAGTCCCCCAAGGCTCACCTCTATCACCGGTGCTTTTCAACATCTATCTTCGACCTCTCTTTGAAGTCATCAGTAGTCAACAACTACTTTATCACTCATATGCAGACGATACGCAACTGTATTTTCGCATCTGCAATAGAAAGGATCGTCATCTCAGCTTAGAGAATTGTCTCTCTTCAATAGAAAAGTGGATGACGAGGAGTTATCTCAAACTCAACAATTCTAAAACAGAACTTCTTCTGTTTCAGGCCAGTCGCAAGAGTCAACTCACAACAACCTGGACACCTCCGCCCATTCTGGGCCAGATCATCTCCCCGAGCGCCAAAGTCAAAAGTCTTGGGATCATTTTTGACACCCACATGACTATGGACGCACAAATAGGGTCAGTAGTCAGCGGATCTCACCATCTGCTGCGCCTACTCCGCAGACTGATCCCATTTATTCCCAAAGAAGATGTGCCAGTCGTGGTGGGAACGATTGTGAACTCCAGACTGGATTATGCAAACGCTCTCTACCTCGGACTCCCAAAGTACCAAATCGCTCGTCTGCAAGTCGTACAAAATACGGCCGCCAGACTGGTGACTGGGAAAAAACCCTGGGAATCAATCTCACCGTCGCTGGTTGCCGGTAAAAGACAGAATTGCTTTTAAAGCACTCTGTCTGACCCATAAATGCATCCATGGAAAAGCCCCGCAATATCTTTGCGATAAAATAGAACCCCACAACCCCAATCGCGCTCTGCGATCCAGTGACCAAAATTTGGTCAAAGTACCCAAAGCCAGATTCAAGTCCAAAGGAGAAAGAAGGTTTGCTGTCCAGGGTCCCAGACTCTGGAACGCTTTACCAACCAGCATTCGGTTGGAGGAAAACCACCTGACCTTCAGAAGACGGATTAAAACTCTGCTCTTTTGATGTCAAGAGAGACGGATACAACTAGCGCCCAGAGGCGATTTGGTTCGCATGTGCCGCGCTATATAAGTTTTTCATTCATTCATTCATTCATTCATTCATGTCAGAGGGCGGGCAATTCAATTGGAAGCTTGTGCGCGGCTTCTTCTTTGCCGGAGTCGCCGCTTCCAATTGAATTGCCCGCCCTCTGACATGTGACCACGCCCCCCTCTGACGCACATGCAGCATACTCCTAAGAGCTTGCCCGTGGCGTCAGAGGGGGGCGTGGTCCGGCAGAAGCGGCGGCTCCGGCGAAGAAGAACAAGAAGAAGAAGATGCGGACGAGAAGGACAGCGGAAGGAGAAGAAGATGGAAGAACACGCCGGTCAAGATGCGGGAATAGAAGACCCAAGACAGAAGCAGAGGAAGAAGAAGAAGATGGAGGAAGAAACCCGAAGGAAAGAAGAAAAGAAGAAGAAAGAAGATAATAAAGGACTGGTCAAAAACCGGCTCTTGTCGTTTTTAACCCTTGACACTTTTTTTTTTTGGTGAAATGGTAGAGGTACAATGTACCCCATTACCATTTCACACAGTGGGCGGGATCTGGGGGGCCCCTTTGTTAAAGGGGTCTTCCAGATTTCGATAAGCCTCCTGCCCGCAGACCCCCACAACCACCGGGCAAGGGTTGTGGAGAAGAGACCCTTGTCCTCATCAACATGGGGACAAGGTGTTTTGGGGAGTACCCCAAAACACCCTCCCAATGTTGAGGGCATGTGTCCCTGGTGCGGTTCAGGAGAGGGGGGGCGCGCTCTGTCCCCCCCTCTTTTCTGCGGCCGGCCAGGTCAATGTGCTCGGATAAGGGGTCTGGTGTGGATTTTAGGGGGGACTCCACGCCATTTTTGGGTGGAGTTCCCCTTAAATTCCACACCAGACCTGAAGGGTCTGGTTACGGATATTTGGGGGGAACACCACGTCATTTTTTTTAGAAAATTGACGGCGGGGTTCCCCTTAATATCCATACCAGACCTAAAGGGTCTGGTTATTGAATTTGGGGGGACCCCCACGCTTTTTTTTGGTGTTTTTTATGAATGAATTCTCCTGCAATTGCCGGGAGCCGACAATTCATTATTGCCGCAAGTCAGTTTTAAACGGCTTTTTTTCCTTCAGAATGTCACTTTTCACATGCTGACATTACCCCTGAAAGGGGCCCTGGGTCCGGAGGTGCCCAGATGCCTGGAGGCCCCAAGCGCCCCAGATGGTAACCCCCCTCATTTTTTTTTATATATTTTTTATTTTATTTTTTTATTATTTTTTATTAAAGGGCCAATTTTTGGAATTTACATTTTTTTAGCAGTCCGGAGGTCCCCAGGGGCCCAGAGGCAACCCCCCATATTTTTTGTTATTAAAGGGCCAATGTTTTTTTTTAGGGGTCTGGAGGTCCCCAGTGGCCCGGAGATCCCCAGGGCTCCAGATGACAACCCCCCCCCCCCCTTTTAAAGAAAAAAAAAATTATATATTTTTATATTTTTTTAACATATATATATATATATATATATAATATTATTATGAAAGGGCCCAGAAGGCCCCAGATGACAACCTTTTTGCTTATAAACATTTTATATTTTACCCAGGTTGTTTTGTTTTCTTTAATTTATTTTTTAAAGTGTATTTTGTGTGAAGTCGAGAGAGAGGAGCTGGACTGCAGGAGTTGGGAGTAGGCAGACCCTCCCCCCGGTGGCAATGGCGGGTGTGAGGGAGGGCCTCCCACTCACCCCACCCTACCTGCTCCACTTGGGAGCCCGATGGGACAGAGGGACTCCCCCTATGAGGGAGTCTAGCCCACCCAGCCAGCCCTGTAGGTCCTTCGCCTCTCTTTATTTTAAGAGACCTCATGGCCAAAGTGCGTGCGTGTTAAACCAATTTCGTGAGCGTGCAAGTGTGGTGTTTTTTTTGGGGGGGGGTGGGCATACTAAGCACAGGCGTACCTTGCATAGCCCACCCACCGGGAGCCGGGCTGAGACCACCAAACTCAATTCACACGTAGCTGAGACCGGGATCCGAACCCTTGGCTGCAGAGGTGAACGGCTTGTCAGCGCAGTGCCAATCACGTTGAGCCACCACAGCTCCCACCCCATGTTATTTTTGTTTTGATATTTTTTTACTTATTTTTTATTAAAGGGCCCAGAGCTCCCAAGGCAACCCCCCTTTTTTTTTTTTTTATATATATATATATATATATATATAGATATTTTTATTTATTTTTCATTAAAGGGCCCAGAGGTTTATTTTTATTAAAGGGCCCAGAGGTCCCCAGGGCCCCCGGATGGCTACCACCCTTTTTTTAATATATATTTTTCTATATTTTTTTTTTTTTTAAAGGAACCCCCCGCTTATCAAATTGCGGCAGCCCCCCCCCCTTCTCAATTTCAGGCGGCAGCACCCCCCCCCTGTTCTCTGCTCCAGGGGGCCCATGCCTGAAGCTGTGTAAGGGGCCCCATAATTCCTGATGGAGGCCCTGATTCCCCCCCCCATGGTATGAAATTTCAAGGAATTTTTAACTTTTATTGTTGCACTTTAACCACTTCCATACCGCGCCTATTCTGGCACTTCTCTCCTTCATGTAACAATTCTATTTTCTTCCTTGAAAATTACTCAGGACCCCCAAACATTATATATATTTTATTAACAAACACCCTAGGGAATAAAGTGGCGGCCATTTTTTCTTACAAATTTCCAACGGTATTTGCGCCAAACATTTTCTAACGTTTTTTTTTTTTTTGGCTTACAATAAAAAACCTGTTTCATGAATGACAAAATAACAAAGCAGTAAAGCTAGCCCAATTTTTAGGGATAAGGTGAAAGATGATGTTACACCGATTAAATAGATACCTAACTTGTCACGCTTTCATATTGCGCACACTCATGGAATGGCGCTAAACTTCGTTATTAAAAATCTCCATAGGCGACGCTTGACTTTTTTTTTCAGGTTACCAGTTTGGAGTTACAAAGGAGGTCTAGTGCTAAAATTATTGCTCTCACTCTAACGCACACTATGATACCTCACATGTGGGGTTTGAAGGGTGTTTACATATGTGGGTGGGACTTGCATGCGTGTTCGCTTCCGAGTGCGAGCTACTAGGGACAGGGGCATTTAAATTTAGTTTTTTTTTTTTGTTTTTTTTGTTTTTACTTAATTTTTTATTTTTGCACTTGTTTTCCCTTTTTTTGTATTATTTTTCACTTTTCATCCTATTACAAGGAATGTAAACATCCCTTGTAATAGGACTAGTGTGTGACAGGTGCTCTTTATAGAGAGAGGCGGGGTCAATTAGACCCCACATCTGTCCTCCAGGCTGGAAAGCATGGAATTGGAAAAACAAAATAAAAAAAATCATTTCATGCTTTCAGCTGCGATCATGTTCGTTCAGCACAGTGGTGTAGTGTGTAGCATGTTCACCTAGCAGCAAAAGGGTTGCTGGTTCGAATCGTGCCCGTGACACTATCTGCCTGGAGTTTGCATGTTCTGCCTGTGTGGGTTTCCTCCCACAATCTAAAAACATGCTGTAAATTGGATCCTATCTAAATAAGCCCTAATATGCAGTAGGATATTTAGGTTTTGTGCTGCCCTAGGCCTGACCAAATTTCGGCACCCCCTAATAGAAAAATGACCCACCCTTCCTGTCAAGGCCACACCCTGTTTTTTTATGACCCACCCAGGAATTTTCAGGGGACACACAAGTTCTGTGGGGGGGGGGGGGCGGGGGCACAGGAGTCCCTTAATTTGCCTAGTTTTTCTATCACTTCCTGTTTGGCTATGGGGCAGGAAGTGAAGGCCAATCTCCACAAACGGACATGGATAATACAAAATAAACTGACAGAGCTTCTACCCCCCCCCCCCCCCCAACTCTATCCAAAATGAAAGAAAACCAAAAAATAAAAGTGATGATTATAGTTCCAGTTTAACCCCAAATTTCAGATCATTTTATTGAGAGGCTTAAGAAAATATAACCATGCCAATAGGCCAGGATCCAGCGTTGCTAATATGTATGAATGTGTGTTAGGGACCCCCACAAACGCCACCCAATGTTAAATCAACAATTTTCTTGTTTGTTTTGGGGATGCCTGCACCCCTGATAGGGTAAAGACACCTCACAAATGTTGTCACTTTCTACTTAATTCATTCACTTCCTGCCACATAGCCAAACAGGAGGTGAGGGGAAAACCTGAGTAATGTCTTGTTGGGGACACACAGATCAATCTAAATAGTTTCCCATTTTGGAAATTGCATTTTGCTGTGTACACCCCAAATTAGTATGGATCTTGGACTTTGGGGTCCATTTACTAAAGGCAAATCCACTTTGCACTACAAGTGGACAAGCAAGGAAGAAAAATAAAAACTTGGCGGGATTGGAAGTTAAAACCATCAGTGCTTCCCTTCTGATTTTCATTGCCTACGCTTCTACTGCAGAGCGGCTTTGCCTTTACTAAACCCCAAAGTAACTAATCATTTGGGGTGTACACAGCAGTGCAATTTGCTTAATGGGGACACTAGTTAGATTGACCTGTGTCCCGAAGAAAAGACCATTGGTAGGGTTTTAACCTCACTTCCTGTTCAGCTGTGTGACAGGAAGTGAAGCCAATTTTAAGAAAAGGGACACAAAGCCCAACCTAAAAACACTAGCAGGGGTTCTAACACTCAATTGGCTTCCCTCAAACAACCCACAATTAGAATAGGATTGTCTTGTGCTAGTTTCAAGCACAGCGCTGTAAATCAGCGTTTCAAGCCTGTCCACCAATACACCACCCCCCCCCCCCCCAAACAGGCCTTGTTTGCAGGTTTTCCTTCATCTTGCACATGTGCTTTAAAAAGTGAGTCTGGACATCAATTCTAGGAAACAATACTTACCGCTTTGTCCTTCCTTTTCTGGTGACTAAACATTTCATGCATACACACCAGGAAAGAGCTTAGAGACAAATCACACTTGATGGTTTAGGCCCAAACTATTTCAGCTGAAGCTGTTGAAATCCATAGCATGAAAAAAATATCACAAAACAAACTTTAAAATTTGAAAGTAATTTTATTGGTCCACAAAACAAGGAAAGCAAAACAAAATATTAAAAATAAAACACACAAAAAAATATAAAAAAAACTAAAAACAAAAAATAGACCAACATTTATTTCACACAGTCATTGGAAAATAAATCATGCTTTTGAAATAACAGGATAGACCCACAGGATTAAAACATTAGTCATTAACATCTTGAGAAACATTTAGCAAAATTATGCAACAGACAAAACATCAAAAAAACAAAACTTGCTCCAAAACATCTCTGTTTCGCTCCGCCATTCCTTCCAGCCAGCAAGTCTGCCCCCTCTGAGGGCAGCTGACACGTGCACTATCCACGCTTTTTATAACATGTGTGCTAATGAACCAATTGGAAACACATGAAGAAATGTCAGCCTCTAGTTTGTGTGCACTTGTAACTGCTTACACCTGTTAAGGATGTCCTTAAATTACTAAGCCAAAAAACAAGCTTTCTGAGCATGCTCAGAAAGATGCATGTCATTTTCAGGCACAAACACCCAGCTTATTTTTCTAAGTGTTCGAGCATGCCCAGTTCACTCGAAATGCATTACCAGAATCAAATCTGCAATGGCGGATGAAAGCATTAGAGGTGTTTTATTTATTTTTGTTCCCCCTGAACTGATGCTTTACAACCTGAAGGGGAGGTCTTATTGAATTTTTACGTAACAAACATAAATAATAATAATTAAAACGCCCCTGTCCCTAGTAGCTCGCAGTCAGAAGCGAACACGCAGCATTTTTTTTCCGGTTGCCAGTTTAGATTTACAGATGAGGTCTAGTGCTAAAAGTATTTCTCTCGCTCTTACGCACGCTATGATACCTCACATGTGTGGTTTGAAGGATGTTTTCATATGTGGGCGGGCCTTAAATGTGTAAGTCCCGCCCACATATTTAACCCCCATTCAAACCCCACATGTGAGGTATCATAGCGTACGTTAGAGCGAGAGCAATACTTTTAGCACTAGACCTCCTCTGTAAATCTAAACTGGTAACCTGAAAATAAATAAAAAAGTGTTGCCTATGGGTATTTTCACGTACTGAAGTTTGGCGCCATTCCATGAGTGTGTGCAATATTAAAGCGTGACATGTTGAGTATCTATTTCCTCGGTGTAACATCATATTTCACATTATGGCCATAAATTGGGCTAACTTTAGTGTTTTCTTAATTTGTAACCACTTGAGCCCCAGACCATATTACTGGTCACTGACCGGGCCAGTTTTTGCATTTCAACACTGTGTCATTTTAACTGACAATTGCGCGGTTGTGCGACGTGGCCCCCAAACAAAATTGGCGTCCTCCTTTTTCCCCCCAAAAAAATTTTATTTTTTATTTTTGGTGGTATTTGATCACCTCTGCGTTTTTTCTTATTTTTGCTTGAACCAAAAATATAGCGACAATTTTGTAAATAAAAAGACAACTTTTTTACTGTTTGCTATAATAAATCTCCACCAAAATATATCCAAAAACATTTTGCCCTCAGTTTAGGCCGATACGTATTCTTCGACATATTTTTGGTTCCAAAAAATCGCAATAAGCGTTTGATTGGTTTGGGCAAAAGTTATAAGTAGGGGTTGGTTTTATGGTTTTTTTAGGAATATATTTTTGTTTTACTAGTAATGGTGGCGATCATTGATTTTTCTGGCTACTGCGACATTGTGGCGGACACATTTTTGTGAGCTTTGGAATTTTTCTAGCGACCAATGGTATACAAATGCATTGCTTACTATAAAAATGTCACTGGCAGGGAAGGGGTTAACATTAGGGGCGAGGAAGGGGTTGATTATGTTACCTGGGTGTGTTCTAACAGTAAAGGGGGTGGGACTGACTAGGGGAAATGACAGATCGCTGTTCATACATTGTATGGACAGACGAGCAGGCATTCCCCCCCCTGACAGGACCGGGATAAAGGGGAACTCCACACCAAATTTAAAAAAAAAACGGTGTGGGGGTCCCCCTCCAGGTGCACAACAGGCTCTTAGATTTGATCTGGAACATAAGGGGTTAAACCCACGCCAAAAACGGCATGGGGTACCCCCTCAGATCCAGACCAAACCCTTATCCCAGGCACGCAGTCTGGCCGGACAGGAATGGGGGTGGGGACGAGCGAGCGCCCCCCCCCCCTCCTGAGCCGTACCAGACCACATGCCCTCGACATGGGGGAGTGTGTGCTTTGGGGGAGGGGGGCCCCACCCCAAAGCACTCTTGTCCCCATGTCGATAGGGACAAGAGCCTCTTCCCGACAACCCTGGCCGTTGGTTGTCGGGGTATGCGGGCGGGGGGCTTATCAGAATCTGAGAGCCCCCTATAATAAGGGGGCCCCCAGATTCTGGCCCCCCACCCTATGTGAATGAGTATCGTACACCTACCCATTCACCGGGTGGAAAAGTGTAAACACAAATAAACCACACAGAATAAAATAATTTATTAGTCAGCTCTGGGGGTCTTCTGCCGGGACCCCCCACCACCAGCCCATTGGGCCCCAGGCTTCGCCGTTTTCTGCTGGGGGGGGGGGCGACACCCACCGATGCTCTCCACCATGTTTGGCCAGGCCCCCACCCCAAATTAAGCTCTTTTACATCCGGGGGGGCGGCCGAAAACAGCGGAGAACAATGGGGGGCGGAGCCCCTCCTCGGTCTTCTAGACGTTTTCTGCCGGGGGGTTCCAGCCCCGCACCGGTCTTCGCCGCCGCCTTCCGCCGGGGGGCACGACACCCACCGATGCTCTCCGCCATGTTCGGCCAGGCCCCCACCCCAAATTAAGCTCTTTTACATCCGGGGGGGCCGGCCGAAAATGGCGGAGAACAACGGGGGGCGGAGCCCCTCCTCGGTCTTCGCCGTTGCCTTCTGCGGGGGGCTCCTGCCTCCCGCGGGCTGATGGCTGTCTTCCGCCAGGGGCCGCCGCCTTCCGCCGGGGGGAGAGACACCCACCGATGCTCTCCGCCATGTTCGGCCGGGCCCCCACCCCAAAATTAAGCTCTTTCACATCCGGGGGGGGGCGGCCGAAAACAGCGGAGAACAACGGGGGTGTCGCTCCCCCTCGGGCTTCTCCGCTTCTGCCTGGCTTCTCCTGAGGCCAGGGCTTCTTTCGCTGTCTTCCGCCGGAGGGCGCCACTCTCCCGGCTTCGTCGCCCTCTGCCTGGCTCCTCCGCGGGGGCCAGGCCTTCTCGTCGCTGTGTCGCCGTCTTCTGCCGCCGCCCCCTTTGACGTTTTCTGCCGGGATGAGGGTCACACATCCCATCCCGGACTTCGACGTGGCGGGCTTATCGCCGCTGTGTCGCCGTCTTCCCTTCCCTAGAACGTAGATCATGAAATAAAGTGAATTTAGTGCCTGAGTCTGACCTTAGGTAGTCCTTAGTTGGTCATCGACTGACAGGTTGCTGACATCCAACCTCTCAGTGTCCGGTCACCTTGATCCCCGATGGTTCGCTCCAGTGCTGTTGGATCACCAGCCTCTCATTGGTGGTCCTCAACTGGACTCCCCACGAACAGCATAAACTCACTTGGGATCTTCAAGATGGGACCCCAATCGATCACTGGGGTCCCACCATAGCTTCAATTGCTCCGGGCCGATAGGGACCCAGAACCAAGATCTCCACGTGCCACCAACGCCCCAGCCAGGTAGGCCATAACGCTCAGGGCGCGGGGATGTATGGTCCCCCTAAAGGGGGGTGCTGCACCAGGAACAAGAAGAGCCTCGCCACATGGCGTTTGTTCCAGAAGTACTCTCCCCCAGCATGCCCCGCGAGGAAAAAACCCTCCTGATTGGCTGCTGGCAAGAGACACCCCAACCTAGACTCCACTGCTGCCACCTATCACCCTGGGGTGCAACAACACCCCAGGAACAACAGAATGAGCCCACAGCACAGCCCAGCTGAAACAGAGACCCAATTTAGCCAAATCACTGGATGAGAGCCAAGTAACTCTCTCACCCCCCTTAAATTGAAGAATAGCACCTGTACTGAAAGTACACAGGCGCTACACTCGATTGTATTGCTTCCTCCTTTATGTACCAGATTACCCAGATTTGATGGTGTGAGTCTAAAAGTCTATTACCAAGCCACCAGCACGTATCCATCTCTGTGCGCAGCACACACAGTGATCCTGCTGATAATATTATCCCGGTGTCGGAACTGCTTGTAAGACCCAAGTGACCATCTCTGGGGTCCATTTATTGAGGTGAGCTGCTAAGAATACTGTTGGTGGAGGTTGTCACACAATCACCTTATGCTATATAAGAAATATTTGGACACTCGTTGGTGTTTTGCTGCTTATTGTGTGAAGATTATGGACTGTTTATCATCATTCCTTTCATTTTAGTATTGTTTTGTATGTTTGTTGCGCTGCACTGCTTTTTTAATCAGGTACAATATTAGCTCTTACCAGTCATAGGGAACTCAATCGGTTAGAAAAAATAAAATAAAATCATAATGGTCCAACTAAACTCTGTTCAAAATTTTGGGATGAACACCATCAGGGCCCATTGAATTATTAAGCTTTAGGTGAGTTCTGTAATCATGAATATATGATTACATTTATTTTATTAAGTGTTAGTGCCTGATATCAGCCTCTTGCAGTCCCTGCACAGTAGCGCTGCAATGTAGGAGGGAGAAGTAGTACCTGGAGCTTCTAAATTCACGTCCTGACAAGAAGCCTGCTGGTAGGCTAGAATACAGAGATGAGTTCATTACGGTGCTGCTTCTCCTTTTACTCTCCAGTCACAAGCTGGGGCAGGTCCACCTGGGCTCAGAAGAAGTGGGTTGAATGATGCTGAACTGAGGACATCTAGTGGCAGAAAAAAATACTCACATGAAAGAGAGAGGCGAGCCTGTTTCTCTTTTTTCTCTTATATGCGTGGTCCACTGGATATATCTGGGGCTGGAGGAGTGGTTGTTTCCACAACCTTATACTAACCGCCAGGCTGTGTTTTATATCCAGCGCAGTGTGACTTCTCACAATCTGAGGGCCACCATAATTTTGATAAGCATTTTTGTGTAACATGGTGAAGTAAACACCTGGGGATTAGACAAGAAATGTATCTTTAAGCACTTACAGTTATAGCTGCAAGATTAGTCTTTACAACTGCATAGACTTTTTATACTCACTGATTTATGAGTTTTCTTGCCCATAAAAACATTGGCACGCATTTTATTACTTCACTGCTAATTGTTTATTTTGTATATATCAGTCAATAATTGAGCATGTATGCTTCTCTCTGTTTGATGTGAACTCATTATATATATATTTTATATATATATATATATATATATATATATATATATATATATATATATATATATATATATATATATATATATATATAATATAGCTGTGAGATAGTTCTATTTGTTTGTGTATGTTATGATTGGACCTTTAGTGCAGTTTCATTTGTTTTTAATTTATCTCTCAGAAAAAAATACTACAAAGGGAAATCTCTAAATTGAAGGTGAATTTTGCAAAAGCTGCTGGTTTTGTTATTTTACCTTTTTATTGGTCTAATCTTTTTTTTTTTTTGACTGGAGTTCTGCTTTAAGCCTGGAACAGATATTCAATAATCAGGATAAACAAAACCTTTATCTTTCTTACTGTATAATCAAAATGCGCTCTCTGGAAACTAAAGACAGAGGTAATGGCATTTCAGAAGCATCCCAGCTGTGGCCTTACTATATTTATAATCAGAGTCCCTAAGGTCTGCATGATACTTTCAAGGACCAAAAGGATTTTTCGCATTCACGCATCTAAATGCTGCATGCATTTAAATAAGGAAAACATTTGAGTTGATGTATATATTTTAGTATTATTAATTTATAATTGCAGCTACCTCAAGCATATATTCAATAGAAATGACTTTGTTTAAACATGCACAAGTGTACCTGCTTTGCAGAGAATGCATTCAGCCATATCATAACAAACAATATTGAAGATCAGTCTTGCAGTCACCAATCTTTTTTTACATCTATTGTAGCATAAAATTACATATTCCATGGGTGGTATGTCATTATACAGGTCAGGAGCACTGTCTTCTGTAAAATGCATCCTTTTTCAGGGCAGAGGTGTACCCATAGCTCTCTACTGTCCCTGATATGGAACAAAGTCCCTCTGTCCCTCTTCCCCCCTCATTTGTCCATTCTTTAGGTCTGATCTATATAGTTATATATATATAAAATGCACTTTTTATCTTTCAAAAAGTGTTTCCCCCAGTGTTTCATCCAAATTTTAAATTGCTGCATTTGTAAATATAAAGCTAACATAAAGGAATAGTAGTGGTAAAAAAAGAAGCACTTGTGGGTTTAAAGCGGGATTCCACCCGCAATTTATTTATTTTTATAAAGTTGGCAGCTACTAACAGTGTAGCTGCTGACTTTTAATAAGGACAATTACCTATCCTACTTGCCCGCGCTGATGCCCCCCCCTCCCCGATGCCGCTCCCACAATCGTTGCAGGTCCCGCGCCGCCATTCACACTAGGGCAGGGGTGGCGAACACGCGGCTCTCGAGCCGCATTCGGCTCGCGGCCAAAATGAATGAGGCTCTTTGCCTCCTATCATTGTTTTGTATACCTGTGGCTCTTTGCCAAGTTTGGATTTGGTTTTGCTGTATCTGAGGAGGGACCTCTGAGGAGAGATCTCCGAGCGCGTAGTCCCGCCCCCCAGGCTGCGTCATCACTGCACGGGCAGGACGCAGCACACCCTCACCATCACTGAGGAGAGATCTCCGAGCGCGTAGTCCCGCCCCCCAGGCTGCGTCATCACGTCTCAACAACTGCACGGGCCAGAGAGCGTGGGGACCCGTGTGTCACATGTTGTCATTAGTGTGGAGGACGCAGCACACCCTCACCATCACTGCAGGATTTTTACCCTCACTCAAAATGGCAAAATGCAAAGCTAAACGAAAATATGAAGATGAACACAGGACATTTTTGGAAGAATGGGAAGATGCTTTCTTCTTTATTGAACGGAATGGGAAAGCGCTGTGTTTATTATGCAATACTATGATATCACATTTCAAGGCTTCAAATCTTCAGCGTCATTTTAGCACTCTCCATGCTAATATTGACAAGGAATTACCCAAAGGTACTGATCTACGCAAGCAAAAATTGAGCACCTTGAAAAGCCAGGTAAAAAGACAGTCTCAAATGTTTCAGCAATTAACCAAGCATGGAGAAACTGTGACCCTTGCATCCTATAAAGTGGCGTGGAACATTGCCCGTGCTAAAAAACCATACAATGATGCCAGAAATCCCACTGAGATTATCATCCCATCACTCCAACAAGGTAACAAAAAACACCTGACTGAGCATGTTATATTATGTGTTTAATATATTATTGTTAATATTATATGCTTTTGTGTGAGTGTTTGTCTGTTTTGGCAGGTCACTGCGTGGTGTGGCTCTCCGACTCTCACAGTTTAAAATTTCGGCTCTTTTTGTCGAACTTGTTCGCCACCCCTGCACTAGGGGAACCATTTCCTACTGCGCGAGTCTCGTGCCGGCTTGTGAATGGGCGGCTGCTCTCTGAGAACACACACAGTTCCCAGAAAGCAGCGCGCCCCATTCACTATGAGAAAAAGAAGAAAACAGACCGCGGTTGCGGAAGAGGCAGATTACGGACTTCCGTATAGCAACAGGTATTTCGGGTGAATATACATTTTTTTCCACATTTTTTATTTTTTATTTTTTTAGGATTTTTGGCCAAATGTTTTTTTCCTGGGTGGAACTCCACTTTAACTAATCTCCTTTTTTTATTATTATTATTATCCTTTTATTCTATGCCTTCATACTTTTACTAATAGGTGTCCCTTGTACCCATCTCAAAAAGTTGGGAGGTATGGTGTGTCCACAATTACATCTTAAATATGTCTTACATGTCTTGGATGCTTGCAGTCCTTTTGGTTTGGATACAATTTTTCATTAAATATTTCACATAAGCAGCCATGTCATGTTAAAACATAAAAGAGCCATGATACATATTGAAATACTAAAACAATAAGAATAAGTAAAAAAAATGTAATAATAATAAAAGAACATGAACACAGTACACAAATTAAGTTCAAAATTAAATATAAGTTCACTGAATGTATGGTGAAAAAAAAAAGGTCTCTTTATATGTAATCAGAAGTTCAATGTGTGTAGTGAGTGAATGAGTGAGTGAGTGAAAAACTTATAAAGCGCAAACACTTGCGAACTGAATTTCACCTCTGGGCGCTGTTTCCATTCCTTCGATAAGGAAACGCTTTGCCTCAGAAGAGATGAGTTTTAATCATTCTCCTGAAGGCCAAGTGGTCCGACTCAAGTCGGATGGTGGTTGGTAGTACATTCCACAGTCGAGGTCCTTGGACAGCAAATCTCCGATCTCCTTTGGATTTGTATCTTGCCTTGGGTATGTGCAGTAGGTTTTGATTTGTGGATCGCAGAGTGTGATTGGGGTTATGGGCTTTTATTTTTTCGCATAGATATTGGGGAGCGTTTCCTTGAATACACTTATGTGTAAGGCAGAGTGCCTTAAAAGTGATTCTGTCTTTCACTGGTAGCCAGTGAAGAGACAGTGTTTTTTTGCCAGTCACTAATCGAGCAGCCATATTTTGAACGACTTGCAGACGAGTGATTTGGTATTTGGGAAGTCCTAAATAGAGGGCATTTGCATAGTCGAGTCTGGAATTGATGATTGTTCCCACCACGACTGCAATGTCCTCTTTAGGGATAAAAGGGGTGATGTGGCGTAGTAGGCGCAGCAGATGATGGGATACGCTGACTACCGACCCTATTTGTGCATCCATTGTCATGTAGCAGTCAAAAATGACTCCGAGACTTTTGACTTTGGTGCTAGGGGTGATAATTTTTCCCAGAATGGGCGGTGGGGTCCAAGTTGAGGTGTGGTGACTTTTCCTGTTTGCGTGAAACAGGAGAAGCTCTGTTTTCGAACCATTGATTTTAAGATAACTGGATGTCACCCAGTTATCTATTAGAGTGAGGGATCTCTCTAATCCAAGAGAGTGATCCTTTTTGTTGCTACAGTTGAGATACAGTTGAGTGTCGTCTGCGTAGGAATGGTAAAGTAACTTCTGGTTGTTGATTATTTCAAAGAGGGGACGGAGATAGATATTGAACAGTACCGGTGACAAAGGAGATCCATGAGGGACTCCACATGATACCGTACGCATTTCTGACGTGAAAGATCCCAATTTTACTGTTTGTGACTGATTCCAAGAAGGAGAACCAGGGTAGATCCTCTTCCGCGACTTTGGCCACTTCGGCTAGCCTAGCGAGTAGTAGTCCGTGGTCTACCGTGTCAAAGGCCGCACTTAGGTCCAACAGGATCAGGAGAGAAGATTATCCTTCATCTGCGGCCTCTAGAACATCATCCCATATTTTTACTAGAGCTGTTTCAGTTCCGTGACCTGGACGGAAGCCTGATTGAAACGTATCGAGTAATTTTTGGGTTTCTAAATGCTGTTGTAACTGTTGTACAACTTCTTTCTCCATTATCTTGGAGAAAACATTTAGACCCGTTATGGGCCTCCTATTGTTTGGGTCTTTAGGGTTAAGGGTGTTTTTTTTCAGGATCGGTTTTATGGTACTTTGTTTCAACAAGGAGGGCACCATGCCCTTCTTGAATGATTGATTTATAAGCTGCGTGATAGCTGGTGCCAGTATATCGGCACTTTCTTTCAGCAGTTTAGTGGGAATGATGTCATTGGGTGCTGTGCTGTTGCGCAGAGTCCCAAAGATATTTTTAGTGGCAGCGATGGAGATGGGTTTTAAGGTGAATTTCGGTGCTTGAGGCGGGTATATAGTGGTATCGGGGTTGGGATTCGGGGCGGGATTCATGCAGATTCCATTTTGCTCAATGCTTAGCCGGATTTTTTCAATTTTATTAATGAAATAATCCGATAGTTCGTTGCAAAATTCTTGTGAATCAGCATTGGGGGGCTCTAAGCAGGCTGGATTCATCGACTGTGAAACCAGCTTGAAGAGTTTGCGGGGGCGGTTTAGGGCCTTGGTGATGATGTTGGCGAAGTGATTTTTTTTGCCATAAAGATTTCTTTATGATATTTCTTTGTAATTGTTTTATAAATGGTGTAGTTTCTATCTGAAGAGCTCCTTTTCCATGCAGCTTCTGCTCTTCTACGCTCTTGCTTTAGCAACGTCAGCTGGTCGTTAAACCAGCCGGCGTTGTTTTTCCGGATGCAAGTTTTGTGTTTTGGTGCCACCCAGTCGGCGGACTAAAGTAGCGCCTTGTTGATGGCGTCAAGTGTTTCTACGGCTGTTTGTTTATGTTGTATTGTGTTTATTTTATTTCCTAGGGTCGTTTTGAAGGGTTCCGAATGGAGCTTCTTCTGGGATCTAGTCCAGTGAGTTATCACCGGTTTTCTTGTTTTATTTGGGCTGAGGTGGTTGGCGATAATAAATTTAATGACATGGTGGTCGGTCCATGGTAGTGGCTAATTTTCCCCGATCTCAATTTCCAAATCCTATTTGACAATGAGATCGAGGGTATAGCCTGAGGCATTAGTGGGGCCTTGTATTAATTGCTGCAGACCTAGTCCTTCCAGATGGTCGATGCAGGCGTCAGCGATGGGGTCCAGTGATGAGTTGGCCCAAAGGTTGAAATCCCCAAGCACCAAAAGGTGTTTGATGCTTAGGGTGTAAGAGGAGATGAATTCTGTTTATGACGTGAAAAGGTGCGTTTTTGGGCCTGGTGGTCTATAGCAAAGTAGAATATGGACCGTGTCTTGGGGATTTGTTTGCAGCTGAAGAGTGAGGGTTTCCATGAATGGAAGCGAGTTTTGGAGGACTTGTTTGGTGATCTAGAGGTGAATCTTGTGGATCACCGCCAGACCTCCCCCTCTTTGCCATACTCTGTTATGCATTTGAATGCGATAATTTGCAGGCACCAATTCTTCCAGAATGGTGTTGCAATCGCCTGTGAGCCAACTTTCTGTGATAAAGAGGCAGTCTAGATCATGTTGAAGGATGAAATCATGGATTTCTTGCCGGTGTTTTACTGCCGATCTTGTGTTGACCAAAGTGCAGGATATGCTTCTGGGCTGATGTGTCCTGATGCGATTTTTTTCTGTTAATCGTCTATTGATTCTTAACAGTTGTTCGCTCTTCGGTAATCGTTTGAAGTGTTGAGGCAAATGGCTTTAATTCCCAGATGGCTTCTGCAGATTATTTTAGATAACCCATGGTTGCAGAAAAAACACAGGGAGGTATTGATAATTATGGGGGTTTTGGTGGTGCTGGGGCATAGGAATAAACAAGCGAGCTTGTCACTTCTCCATGTCCTCCCTCCCTGAAATTGGTCCAGAGGAAGGCGAAAAACCCCAGGCGTGCTATGCCAATCTGCCTTAACTGGGGAAAAAATTCCTTCCTGATCCCAATAGGTGATCAGTCACAACCCTGGATCAATTGCTTTATGAATAAGGGGTTGGCTGCAGTGACCAGTTTCCAAATTGAAATGGTCTGTGCAAGGGAGGGTGAGGGGGGAGTGTGGGTGGTGTTTTGTTATACCGTGGGTGTACCAAGATGGCCGCTGACCGGGACTAGGCCCGAGCCAGGGGCTAAGGTACGGGGGGACCACGGGGGGAGAGAAGAGGTCTGTAAGGGTACAGTGAGGGTAGTCCTCGGGGGGGCCTGAGGCGGATGGTGGTTGTTTTATCAAGTTTCCCTGTCCACTTCGGCGTTAGGGGAGGGTGTCCCGCTAGGCCGCGATCCTCGTTGCGGTGGTTTCCAGAGGAACCCCGAGGGTTGCAGTGGTGAGGTGCTGAGAGGGGGATGGCAGAGGGGCGAGGGGGGCGGCGGGATGGTGTGTGGGATGTCAGGGGGGTGTCCCGGTCGTCTGGTCATCCAATCACCGATTCCCCAGACTTAGAGAACCGCGGCTATTCTGAGAAGGACGCCTGCATCCAGTCCCAGGGGGGGTAGACCAGACAGATCAGGCAAGCGCTTACCTTGAGGCAATCACTGCAGGGACAGTGCAGAGGGGAGAGGAGCGTTGCTATAGCTGGGTCCCTAAAAACACCTTGCGAAATAGAATAGACCTAAACCCATTTTCAGTTTTATTGCAATGACCGGTGTTAATAATAATGGCCAACAATATACAAATAAAAACATAACAAAATAAAGCAATAACATTTAATCATTGCGACCTTATTTTTGTCACTGATCTTGACCCAATACCCAAATGCTATGCATCTGGACTGTACATATCTATAACTCCATTCATCTGACTACTTCATTCACTATGACTACTAATAATCATAACACCCCCTAGTATCTATTGGGGTCAAGCTATATACCACATCAACCAACACAATCTATCTGGCAGATAGCCTTAATGTTGATAATCCAAAATTAAAACTATTACCTAAAGAAAAAATTATATTCATATAAAGGGAAAGAGGTAACATTTTAAGCATTATCCATTAATGTGTTGTTAACCCTTGTTAACCCTTTCACTCCCTTGTTAACCCTTTCACTCCCTATTGCCAGCGTCACTAAGCGATCATTTTTCTGATCGCTGTATTAGTGTCGCTGTTCCCGCTAGGTAGCTATTTTTTTTTATCGCAATTTTTTTTTTTACTAAAGACATGTGGCTAAATAAATTTTGGCCTAAATGTTTGACTAAAATTTAGTTTATTTGATTTTTTTTTTAACAAAAAGTAAAAAATATGTTTTTTTTTTTCAAAAATGTCGCTCTATTTTTGTATATAGCGCAAAAAATAAAAATCGCAGAGGTGATCAAATACCACCAAAAGAAAGCTCTATTTGTGGGAAGAAAAGGACGCAAATTTTGTTTGGGAGCCACGTCGCACGACCGCGCAATTGTCAGTTAAAGCGACGCAGTGCCGAATCGCAAAAACACCTTGGGTCATTTACCAGCGTATTGGTCCGGGTCTTAAGTGGTTAAGGAACAGTGGGGATGTGCTGGGTAATGGTCAATGGCGCCAGGCAGTATCTAGCTGGCAACAGCTGGCGGGCTGGATGGTAATGTAGTAGATGACTTCACTCAAGATGCTGTTCAGTACTGGAAATCGCCAACAGGTGATGTAGTTCCCTTACCTTCAAGGTGCTATATAAAGGCATATAGTTGGATTGATCCAGGCATGTAGGTCTCACTGTCCCAGATAGATTTCCTTTGTTGTGTCCAGGCACTGCTTCTAATCCAGGCTCAGCCGTCCACAGAGTGGATGTGGTGGATGTAGGATGTAAAAGTGAGAATCTCCAATCGTGAAGTAAGTATAACCAGCGTGGGTTTATTAAAACAGAGTACAGTCCACCAAATTGAAATAGGCAAAAATAGAACTAAAAATAAAAGTGAAAGTAAAAATTCAACAATAAAAAATAGAGACAGAGCGATCGTACCGCCGCCTGTATTCCAATGGTCTCCGGCTAATGCGGATGTCACGTGATCTCGACTTTCCCTACGGCGTTACGTCACGTACCTCGTGACTTCATCAGGGTATGCCTATTGATTGTCGGGTCACGGCTTAAAAATGCTTAGAACCGGATGTAAACATGCCACCATTTTCTTGAAGTCCCGGTCTGGGGACATAATGCATTATAATGGGGCTAAGCTTAAAAGAAACAGACCTGCTTTATAAATTAGTTAAAAAGTGTAGGTCTACATTACAAATAGCTGAATGAATAGTGCAACGCTCAGTGTGTAGTACCGGCGAGGGTCCTGATGTATCAGAGTGATACATACATGTGGGGAATATGGATCAAGTTACAACCCCTGCAGACTTTATTAATAGACTAATAATAAGTAATAAACTAATATACAAATGTACATGTCTAAAACTTAATACATAAAAATATAATAAATATATATAGAAACTTCATAGAATATGGAATGTTACTAGGATGACCCAGACTCCCAGAGATATCTACATATGCTGGATATAGTAGATAGTTATGGACAACAAGTAAAGGTGAACAATATAAATTAAAAGTTTTAAAACTATGTTTATAATGGTGTATGAGCAAGTGTCCTACTGAGAAGTGTGGGCAACTAGATCGTAGCTCATTGTTCATGACCTTGGCTCCCTCATAGTATGACTAATTCCCTATAGATAAGGGTTCTGATGGAAACCTATAGCTCTGTATCAAAGGTGTGTGGGGGAGGGGGTAGTTGGAGGAAGGTGTACTACCAACACCCACCCATACCCGAAACTACCAGATACAGAAAAAATAGGGTGACATGTTTTGTGCATGTATGATCCTTAATATGTCAAAATTAGAGATTATAGTAAGACTGGTCAATCACACAAATATGTGATCAGGACCACAGTGGTATGTGTAATGCAATAGTGGATGAATTGCTAATATTGGCAAAATGTATTAGAAGTTGTTTAAAAAGCAATTCAGATCGAAATCCACATTCATTCCTCCAGGTGCCAGGGTGTTGAGGGCATGTATCCAACGAGATTCTTTCTGACTAATGACTCGTATTTTGTGCTACCTCTCCTTTTTATTTAAAATCCGGCGGGGACTTCCCCTTCAGGATTCATAACAAACGCCGCCCACGTGTAGAATTGGTGGGAATCCACGTCAGATCCCCGTCGCTTCTATGACGCGCTCGCTGGAATGTGCTTTTACTATTCCAGCGAGTGCGAGATGTCGGCAGCCTGTCGCCGAGAACCAGCGCGATGCTGTCGTGCTAAAAACACATTCTCGGCGGCAGGCACTGTACATCTACATGTAAACCATATGGAGCAAAGGATTTTTTTTAATTAATCTTTCTTTATTATTTTTTTCCTTTACATATAACATATACTTGACATTTACTAACAACATAAAACAAATTATACATTTCTATGATTATTCATATGATGGGTGGTGGCCTCACAGAGGGTATAATAAAAATGTGTGTGTCTTCTTGTGATATGTAAGTGTGATGTGTTTTAATGTTTCCTTTCTTTTTCATATTCTCCCTCTCCTTATATGTGTCCTTTTCTAATTTCCTAGCTGTGTCTAATAATTACTTCCATTTACTTAAAAAAAACACAAAAAACAAGGTGATATAATACATGTTTTTCTTTATTCTCTTTTACGTGTACTTCTTCCATCCCTTTCCCCTTCCCCCCTTGAACTATGTATATTTAAGTGTGTTTTCTTTCCTGTCTATCCTTCTCCATCATACCTCCCTTTAACCCTGTCCCTCTCCCAAAAAAAAAGAAAGAAAAAGAGAAAAAAAAAGGGGGGGGGGGAGATGTGAAGCAGAGGACTTAACCCTGCATATGCACTTTATTTCAAGTCTAGAGATTTCTCGAGTCAGAGAGCTTCCTCTCCAGTGTGGGCTATTATTCACCCATGCCCAAAAAATTGTGTTAGAAGGGTCCCTGTTATGTACAAGTGAATAATGTTTGTAGACAGAATGATTTCTATAGCCTTTCCTGATGTTATTAATATGCTCATTAAGCCTGACTTGCAGGGTCCGCATACTGGAGGCCACATGGTCTTTAAATCATATATATGACCCCATGTCAGGGAACTACTGTCAGACGTTTTGCACACAGACGTGCGCAAGCACATAGCCTTTGCCATAGAATGGCACACAGGCGCGCACATGCGCACCAGAGCTTGCAAATGCGAGCATGTATGCGCACAGGCGCGAGCATGCGCGCACACGTACGGAACCTAATTCCTTTTGGCGCCAGACAGCCTATTTAAAGGGAGTCTGGGCTCTTGTGCTTTGCTGACTGATCTTCAGCTGTGTTGCTGAAATCCTGCTCTGATCCGGTGTGTCCTCCCAGTATTTAGACCCGGCTTGCTCTTGACCTTGGCTCTCTATTCTGTCCCTGTACTAATGCCCATCTCTGACACAGCTCCGTTCCTGACTCTGGCTCTGTCTATTATTTGGTACCTCACTGCCCGCCTGCTGACGAACCTGGCTATCCCTGAGACCTTGCTTCTGTCTATGTTCCTGGTTGCTGTTAACTCTCGGTTACCCGCCTGGCGGTTACTTGTCCATGCTCAGCTCACCACAGTCTACTCCAGGCCGCTGAACCCTGCCAAGCTGTTCTCTCGGGACCTCCTGCTCCAGGCACTAGTGTCCCTCTTGTCCTTCGGCTTCCTCTGTCTCACCTTCAGTGGAGCCAGGACAGGAGATATAAGAGAGGCCGACCTCATCAAATCAGTCTCCCATCCGTTCCCTGACACCCCAGTAGTGGAGCATGTAATAAAGGGCTCAATATTTAAAGTACAAGAAATACTCATGTTTTTACATGCAGTGATAACACATATGTAGCACTCTCTAGTCTGCTAGAATAAGTTAGATGTTAGTGTAGGAAAATTTGGCCAGGCTGAGAGCAAGGCCTAGGTTGAATCTGGGTCTGGGCTGAGTGACTCAGGGAGGCTGCATGACTCAGCAGACAACATCTCCGGTAACTCCCCCTTCTCTCTGGAACCTTGGAGAAGCTTCCAGAAGTAGAGATTTGGTAAAACTTGGGCATGGTGCCGCAGACCAAATGAAAAAGTGTCTTCTACTTATATAGAAGTTATGGTCTGAATCACCAGCTACAGCAGTCATGTGCCTCCATCCCTAAATATTTGCATACACATAAGAAAGCATAGACCCTGGGACTTTTAATGAAGCACATAACATTGGAGTTAAATGATCAATACCCATGAAGACATATTTATTGATCCGTATAATATACAAATTTCATCTTATCACAGTAACGTTCAACTAAAAATGTATATTGTTGAGCTGATTTTTAGCGTACATATAATATCAATATTAATTAATTAATTCAAGGTAAATTCATATATGAAGTCCAAGTATATACACATGAAAGTAATAAGATTGCATTTATGAACTCATTCCACCATGTTCTAGTTAGAGCTGACTAAGTAAATAGGGGGGGGGACATCTGTTTGATATGATGAGCCCCCTTTTGGACTAAGTAATACTGCCATACTGTATTGCTGTCAATTTAGCATTTTTTTTTTTTTTTGCAGATACACACCTTGCATTTTCTCTTGAAGAACCTTAACTTTCTAAATAGAAGAACTTTTGGTCGTAAAAATATTGAAACGTTTTATTAGACACGATTTTAAATGTGTAAACATGAAACATATACAAATGTCCCACAAACAAGAAAAAACAATAAAGGGACAAAATTAAAAATCTTTTGGCACATAACAATTCTCCTCATGTGTATCTCAGAGGTTTCCCTGCAGTTAAACTTTAATGCTGGCAGCCAGAAAAAGTTTTCATTGCATTCTTGAGCCCCTTTCTTACATGTGTACTATTGGAGCCCTTTGGTGCTCTGTTTTTTGGAATAATGTAAGAAATGAGGTTTGTGACCATTGTGTGTTAAATAAAAACAAAACAATAAAGAACATTTTTAATGCTTCTATAAGTAGAGATGGTTATCAACTAGGGCTGTGCAAATTAACTTTTAATTAATCGATTAATCTTTAATTTTTTTGATCGATCAAAATATTTTTGATCGATTAAAATTGTTTTCTGATTGGTACCCGCCTCTCCGCCGGCTTCTGGGCCTTCAGGGAGTTCCGTCGGAGATCCAGTAATGTCACAGACACTGGCGGGGCTTGCCGTGTCCATCTGAAGGGCTCCTTTGCTGTGCCTTCATATCTGCATGTCGGCGGGACCTTATTATGTGCCACACGCAAGGGCTGTTACACTTCACTCTATCACTTCCCTCTATCAACCTTGGGATTCTACAGAAATCCACTGGGAGTGGTGATAGTTCCCTTCACTGGACATCTACATGCCAACGGACTGATGTTAACCTCTCCTCATCTGGATTTAGCAGTGGTATCGTTGTACACATTTTTATATCAGTATCATACTTGACTACATATTTTTATGACTGCTTTTTGTACCGTTTGGTATTACTCTCGCCATTTTTACAGTTTATGTAGCTACATCGCTTTTATCTCCAGTGCAATATTTATTTTGTTACCTACTTGAAGATTATAAAAGTTTTAATGCTATTCCCATCGAGCCCTGCCTTTGTGTGATTTTTGTATCCTTCTATCTATTTTTCCAGTGGTTGGTAGCTGCACTGGGAATCAGCCGGCAAGGAGATCAGCTAAAAGTAGTTGGATCTGTATGTGCGTTAAAATTAATCGAAATTAGTCGATTAATCGATTAAAATAAAAAACGATTAATCGAACACAAAAATTTTGATCAGTAACAGCCCTATTATCAACCCCTCTGCAATCAGGGATCAGTAGCTCACTGTAGCTTTGCCACAGGTGAGTTTCACAGGTCATGGCCTGCTTCTTCAGGGAGAAACAGTATATTGTAGCTGAGCACTAAAATAAGAGATATTATAACCATCAATTTCAGTCCCAATTCAACAGTAAGTGTATTGGCTCAATAGATTGTTGCCACATACCTCAAAATTTACAAACAAGGGTATAAACAAAGTCATAGTGAATGGTCATCCTACAGCCAGCCGCTGTCACCCTTTGGTCACATGGGGTAGACCACTTATATTTCTTTGGGGATACCAAAGATCCCATTCGCAATTGCAAGTGAATGTGCATCTACGAAAGGGTTTACACAGACATAATAACTAATAGCACTAATAGCACAAAGCAAAAAGAATATAAAAATGGAAGGACAAGAATTAACCGGGCTGGAGGATAATAAAGTGTGTGACTGTAAAGTTACAAACTACAACCCTGCTCCCCAGTTTGGGAAACACACATACTCATACTCATAATCAACCTTACTGCATACTTTCTGTTAGGCCGCGTACACACGAGGAGACATGTCCGCTAAAACTGGTCCGCAGACCAGTTTCAGCGGACATGTTCGATCGTCTGTACGGCCTAGCGGACAGGTTTCCAGCGGACAAAAGTCTCTAAGCATGCTTAGAAACTTGTCTGCTGGAAACCTGTCCGTCGGACATGTCCGATGGTTAGTACGCCCAACCATCGGACCGAAATCCCGAGCATGCGTCAAATTGATTCGACGCATGCGTGAAAGCATTGAACTTCCATGTTTGAGCACGTCGGTGTCTTCTACGTCACCGTGTTCTCTGTCCGCTGGGATTTTGGTCTGATGGTGTGTACACACATCAGACCAAAATATCCCTGGAGACATGTCCGATGAAAACAATCCGCGGAGCGGTTTCATCGGACATGTCTCCTCGTGTGTACAGGGCCTTACAGTGAACGGGGTTATTGCCCTTCTTTGACCTCAAAAGTCACTTCCGGTGCAACAGCGTTTACGTTCCAGCATTCTTGAACGTCCTTGCCTTCGTTTTTGCACCATTGGCATTGGCATTTGGGATACAAAGGAATGCTATCAGCATTCATTGTTGTCTGGTCATATTTGGGAGAAAGAGAGTTTTTTTGGAAGGTAATCTGGCTTATTGGAATCATGGATAGGTTGTTCTTGATGGACTTAATGAAAAAAAAAATTTTTACTTTGGTTACCTGTTTGATTTAAGGGTGGCTTTCTTAAGAATTTGGGCCCCATTGAGGAGGTTTTGTTCCAACTCTCCCTCTGTCTTGATGCTGGTAAAATATACAGTTATTCATGATTTCTATTGGTCAATTGAGGAGAGCGACTGTTTCATGTTAGCCTTGCCTCGTGATTATTTTTGAGATGTTTCCCAATTAAAATTAACAACAGGTGCACTAGATAGGCAACAATGAGACAACCTCCAAAACAGGAATTTTTTTTCAGGTGAAAGTGTCTGACATTTTTTTCCCTACTCATCTTTTCTGACAGTTTTTCACTAGTTTTGCATTTGACTAATGTCAGTGTCACTACTTGTATCATGAGGCGATACTTGAACCCTATAAAGGTTGCACAGGCAGTCCAGCTCCTCCAGGATGGCACATCAATACGTGTCATTACCAGCAGGTTTGCTGTGTCTCCCAGCACAGTCTCAAGAGCATGGAGGAGATTCCAGGAGACAGGCAGTTACTCTAGGAGAGCTGGACAGAGCCGTAGAAGGTCCTTAACCCATCACCAGAACTGGTATCTGCTCCTTTGTGCAGGGAGGAATAGGATGAGCACTGCCAGTGCCCTATAAAATAAACTCCAGCAGGCCACTGGTGTGAATGTTTCTGACCAAACAATAAAAAACAGACTTCATGGGGGTGGCCTGAGGGCCCGACATCATCTAGTGTGCTCTGTGCTCACTGCCGAACACTGTGGAGCTTGATTGGCATTTTCCATTGAACACCAGAATTGGTAGGTCCATCACTGGTGCCCCATGCTTTTCACAGATGAGAGCAGGTTCACCCTGAGCATATGTGACAGACGTGAAAGGGTCTGGAGAAGCCGCAGAGAACTTTATGCTGCCTGTAACATCATTCAGCATGACCGGTTTGGTGGTGGGTCAGTGATGGTCTGGGGAGGCATATTCATGGAGGGACGCACAGACCTCTACAGGCTACACAATGGCACCCTGACTGCCATTAGGTAAAGGGATGGAATCCTTGGACCCATTGTCAGACCCAACACTGGTGCAGTGGGTCCTGGGTTCCTCCTGGTGCACGTCAATGCCGGCCTCATGCAGCCAGTTCCTGGAGGATGAAGAAATTGATACCATTGAATGGCCCCCACGCTCACCTGACCTAAATCCAAAAAAACACCTCTGGGACATTATGTTTCAGTCCTATAGGTGCCGCCAGGTTGCAC
Source organism: Rana kukunoris (assembly GCA_029574335.1). Lineage (NCBI taxonomy): Eukaryota > Metazoa > Chordata > Amphibia > Anura > Ranidae > Rana > Rana kukunoris. The sequence goes on from CM056052.1 coordinate 378,152,674, forward strand.
CTCAGTCTGTTCAGGAGCTCAGTGATGCTCTGGTCCAGATCTGGGAGGAAATAACCCAGGACAACATCCGTAGTCTCATTTGGAGCATGCTCTGATGTTGTCAGGCATGCATACAAGCACTTGGGGGTCATACAAACTACTGAGGACCATTTTGAGTTGTTGCAACGAAATTTCAGAAAAAGAGACTAGCTAGCTGCATAATTTTTTCACTATGATTTTTGGGGTGTCTTTGAATTTAGCCCTCTGTAGGTGGATAATTTTCATTTACCATCAAATTATGTGCCATCGTTTCATTCATAACACATTACCCAGTCCATATCAGTATAGATATCCAGCATGAGATTTTTACCCGTTGAGATCTGATGTTTTTAAAGTGTTCCTTTAATTTTTTTGAGCAGTGTGTATATATATATATATATAATTATATACACTACATTACCAAAAATATTGGGATGCCTACCTTTACACACACATGAACTTTAACCACTTGTCCACCGCCCACCGTCAAATGACGGCGGGCGGAGGACTCCATTGTTCTGACAGCACGTCATATGATGTGCTGTCTCTTTAAAGACGCGGGCGCGCACGCGCCGCTCTGCTGGGATCCCGGTGCGAGTGCCTGGCGGCAACGATCGCCGCCGGGCACACACGATTGCCCAGTAACTGAGCGGGGACGTGGAGCTCTGTGTGTAAACACAGAGCTCCACGTCCTGTCAGGGAGAGAGGAGACCGATGCTGTCTCCCTTGTACATAGGGACACAATCGGTCACCTCCCCCAGTCACCCCCCCTCCCCCTACAGTTAGAACACTCATAGGACACACATTTAACCCCTTCCCCGCCCCCTTGTGGTTAACCCCTTCACTGCCAGTCACATTTATACAGTAATCAATGCATATTTATAGCACTGTTCACTGTATAAATGTAAATGGTCCCAAAAATTTCACAAAAGTGTCCGAAGTGTCCGCCATAACGTCGCAGTCCCAATAAAAAAATCGCAGATCGCCGACATTAGTAGCGCAAAAAATAAAAAACGCAGAGGTGATCAAATACCACCAAAAGAAAGCTCTATTTGTGGGGAAAAAAGGACGCCAATTTTGTTTGGGAGCCACGTCGTACGACCGCGCAATTGTCAGTTAAAGCGACGCAGTGCCGGAAGCTTAAATTCCGTCTGGGCATCCCAGTCTTAGTCCATAAAGTTCAACATTGATCTGGCCCACCTTTTGCAGCTATAACAGGTTCAACTCTTCTGAAAAGGCTGTCCACAAGGTTTAGGAGAGTGTCTATGGGAATGTTTGACCATTCTTCCATAAGTGCATTTGCAAGGTCAGTTTCCGCTCTAATTTATCCAAAAGGTATTCTATCAGGTTAAGGTCAGGACTCTGTGCAGACCAGTCATGCTCCTCTACTCCAAACTCGCTCATCCATGTCTTAATGGACCTTGCTTTGTGCACTGGTCCAAATAATTTGGTGGGGGGTATGGGGTTGTTTTGTTTTGGTATGGGGTTGTTTTTCAGGGGTTGGGCTTGGTCCCTTAGTTCCAGTTCCACTTTGAAGGCGTCAGCATACCAACACATTTTGGTCAATTTCATGCTCCCAAATCTGCGGGAACAGTTTGGGAATGGCCCCAACATGACTGCACATCAGTGCACAAAGCAAGGTCCATAAAGACATGGGTGAGCGAGTTTGGGGTGAAGGAACTTGACTGGCCTGCACAGAGTCCTGACCTCAACCCAATAGAACACCTTTGGGATGAATTAGAGCAGAGAATGCAAACCAGAACTTTTCATCCAACATAAGTGGCTGACCTCACAAATGCCCTTCTGGAAGAATGGCAAACACTCCAATAGACACACTCCTAAACCTTGGGGACAGCCTTTCCAGAAGAATTGAAGCTGTTATAGCTGCAAAGGGTGGGCCAACTCAATATTGAACCCTAAGGACTAAGACTGGGATGACATGGCATTAAAGTGTCTGTGTGTCTGTGTATATATATATATATATATATATATATATATACTGTATATACACAAACAGCAAGAGAGAAAGTGAGCACAATAGAAGGGGTATGTACAGACAATACATACAGTTAGCCCAGGATGGCAGAAAATACCAATCCAGTCCTGTGTAAAGGATGCAAAGGTATGCAAATCAAACATCATTAGGTAAGTAAAAATCCACAGATTTTAGATATAGTCAAATGGGGACATGGACCAGAGATATTGTTTGCACTAGTAGTTTGTGACTCTGTTTTTTGCAGTCTGCGCATAATCATATATTCCAAATAGCGAGAACCTTTTATAGGCTAAAAGCTTTCCACAGATTTATCATTAACATCTAAATGCTAATGGTTCTAAATAATTCAGCATGTCACTTAGCCCATGTCCTTGCTGCCTCTGACCTTTATTGCTCTTCTCTGAACAACACTTCACTGTTTACATCTGCGGTTCACATGCTAGAAATTGTAAAAAAACAAACAAAAAAAAAAACCTTTATTGTTTTGTATTGTGTTGGGTTTTTTTTTTTTTTTTACTACATAATCTAAATTTAGAAGGTTATCTCTTTAGAATCAGACCATGCGCTGGCAAATTCCCCTTTATTAATCCTAATGCAGAAAACCATCCAATCACAGCTCTGCCCTTCCCTGATACCTGATGCCAGCTCTCTGGTAATGTAGGCCACCGTAACAAATCCAGAGAGATTGAGTTGGGCTGATAGTGTAGCCTAACCGTGATTTTTTTTTTTTCACCGCTGTTAATAACACAAGAGAACTTATACCAATGATCATTAGCTCTCAGGCCTCCAGCTGTGTCAAGGCAGGCGCAGAGAGGGATTGTGGGAAAGTCGGCACCTTGTAAATTGGAATTTAGGCAACAAGAAACATCAGTTGAGAGAATGCGGTGGCTCTTGGACAGCAGCTGGAGTAAATTTGGACATGCAGGCAGGGGTAGCTATGAGTGGATGACAAGTGAACCTGGACTACCAATTGAAGAAACCAAGCTGCAGGTAGGTAAATACATGATATTTGGACCAAATAGTAATATGATTGTAATAAAATGATCGTAAAGAAATTCCTCTGTGCAGATTTAAATATTTAATAATAAAAGTATCGTAAAGAGATTTAACTGCTTAAAATATAAACTACAACTTAATCATATGACTATATACTATGCATTAATTATCGTATATATTGTTTATTAGTTGTGGCACAGTAACTGCACATAAACAATTGAGATATATTCGTAGAAAATCTCTATTGTTTATGATTTAAAGCATTTTTCAAATAAATACATTTAGCATAGTTGCTAAGATGTTTTTTGCTACCAAATTAAAGTATACGTTTGTTACAGAATATGTACATTTAAAATAAAAATCACGTCAAATTATAAGAATGTTATCATTTAAAATGCATAACTAAATATAAAGTATTTTCCACTGTTATCATCATAAGCAAAAATAGTTTCATATTTTATTTCCAAATTATAATAAATAGTATACGTTAGTGCTGCAAATTTAGAGCATGCATATTTTTATTTTAGGTTGAAACTTGTTTAATATCAAAATGATGTTTTAGCGGTGACGTAAAAAGTTAAAAAGAAAATAAACATGTCTAAAAATAAAAGAAAATAGAAAACATTTTTACATAAAAGCTTAGCATTTCAGATACATACAAGAGAGTTAAAATGGAAAATGTACATGTAAAACGGCTTATTGAAGGACATGTTAGTTTATTCTCTGAGACAAGCCGGATAGTGAATATATAGGATTAAGCATTGCAGACAGTCATTACCGTCTGATTTTTCTAATACTTTACTATATCCAATAGTATGGTTGCATAGGATTTTTTTTAATAACGTTGAGTGGTTTGGGTGAATTATTTGACTGAAAAAATAAAGTTATAAGTCTTTTCCATTATGAGTGTTCTTAAAATGTATTGGGTTTTAATGCACAGCTTAATAAACTATTTGGTAGGACTTCAGTTACAGGCTGTAGCTGAGCTGTAGTAAGTTAGATAGCTGAGTGAATGATAAAGCAACTTAGAGGCTTTGAAACAACTTACTGTATTTATTGGCATATAACACTCACTTTTTTACCCTGAAAATAGAGGGTAAACTGTGCCTGTGTGTTATACGCAGGGGCTGTGGAAAGTTTTTTTTCCTGAAACATCCCTTTTTAAAGTTAGGGTGCGTGTTATACGCCGATAAATACGGTAACAGTAACTTATCTGCAAATAATACGTGCAGCAAAGAACAAATAAATGTTAATAATATGGAAAAGTGTTATCAAATACTTACCGTAATTTTCCTTTCCTGGCGTACCCTCACATCAGAACACTCTCTTCCATTGTGTGCTGACGTGAAGTTAGCCAGGAAAGTATGTTTTTGATAAAGCTAACTAGAATTGTAAGAGGGAGTGGAAGGACATTTAGAAGATACATTCTGTAAAAAATAAAAAAATACTACAATAAAATAAAAAAATACAGATAAAAAAAATGTATCACTTTCTACCTGATCTATAACAAAATACTGCCAAATGAATGCATAACATCTTTAAAGGAATTATCTAAATGACATAATAGTTCCAACATTGTAATTTAACAATACTGTTTGAAAACACTGTCACTCATTTCTTTCTTATATAAACATATATGACCCTTAAAATGTTTAAAAAATATATATAAATGCATTATTGGTATATTGGTATGTACAATAATAAAACATATATATTGCCATTAATCAGAAATAAATAATAAAAAAATATATATATATATATATATATATATATATATATATATATATATATATATATATATATATTATGTCAAAAGGTTTATCAACTCACATTTAGCTGGCTTTCTTGTTTAAATGAGAAAGTAAAATGGTACTGTTTTTCATAGTCATGGCTTTTTGGTCAAACAGAGATCTTGAAACAGTAAGATGCATACAACACATTGTATAATACTGTAGAATATAAATGTTTTCATATAAAGTCTAATGTATGTACAACCAACTCTCTTATTAAAATAACATCTAACTAATGGCATATAATATTTGGAAACTGGATGTCATTAAAGTAATATTTTAGGGAAAAAAACAGGATAACTGGCCATATTTTATCTTCACTCAGTGTCTCGGGAAGAATGACAGGAATAACAATCAATACTATGTGTTTGCCTGTAAGGGTGAAAATCTAAAGCAGAACAATGTGATAGCTGAAGAGAGATAAAATGCTGAAATTGAAAAACTACAGTGGAAAAAATAACTATGAGGAAACAAGAAAAAGAATCATCAATAAATTAATAATCAAACAACAAGACTATGATTGTGGACTATGATTACAAAGGGGTTAAACCCATCTGTTGTATTATCTACCCCTTTTAGAAGTCGTATCTGATGTGAGAATGTTTACTTTTAAGATAAAAAATATATATTTCAAATGTATAATCCTCTCTTTTATTTATAAACTGAAAAAAATATTTTGCAGAACATTACAATCTGGTGAGAACACAGAAATGGTAATATAGTATCAAATAAACGTGAGAATATATTATCATCCTATAATAATTCATAGTACGCTTTGGTAAACCTTACAAAATGGGTATATTACTGTGATAACCAAGAAGCAATCCATGCCCAACCAACATTTGGCACACCCCCACTTTATCTACAATAGAGTCTTTAAAGGGTGCATGATAGGTGTTATTCCTCCTTTTTCCCATAGGCAGTTCAGACTAGCCCAAATATGACTTTTCATTTTTCAACCTAATCACAATTTTGCCAGAACTTTGTTGAAATAGTTTAGACCATGTTATAGGTTTCCTTCAGAATTTATTATTTTTAACATAGAAATAACTATTCAAGTATACCTAGAATACAAACAGTTATGCTGTAAACAATCTGGAAATTACTTTTACTTTTCAGGCTGTAATATATAGATGAAATGCCTGCCTGCATTGCCAGCAGGTCTGATCCCTAACTATTAAAGTACACATAAAACTTAACTTAAATTACATTACTTTGTTCAAGCATTTCCTGTTATAGGGTGACAACTGTCTCCCATATATACCCTGCTTGGTCACCCTACCACACATTGCACAGGCATGGTCAACTGTTGTTACTACCGGGTAGCTGGTCAAGAGCAATGATACGCAAACAATATACAGTATTATGTAATTGCAGGTGACACTTCTGAAGGTAAGCTCAATTTTAGCTCAAAATTTTCACAGCTGCTATCAAAAGATTGCTTTAGAGCTGTGACATGAGAGAAAACTATACGTTTTTTTTTTTTCAACAGCTTCTATGTACTCTCAAATGGTATAGCATAAGGAATGGCATAGGTCACATTAACTGGGTTTATTCGGTCAGAACCTCTAGAACTTATATCTGTCAGTATTTAAAGTAACTCTGTTGCTAAAATAATACTCTAAAGTAAAGTGGCCCCCTCAATGTAAGCAGTGAATACCCAGCTCTCCTGTTGCTCTTGCTGCTAATACTTTTCAGCCGCTACACACGGATGGTTTTCCTGGCAGGAAAACTGCCTTGAGAGCTTTGGCCAGCAAATACCGGCCGTGTGTATGCTCCACTGCAGGCGTTCCCCATAGGGAAACTGCCAAGAAAAATACCGCTGGGAATCCCCGGCAGGAAAATAGAAGACATGCTCTAATTTTTCCTGGCGGTTTTCCTGTCGGGAAAACTGCCATGAAGCATACACACGGGCAGTTTTCCTGGCCAAAATCTGTCCTGGCAGTTTTCCTGCCAGGAAAACCGATCGTGTGTACGAGGCATGAAAGTGTCAATTTCCTGGCCCCCTGCTGTATACTATGGTTCTTCCCTCAGTCCCCTATGTCAGTATTTCTCAACTCCAGTCCTCAAGGCGCCCCAACAGGTCATGTTTTCAGGCTTTTCATTATTTTGCACAGATGATTTGATAAATTTCACTGCCTTAGTAATTACCGCAGCCGTTTAATCTAAAGTAAATCCTGAAAACCAGTGGCGGCTGGTGCTCAAAATTTTTGGGGGGGCGCAAACGAAAAAAAAAATGCCATGCCACCAAATGTAGCCACTGTGCCATGCCACCAAATGCAGCCACTGTGCCATCAATTGTCACCACTGTGCCATGCCATCAAATGCAGCCACTGTGCCATCAATTGTCACCACTTGTGTCACTAATTGTGCCATGCCATCAAACGCCACCACTGTGCCATCAATTGTCACCAATGTGCCATGCCATCAAAAGCAGCTACTGTGCCCATCAATTGTCACCACTGTGCCATGCCATCAAATGCAGTCACTGTGCAATCAATTGTCACCACTGTGCCATGCCATCAAACGCCACCACTGTGCCATCAATTGTCACCACTGTGCCATGCCATCAAACGCAGTCACTGTGCCATCAATTGTCACCTCTCTGCCATGCCATCAAATGCAGTCACTGTGCCATCAATTGTCACCTCTCTGCCATGCCATCATATTCAGTCACTGTGCCATCAATTGTCACCACTGTGCCCGGCCTGTGCTCATTGTTGCCTCTGTGCCCCATGATGCCACTGTGCCCCATGCTTCTACTGTGCCCCATGCTGCCACTGTGCCCCATGCCCACTGTGCCCCTGCTGCCACTGTGCCCCATGCTGCCCCTTTCCCTGTAAAAAAATCACTTACCTGACGCTTCCATGTCCTCCCTCGATGTCTTCTGCCGCCCTGGAGAAGCTTCAGCCAATCAGGTTCCTGAAAACCAGAATCCGGGAACCTGATTGGCTGAAACGGCTGTCAGTCTAATGCAAGGACCGCAGATTGTCTGCGCTCCGAGCATAGACTTCCGAGAGCCGGAGGGCGGGACTGGAAAAGCCTATCAGAGCCACTGGCTTTGATAGGCAGTTCCCCTCAGCCAACCAGCTGTCGCTATTCGGGTAACCGGCGTCCCATGTCCGGTTATACGAATAGACCAGGCAGCTGGCAACAGTAACACACGTCCAATGCATAGCATTGAACGTGTGTTACTTGCGAGAGGGGGTGGCGCTGCAGCGCCCTCTATAGACGGCCGCCAGAACTTCGGCTAAAATGTCAAAATGACATTTTAGCCGAATAAAAGTTCTTAAAGGGCCTGTTTTTTTTTTTTTTTTAATTCTTTTTTTTTTTTGTGACTGCGGGAGGGGGGCGGCGCCCGTGCGCCCATATGGGCGGGCCGCCACTGCTGAAAACATGACCTGCTGGGGCGCCTTGAGGACTGGAGTTGAGAAACACTGCCCTATGTAACTAAAGTACACAGTAGTTAGATAAGGGCTATTGGGTGGAACCATTGAGTGCAGTGAGAGACCAAAAAGTCAAACACCCCCAAGGTGTTGAATTTTGCAGGATCTTCAACCAGCAGTTTATCTTCACTACTGCCAAGAAAAAGCAACATTGGGAGTGGGAAAGGTAATTATTATTATTATGTCTTATTTGTGGGTGCCACTTTATTGTAGAGTATTATGTTAAGAGTAGTTACAGGCAACAAATACGTTTAATCATTTACCATTAAAAACTATCTAGAAACCACTTTCAGAAAGTCCACTGATTTGACCAAAAAGTGAGTTATAAGTAACCCATTACAATGATTCTAAGAAGCTTTTGACTTGTGAGGTGTGTGCATGTATTTTTTTCCAGTGCTGCTCAACTTCCTCTCTCTACTTGATATACCAGATTTACCATCAGAGCTGGTCATGGACATTAGTAAACAGCCGTATATGCTTGTGCTACCATTTTACAATGTCCGCCTGTTTTCCCTTAAACAGGAATTCTTTAGTGTCACAAGTGTTCCTGTTTAAGGCAATGGAACAAAGCATCCACAGGTAGTCACAACATATTATTCCTTCATCACCCTACTATATGACAACAACAAAAAATAACCTGTAGTGGGTATGGTCGGGAATACCTGCCCTGCATCACAAGCAGGGTTTTAGAGCAACTGATTAGTAACAAAAGGAACTAGGGGCAAACTGGTAAACCAAAGCAATGTCTATATGACAAACCAACATGCTAAACACCCTGTGTACCTTCAATGCACTGCTAGACTAAATTTTTATTTTTTGATGCAATGGTCCCTTGATGAGCTGCAGCCCACAGGCCGGATGTGGTTCTTTACTTGGCTTTATTCGGCCCTTATAGCACTCTTCATTTGACTAATATCAGGCACTAGTTCTTCAACTGACACCAACGATGAGGCACTATTCCTTCCACTGACACCAACAATAGGGTACTAATCTTTCTACTGACACCAGAGATGGGGAACTAATTATTTCACTGACACCAACGATGGGGCACTATTCTCTCACTGACACCAATGACGGGGCAACACTCCTCCCACTGACACCAATGATGGTGCATTATTCCTACCACTGACACGAATCACGGAGCAGTATTCCTCCTTCTGACACCAATGATGAAATTTGTTTACTTTCACTGACCACCCACTAGAGCTGGAACATTTTCTACTCCCACTTGCCACAATCCGACCCCCTTAAATTTTAAAGGGCAGTAAACTGGTTCTTTTCTTTTTTGAGTTTGAGGACCCCTGTTGTAAAGAAATTAAGAACGTTTCAGATTTGTGGGCTGATGCTAAGCAGTGTGTGTACATTGTGTATTTTTATTGGTTAGACTGCTGCATATTGCTGTGCCATTTTTCCAGGATTCTAAAAGAGCCCTTTATTGGTTTTAGAGCTAGAGAAAGTATAACCACCATTAATGCCTATGACTAGCTTTGCAATGGTCTGCCTGCACTGTCCTTTAATGGGATTGCCTGACAGAAAATATCTATGGCTAACCAAGCATGTAAATTTATAGGCAGCTCTGCAGAAAATTTATTTAGCGTTTACATTCCATTGTTCCTTAATGGACCAGCAGTAAACAAATCCACAACACTTTTGGGTTGAAGAAATTTATATAAAGACCACAAAGACTATTTTAAGGGCTAAGGTCTGATCGATTATTTTATTCATATACTGTATGACCTATTTTTTTGAGTTGCACATTGTTTATAAGTGCAGTGCAGGCATAATACATTTAAGTGTGCGTCACAGTTTTAATTGGCTTATATAATAGACACTGGTGAAATAGGCTTCTCCTCCTTTCTTTATGCAGAGCAAGCACCCCAATGAAATCAATTCCACCAAAGAAGACTTACAGCCATTCCTGTGCATCATACTCCCTACGACTGCATTACTGGTGATAGGGTTCTTTGTGCTGTTCCTTTATCGGAGGTGTCGACGTAAGATTCCACAAGGTCAAATCTTTGCCATAAGTCTCCAGGAGAACCTTCCAGACAGAGAAATTGACTTCTTTTCCACCTTACCTTGGAGCTCAGAACCTTTTCAGTACTGTACACTGGTACCAGATGCCTCTTTTCTTACCATATGTTTGCCTCCTCCGTATGAAGAAGCAATCCTGAAGACATCAAGTGACTCCTGCATCAGTATCTATCAGGACCCAGTGCCTCCATATGAGGAAAGACCACGCAGGTCAAGTAAATAATGTTACGACTTTGGAATGTAAAGTAAATTTCACAAGTGGACTACAGCTGGACCTGGAAGTCCAAGAACTTTATTTAGCAGCTTGCAATGTAAGGGCTTTTTATAATATATACAAACTTTGCACAAAATGGGAAAGTTCTTTTTTTTATATACATGAATATAAGCACACCAACACAAGGTGGCAGTTTACCTGACTGCCTGCTTAAACTATTCAGGTTGTATTTATCTGAGGGCTTCCTGTACATTTATGTAATAACACAGCCAAGAAATGTGTAAGAGCCTCCCAGTAGCTACGTGGAGTGCTGTGTCAGTATTTTTGCTACTAATATGGGCTGGAATAGTTCTCAAGTACATACTGTAACTGTTTATCACTGAGAATCTTAGGGGTCATCATACTTTGACCATTGATCACTAAAATAGCTGCATGACCACCAGCCTATTACATCAACTATCCTCTCACAGCAACTGGAATTATACAACTTTGTAGGACGCTCAGCTTTAACCAAATACATATTACTTAAATGTAAAGAAAAATGGACTTCATTTTATATTAGTTTGGATATTTTAGGAAACTACAATTATCTAATATAATACAGGTATGACATTGGTATGTTTATTTCCTGAATTATTAATCTTCTCTTTTTAAAAAAGCACTTAATAATGCTCAAAAAGCTATTTTGTACTGTGTAATTCTGACAGATGGACATAATAAAGATATTATGAATAACCACAGAATACATAGTATTGTGTTTGCATGTTTATAGAACTTGATCTGCAATTGTTTATCTTTCTACCAGTGCTACCAAGGCATATTATTGATCAGCTCAAAGATTATGAACATTTTAAACTATACAAAGGGTCCCTTTGGATTAGCAAGAAATTATGTAGAGCCTTCATAAATATGGCATCAATTAAAAAGGTGTTCTCCCCTCCCACTACCTTCAATGGAAACATGGCAAATAAGACTTCCACGATCCTTACTTTCCAGTGACTTCTATATACAGCTCTATGCCCAGACTAATGCCATATCTACACCAGAATGCGTCATGCCTTTTTTTAACCGCAGTATTGGTATTGTAAACTACAGGCATATCCCGCTTTTAAGTACACAATAGGGTTTATTTACTAATGCTGGAAATCGCAATATCAGGCTCATTTCTGCATAGAAACCAATAAGCTTCTAACTCCAGCTTGTTCAATTAAGCCTGGTAATAAAACTTGGAAGCTCATTGGTTTCTGTGCAGAAGTGAGCCTTATTTTGCTCTTTCCAGCTTTAGTAAATAAACACAATTGTGTACTTAAAAGTGGGGTATGCCTGTATAGTGCATCAATGATAAATAACATACCAAGATAAAGTTTAACAGGCCCATTTCCACCTATATGGTCCATCGATACACACGCCTTAAGGAGTGTTGCAACACACTTTAATGTGGATTGGCAGTAAAGCAACAAATTAACCAGTTAAAGTGTATGTTACTCCAACATTTCATATTCCTGATATCTATTTGCTGTACAATGAACTTATGTTAAAAACTCCTGTTATTTTTTAATTGCTTCCTTTGTGTGAAATCCCTGGTGATCTTGCCAGTTTCACCTGCTTTTCCAATTTAAATTGACCATGCTAGGCATGTAAGCACATTTATTACTCAATTCACAAAAATAGTTGTAAAAATGCACTGCACTACAGCTGTTGCCCCAGATATTGCTAGTGGGATACCCCTGGCTACAGAGCAAGAAGTCCAGGAAACATGTCATGCTATCAAATATGGGGGCAGAGGGACAGCCTTGTTGAGAGACCTCCTTAGTGGTTCAAGGTCTATTACCAAAGTACAGCATTCTTCATGATTTGACATCAAGAAAGAAGGCTGAAATCTACCAACTGGTAAGACAAGAACTGTGTGACAATGTTCATACAAAATATGTATGAGATGTATTCAGATCTGTTTCTTTTAAATACGTTTATAATCTAATATCTTGACCATGCTCAGTCAGGCCTCGTACACACGACCACTTTTCACGGCAAGAACCAGCAAGAAAACTGCTGGCGAGCTTTCTTGCCAAGAAAACCGTTCGTGTGTACGAGGCTTTCAGATTTCTCGTCTGGAAATCTGGCCAGAATCTGAACGAGAAAACCTGCGCTCTATTACCTGTCGCCGTGGAAACCCACATATGCTCGAAATGACTTTGACGCTTGCGCTGTAGCTTTCACGGCATAGGTAGGGTGAAGCAAGATGGCGGCAACGGCATCGAATGTGACGAGCACGGTTCTTTTGAAAAGGTCAGTGTGTACATTCGGATGGCAAGAGATTCTTGCCAAGAATCTCATCTGGGAAAACAACGTTTTTTTCATGACTCTTGCCCGTGTGTACGAGGTCTTACACTTTAGGGCAATTCTGATGAGGTATCAACTAGCCTGCCAGCATTACAGGTAATCAAAACCCATGCAATCTTGGGAAGAAAGTACAAACTCCATGCAAATAAGGTCGTTGGTGGGGTTTAAACTCTGGACCCAAAACTGGAATCTAAATGAACTACTTAAGATTAGTACATTAATACCGTACATTTTTCCTACATATGATAAAGAGAAAATCAATATTGTATAATAATGTTGGTGTGTATGAAAATGGCAATAGGTATATGCAGAAAACATGTAGTATCCGTGTCCTAAAACACTAAAGTTTGCTGATCTGTATTAGGCCACAGTTATTTAGAGCAGGGGTCTCCAAACTTTCTAAGCAAAGGGCCACTTTACTGTTCATGTGGCCATTGTGAGTAGAAAAAGGTCCCGGCATCAGTTGGAGTAAACAATGCCCCATCTTCGGTATCGGTGAGAGGAATTGTGTCCCATCAATTGTCACTGGGAGGAATTATGCCCCAATTCCTGGTGTCTTTGTTATCAATGGGGCCCAATGATGAGGCACAATTCCTGATGTCATTGAGAGCAATGTTGCCCCACCATTGGGCCTCAGTGTTGATGTCATTGGTAGGAATTGATACTCATCTTTAGTGACTTTGGTAGCAATTGTGCCTCGTCATTGTGCCCTATTGATGATGTCATTGGGAGCAATGGTGCCCCGTCATTGGGCTCAATTGTTGTCATTGGGTGGAATTGTACCCCATTTTTGGTGTCATTGGGCCCAATTGTTGCTTATTATGAGTAACTGTCTACCATTGTTGGTGTCAGTGAATGAAATAGTTCCCCAAGGGCCACATAAAAGCAAGCCAAGGGCCGCATCCGGCCCCCGGGCCGCAGTTTGGAGACCACTGATTTAGAGGAATACAAAATATATTTTTCAAATACAAATATCACTTAGATATGATGGGATAATTAAATCCTTTACATTTTCAATTGAAATCCAACAGCTTTGCTTTGACATGCTGATGTTTAGTAGCTAAAAGTTAAAGAAAAAAGCATACGTAATTTTTCTTAGGTAATCACCAAAAGAAATTTCCGTTTGGAGTAAATTGCTGGTACACAGGATTGCTGTTAAACACAAAAGCCAAGCAGAGCAATTCCTTTGAATCTTCTAATTCTGTCAGATACGAATAGTGGTTTTCTCTCCTCTTCCTCTACCTTTTATTACTGCCTTTGCCACCACTGAAGAAAATTTGCCCCCTTCCTGTCTTGGTGAACTTATGGGGGGTTATTTACGAAAGGCAAATTCACTTTGCACTATGAGTGCACTTGAAAGTGCAGTCCCTGTAGATCTGAGGGGGACATGCAAGGAAAATAAAACACAGCATTTTAGCTTGCAAATGATTGGATGATAACATCATTTCAGAGCTTCCCCTCAGATCTACAGCAATTGCACTTTCAAGTGTACTTGCAGTGCACTTGTAGTACAAAGTGGATTTGCTTTTCGTAAATAACCCCCCATGGTGTCCCTGTTCACATCGGTGCACCGAAGTAATAGGCACAAATTGGCACACAAAAAACATGATTTTTTTTTGTAAGTCCTTTGGTGTCATTAGTTTTTATTTGCACCCCAATGCAACTACACATGGGAGTTTAAGCACATCCCAACACATTGTGCAAAAAATAAAATATATATTTTTTTTTTGTGTAACCCTGTGAATACGAATATTATGTGTATGTGATAAACGTGAACAGTGTAAAAATACAATACAAGAACATAAATCATATTATCACTGTTTTGCCCTTCCTGAACTTTGGATTCTCTGACTGTATGATTGCACATTGATCATTTTTGCTATATTTAAAACATTTTTGGTTGTCATATTGCAGTACCATGAACAAGTGAGAAAGTGTGCTTAGGAAGAAATGTATTAAGGACTGCAGCCCCCCAGAAAAAGATACCTCACGAGTGAAGTACCTGAATAAATGGTATGTGTGAAAGGGGTAGTGGCGCTGTCCCACACCCTATAGGTCAAAAGGGTATAAGTGTCATTGAGTGAGATAGGTACTGCAAATTATAAATATACAATAGAGTGCAACAATATTATAACAACATTAAATAATAAACATTTGGTGATAAAGTGCAAAGTGCAAACTTAGTAATAAAAATAAAAAGTACATGAACTTTTTCAAGAGCGGCTCTTGAAAAAGTTTATTACGAAACGTACGTCGAGCGTGAGCATAGTGACGCACGTCAGCACGCTAGAGACGCACCCGCAGGCTTCCGGTTTGCTGTCTGGGCTGTTTGGAACGCACGCTAACGCTTCCACTCCCGACGAGGGAAACTGATGCAGCGTGCTGGGAGCTTCTGACAGGACACCTATTTTTATTTTTATTTTTCATTTTATCATTTTTTACCTTGCTGATTGTGGTGTTTGTTCCCTTTCATACCACATTGTTAACCTTTTTATCATTGGACATGCATTTTGTACCCATTATCATTTCATTTATGTAATGCACCTGGATTGTGCATAATAAAAAAACCTCCTTTTTTACTACACTATGGGAGCCTATTTCTTCCTTTTTTCCGGTGGAATGAGGATCTGACTAATCTAAAGGACACATCTTCCCTGGACGGATAGCACCACTGGAGGAAGCTGGGACCCATCTGTGACTACACGCCTAATACCCCTGCAGGGGTGATCAGTTCTGGTGAGTGGGGAACCTGGTGGGGGAGCACCGGACCACAGCGATACCACAAACTTACACCTTTTTTTGATGGAAATCTACATCTAAGATTACTGCACATCTATCAACGTGATATATGTTTGGATTTTTGCAATTTCATGGACTGTACTTTTTATTTTTATTACTAAGTTTGCACTTTGCACTTTATCACCAAATGTTTATTATTTAATGTTGTTATAATATTGTTGCACTCTATTGTATATTTATAATTTTCAGTACCTATCTCACTAGTCAATACACTGACACTTATACCCTTTTGACCTATAGGGTGTGGGACAGCGCCACTACCCCTTTCACACATACCATATTGCAGTACCAGACCTTTTGCTTAGGGTGCCCCACCATACTTATTAAGCCAAATACATAATATAGTAATACGCGTATTTCACTTCTCAAGTACTGTTATATAAGTTGATGAGGGAATTGGGTGGAGCTGGGACAGAAGGATATATATTTTTTTAGCATAGTCTTGTATTGTGTGTTTAAATGCATATCATTAATGCATTTTAATCTATAGAATAAATATATTCATTTTAATACAGTCAGGAGCTGTAATGCATTTATATTATGCTCTTTCAATCTTTAAATAAGCCTAAACCTAATCCATAGTAGAGAACTGGTGATTAAGACTGTGTTGGGAGGGATTGAGCCCATATCCATTCATTACAGAGTTTTTGTGGTCTTGTATATATGTGGAGGGCTCCCCCACCAACTTGGAGGGTTCTGTCTGTTGTGTTGTTGTTTTTTTATATTGATTGCACATTTCAGCTCACATTTGATGAGAAAATTGATGATTTGGATGCTTATTAATGAACACTATATATGATTCATACTTTTTATATTTAAACTTTATTGACCAACGGTTCTAAAAAGAAGTACAGGAAAATATAATAAACCTCCACTGTCAATGCAATAATTACATTACAATTACAATCATTACAAATATTAGCAATTCCTGGCCGTTCCTATCCAAGAGATAAAGTAGAAGGCTGAGCGGACTACCATTCTGCCCGCCAGTTTACTTTCAGTTTACAGCTTACTGCATGGCAGGGAGTGCAAAAACTGGTTCTCAAACATTACCAACCAATAAAATGAATTGTAGATCGATTTAAAGGCAACATTATAGTATTCATTAACCACTTGCCGACCAGCCGCCGCAGTAATACGGCGGCAGGTCGGCACGGGTGCGCGAGAGCCCGTAGCTCTACGTCGCGCCTTCCGTGGCCACTAGGGGGCGCGTGCGCGCCCCCCGCTCGCCCCCGAGTCCCGTGCGTGTGCCCGGCGGGCACGATCGCCGCCGGGCACACGCGATCGCTCGTTACAGAGCGGGGAACGGGAGCTGTGTGTGAAAACACACAGCGCTCGTTCCTGTCAGCGGGGGAAACGCTGATTTTCTGTTCATACAATGTATGAACAGAAGATCAGTGATTCCCCCTAGTAAGTCCACCCCCCCATACAGTTAGAACACAAATAGGAACACACTTAACCTCTTCCCCGCCCCCTAGTGTTAACCCCTACACTGCCAATGGCATTTTTATAGTAATCCAATGCATTTTTATAGCATTGATCGCTAAAAAAATGCCAATGGTCCCAAAAATGTGTCAAAAGTGTCCGAAGTGCCCGCCATAATATCGCAGTACTGAAAAAAAATGCTGATCGCCGCCATTACTAGTAAAAAAAAAAATAATAATAAAAATGCCATAAAACTACCCCCTATTTTGTAAACGCTATAACTTTTGCGCAAACCAATCAATAAACGCTAATTGCGATTTTTTTTACGAAAAATATGTAGAAGAATACGTATCGGCCTAAACTGAGGAAAAAAAATGTTTTTATATATTTTTGGGGGATATTTATTATAGAAAAAAGTAAAAAATATTGCATTTTTTTTCAAAATAGTCGCTCTGTTTTTGTTTATAGCGCAAAAAATAAAAACCGCAGAGATGATCAAATACCACCAAAAGAAAGCTCTATTTGTGGGAAAAAAAGGACGCCAATTTTGTTTGGGAGCCACGTCGCACGACCGCGCAATTGTCAGTTAAAGCGATGCAGTGCCGAATCGCAAAAAGTGCTCTGGTCTTTGGACAGCAATATGGTCCGGGGCTGAAGTGGTTAATAGTGTACCAACTGAAACTTACTAGGGTAAGGAGAGACAGAAAAGAGAAGAAGTAAGATCGTTAGGGTAGGTAAGGAGGGTTTCTTCTACATCTCTTCAGTCCGGAGAAATATATTTGATCCAGGGGGTAATCATAATCCAATTCAATTCATGTTTGACATAATCTATGGGCACCACAGTCTGTTTCCAGAACCTCACTTTAGCGATTCTAGCCAGTAAGATTATATATGAAATTAGCCATCTAGTCCATATCTAATTCTCACTTTTTAAGCGTGTTTATTATTTTGCAATTGATTTATGTTCTTGTATTGTTTTTTTAAGTGATGAAGAATTATAATTTATTTTATTTTTTTAATAGCGCTGCAGCGGTTTATATATTCATACACATGGTAATTTATTAATATGCGTTTAAGTGTAATGCATTTTAAAAAAGTTTACATGCACGTCCAAAGAGCAATTTATATACATATGGGCAGCCCATTGTCTCAATGCATGTAAAACACACATATAAAGGCTCACAATGCATATGCATTGCCACTTTGCAATCACGGAGAAAGTGCACAGAAGGATAACCAAACTAATAAGAGGCATGGAGGAGCTCAGCTATGAGGAAAGATTAGCTGAACTGAATTTTTTCTCTTTTATGAAGAAAAGGTTAAGTGGGGATATGATCAACATATACAAATACATAAGGGGTCCATATAGTGAACTTAGTGTTCAGTTATTCACAGAGGTCATCACAGAGGACAAGGGGGCTCTTTTAAGTGGGGATATGATCACAGTAACAGCTGTACATGTGAAAAGACTAACTCCACAAGGTGATTTTGGCCAGCTCAGTAGATTGCTTTAAGAATAATGGTAATAACCACCAAAGGGTCCATAGTGCCTCTAAAAGTGAACTTAGTGTTCAGTTATTCACAGAGGTCATCACAGAGGACAAGGGGGCTCTTTCCTCTGGAGGAAAAGAGGTTTTATCTCCAAATATGGAACGGTTTCTTCACAGTAAGAGCTGTGAAAATGTGAAATAGACTAACTCCAAAGGTGATTTTGGCCAGCTCAGTAGATTGCTTTAAGAATAATGGTAATAACCACCAAAGGTGCCCTTAAAACCACAAAGTGCCTCTAAAATGGTGAAGGTAGTAATGTCCAGGTAAATCAATTGATGAAGTGACTGGGTGCAAGTGAGATCCAAGTAGTCCACCACCGTACTTAAAGCTGAGGAGGCTTACCAGATGA
Source organism: Rana kukunoris (assembly GCA_029574335.1). NCBI lineage: Eukaryota > Metazoa > Chordata > Amphibia > Anura > Ranidae > Rana > Rana kukunoris. The sequence continues at coordinate 378,171,632 of CM056052.1, forward strand.
ATAGTGACCCAAATAAGTATACACCCATTAGGTCAACTAAGCTTAGTGTGACATCCGGGACAGCTCACAGGGAGGCATCAATAGGGAGAGGAGTGGTGATACTATCCGATCAGATGAGAAACCAAATACTGAGATGTTCACTCCCAACTAGATTCAGCCGGTAAAAAGACTCAGAAGGTCTCCTTCCTAGCTTGAGCACATGTCAGTGATGAGGAGCTAGGAAGGAGACCTTCTGAGTCTTTTTACCGGCTGAATCTAGTTGGAAGTGAACATCTCAGTATTTGGTTTCTCATCTGATCGGATATTATCACCACTCCTCTCCCTATTGACGCCTCCCTGTGAGCTGTCCTGGATGTCACACTAAGCTTAGTTGACCTAATGGGTGTATACTTATTTGGGTCACTATTCATCTGGTAAGCCTCCTCAGCTTTAAGTACGGTGGTGGACTATTTGGATCTCACTTGCACCCAGTCACTTCATCAATTGATTTACCTGGACATTACTACCTTCACCATTTTAGAGACACTTTGTGGTTTTAAGGGCACCTTTGGTGGTTATTACCATTATTCTTTTGCTTATGTCACTATTTGCTTTTTTACTTTATACTTAGCGCTACACATTCCTTTTTGTATATTCTATGTTTGCTAAATTGATCATTTAGTTGTGTCAGCTGCTTTACTGTTTTTTCTATTGGCGCGGTGAGTGTATGTACCACGGTATATACCACATCTTGCCACAGTAGATTGCTTTAACCACTTAAGGACCGAGCCTCTTTCTGAGATTTGGTATTTACAAGTTAAAAACTGTGGGCCAGATTCACAGAGCGTAACAGGAAATGCGCGGCGTAAGTCTAAATTTGCGCATGCGTTTCGATACTCCGCATCCCCAAAACAAGATACGCAAGAAATCTACTTTTTTTTGTCCAGCGTAATTTCGATAGACAGGCGCATCCGTCCGCGCAAAACTGTGCTAGACACACCATTGATTTGCTATTCAAATATGCTAATGAGGGAGTTACGGGGATCCACAAAAGAACGTTGGTGCATCGCAGGCTACGCGCTGTGCGCAACAGCTGCACGGCCTGTCTAAAATTAGACCATATAAAAGGTGGTATAAAATTAGACAATTCGTCTACATGTCAGAGAAAGCAACACTGTTAGTGAGGAGCTGAGCAGTCACATTTGCTGCCCAACAAACTGTATGCCAACATGCCAGTGGCATCCATGCTCATAGCTATACTACTGACTTTAGATGAGCAAAGAAGGAGGAGGGCACGGGAGAGGATTTTTTTTTTTTACCAAAAAAATGTCTTTGCTTTAAAAAATATTTTTACAAAAAATATACATACATATATACATCAATAAATAACATACATACAAATTACAACCACGGTCTCACTATCTTTCAATAGCCCTTTAAAACCTTGATGGATATAATAATCTAATCTGATACAAGCCAATCACTCTTCACTTGATATATCACACACGCATAGACATCTTTGGCATGAGTGATTCTGAGGTGTCTCGCATCTTCAGATTCACCCCTCATGCCATCCTGGAATTAACCACAACCCTGCAGGAGCCCAACACATGACACCACCCATGACACCCATGACAGCTACATATACAATCATAGCCCCATCCCCACAGATTTCGAACAGAACATGTATGGGGACAGCTGGCTGGTTGGTGAGTGACATGAGTGGCAGGCATGACTGTCCCCCCCATGATGCTAAAATCACAAGGGGCACATGCACTACTAACATCCTCATGTCTTATCCCTTCAGGGTGACTCTGCATATGCACTGGAACCCCATCTCATGACTCCTATACGGAACCCCCCTAACCAAGGCTACCCCATCTTCTGAGGGAAGAGCAGCCAAGAGCCAGCTCACATTAGGCATCTTTGCACATTAAACACACACATTAATCGTGGCACAATGAGAATGCATGCATGCACACCACTGTGGTCCCTAGCACAGACACATCACATCCTCATCACATTGGATTGGCACAAGCCCACCATGCAGGACTTGTGAGCAGCAACGCCATGCCACGGCTCCAATTATGTCACTGTACATTCATACACCATTCACACGGACTGGGGATCATTTCTCCACCACAAATCAGGGTGACACCCCTTTTCCGGCAGGGATGTCACCCCCACATTCCCAAATCATACACAACAGAAACAAAAAAACAAAAAAATTGATGAGCAAAAATAAAAAATGCCCAGCAAAAATCTAATTTAAACAAAATAACAACAAAGAAAACACATAAAAGACAAAAATCACTCTGCAAAACAGTCCCCAAATATCTCAAAGACACGTCACAAACAAACGCTAAGAAACAACAGAACAAAAGCACCTTGCTGTATAGGGAGGGATACAAAGGATGTACTTTTGCAAAGGAAGTGCGTTTGTGTCTGTCTATTTATGCTGTCTGCGTAGTTCACTAAGTTGCCCAATTTCACTGATTGCGCCGTTCCCGAGTTGTGAGCATGCGCACAGAGGTGCTGACCATGGTCTTCTTCATGTGCGCATGCGCGAGCCGGCCGGCCCTTCATTTTCATGGGGTCACGGGTCATTTCAATGTAACACGCCCACGTCCTTCCCAATTTGAATTACTCCGCCTTGCGCCTCTGAAATAACGTTGCGCAGGCGCAAATTTCTGCGCAAAACCGAAGAGAATAGGGTGATTGCGCCGCTACATTGCGCCAATCTAACGTAAAGGTGGTGCGCTACGCCGGTCCAATAATGCGCAGATGTACGTGAATCTGGCCCTGTGTTTTTTTTTCTCAAAAACTACTTAAAACCCCCAAACATTATATATATCTATATATATATAATTTATATATAGATATATATATCTATATATATATATATACAGTTTATATATCTATATATATATATTTTATAATACCGTAGAGAATAAAATGGCGACCATTGCAATACTTTCTGTCACCGTATTTGCACAGCGGTCTTACAAACTTAGAATTTTTATGGGGGAAAAAATCACTTCTTTGAATTAAAAAATAAGAAAACAGTAAAGTTAGCCAATTTTTTTTATATTGTGAAAGATGTTACGATAATTAAGATAATTCAAGATAATGTTACAGAGTAAATTGATACCCAACATGTCACACTTAAAAATTGCGGCCGCTCGTGTAACGGCGTCAAACTTTTACCCTTAAAAATCTCCATAGGCAACATTTAAAAAGTTCTACAGGTTGCATGTTTTGAGTTACAGAGGAGGTTTAGAACTTGCTCTCGCTCTTACGATCCCGGTGATACCTCACATGTGTGATTTGAACACCGTTTTCATATGTGGGCGCTGTTCAAGTATGCAATCGCTTCAGTGCGCGAGCTCGGTGGGACGGGGCGCATTTAATTATTTTTTTATTTTTTACTATTTATTTCACCTTTATTAATTTTTTTACACTGTTCTTCAAAAAAAAATCACTTTTAAACATCCCTTGTAATAGAAAAAAAGCGTGTCAGGACCTCTGAAATATGAGATCTGGGGTCAAAAAGAGATAACGATCTCATGTTTACACTAGAATGCAATACACTTTTTTATAAAAAATTAAATGTCATTTTAAAAAAAAATGTCTCTTTAACCACTCTGGTGGTATTCCTGAGTCGGGCTCGGGGTGGAAATCCATTACCATAAGCGGTATCCCCGAGTCAGACTCGGGATTGCAGCGCAGTATCCAGGCGGAGATTACTTACCTTGTCCCCTGGATCCTGCGATGTCTCCCTGCTGTGTGATCGAGCTGTCTCCTCGCTTGATTCACACAGTGCCCGGGGGGCAGCGAGCTCTGTTCCTTGTGACGTTACGACGCACGGGGGCCCCAGATTTAAGTGAGTTATTCCTAAGAATTGCAGGCCTACAATATAAAACGCCAAATTTCCATGCAAAATAATGGTACCGCTTTCAGCACCTAAAATCTGAAAGAATCATACCGCCAGGGAGGTTAAGAACTATGGGCGGAAGTAACGTTTTGACGTCGCTTCCACCCTGCAATGGTATGGAGATGGGTGGGGGCCACCTCACTCATCTCCATACCACTGACGTGACAGGAACCAATCGCTTCTGCCGACGGCTCCGGTAAGCGGTGGAGGGCACCGGAGATCGGCAGGAGGGGAGGCCTCTCTCCCACCACCGGTGAAAGTGATCTTACGGTAAATCCGCCACAGAGACCACTTTTATCGGAAAGTGGATCACTCGCTCTTGAAGAGGATATCAGGTTTATGGTGGCTAGCTGCTGCCATAATAACGGTGACAGTCTGGAAGTGGTAAAAAAGGCCTTGCTACTTTTCTAATTGTTGATCCAGGGAAAATCTGATTGCTTCTCTGGGGATCAGGAAGGAATTTTTCCCCCTGCTGTAGCAAATTAGATTATGCTTCGCTGGGGTTTTTCTTCTAGATCGACTGTGGGTATAGGATCGTTTATATGGGATTTATGATTTTTTTTGTTTTATTATTATTGGTTGATCTAGATTGATTTTTGTCTTTTTTTAACCTGACTAACTGTGTAACTATGTACATTTTTGGTAACTGTTGTTATTATTCTGTTATATTTTTGTGGAAACTATAAGGTCTCCATCAAGCGTCACTGTAGGCTGTCACTTACAGGGGGCAGCACTGTCAGTATGTTGGTTTGTCTGTGAACCAGCCACTGAGACTGTCAGGCACCAATGGTGTTCATTGTGTGATGTGATGTGTTGGATTTTTTAATGCCCAAAAAGTTTAATTTTAGTCTCATTAGATGAGGGCACCTTCCTCCATATATTTTGGAGTCTCCCACATGCCTTTTCGCAAACTCAAAACATGCTATTTTGTTTTTTGCTGAAAGTAATGGCTTTCTTCTGTTCACTCTGCCGTAAAGCTCAACTCTATGGAGCATACGGCTTATTATCATCCTATGTACAGATATTTCAGTCTCTGCTGTGGAACTCTGCAGCTCCTCCTCCAGGGTTACCTTATTTAGATCTCTGTGCTGCCTCTCTGATTAATGCCCTCCTTGTCTGGTCCATGAGTATTGGTGTGCGGCCATCTCTTTGCAGGTTTGTTGTGCCATGTCCTTTCCATTTGGTTATGATAGATTTGATCTCCTAGGGATCATCAAAGATTTGGATATTTTGTCCCCTTGTACTTCTCAACAATATTGTCCCTTACTTGTTTGGAGAGTTCCTTGGTCTTCATGGCAGTGATTGGTTAGCGGTGCCTCTTGCTTAGGTATCAAAATGGAAAGAAACTGCGCTACAATAACAAAAAAGACAGAGGAGAGAAAAAGACTTGCAACGTAGTCACAGTCTATTCACTCCAAGAGCTGCGATTACCATGTAAACAATAAATACAAGAAGAAAATGTGAGAAAAATATAAATCACCCTACCTCTAAACCCTTCTTGTCAAACCCAAAATTAGAGCATTTGCAAGTAAGTGATATATGGTAATATATTTAAAGCTCACTACTATATCAGAGCATTGGAATATGATGGCCACTAGGGTGCACTATGCAGCCATCTCAACACCCCTCAGTAATAATTGTAGCGCTGACCCCCGAAGGAGCGGCTGATTGTAAATTTGGGCCTGTACTCTGCCTTGACACCCCCGAGTATTTTTGGTCTCACTCCCCTTGACACAGCTGTGGTGCAATACAGATATAAAGCTTTGGTGTTGAAGGGGAAAGTAATCATACACAGGCTGTGCTGAAACAACAGTTAGTTTTACTGAAATAGATTCTGTACTTAACCATGAGAACACATTTGGTGGGCAACAAATATTACAGGAAATTATAGGCAGCAATCCCCTAATGTCCTCCCCTATCAGCAGGACTTTGGCGTCTCCAAGTGGGACTAGTGCGCAGGCCACAACTCAACACTGCGCACCTTCCCACTTCCAGCACACCATACAAAAATCAGTAAACACGCTATGCAACGTACAACATCTAACAAGAATAAGATCACAGCGTGTAATGGACTTAATATTCCCACCTCAGACAGTGTCTGGTAAATGGTAGCAGTACTGCAAGGCCTTGCAATGAGAACAGTCTAGTCTCTGATCTTCTTTTCTTCTGCTAGCAATTTAAGAGAAAGATTTGTAATCCAAGGGCTCTCTGGTTAATGAGTGGTGTGAAATAAACTGAAACTGTAGTCTAACTGTGAGAGGTACCTGTACACGCTCTCCTGGGAGCACAACTCCAATGACCGGCACCAACAGTTGGTTTAGGCTTGAGGCCTTTGCACGTGTGGCTTTATGGCACACCGCGACAGCGTGGAACTATCAGTCCCAGCAACACTACCAAGGCAGCCTAGATGTGTGTCAAACAGTACAAGACTTTGGGCATGAGCCCTCTCACCACACGAGGTCCAGGCAGGTGGATGTCTTCACTCCATACGAGGTCCAGGCGGATGGATGCCTTCACTCCTCACGGTCTCAGTCCGGTCTCTAGCAATCATCCGGTTGTCTGATTCTCCTCCAGAGCCGATCGGAAGTCCTCCGTCACCCTTCTTGAGATCGATGGCTTGCTTCTGCAGAAAGTAGGCCGGAATTCCGTAGATCGCACCGAAAGAGGGAGAGAGAGAGAGAGAGCTCCTCCAGGGCGTATGTCCCAGGAACCAGAGAGAGCTAAAATGGCCACCACCAAACCTTTTATCCCCTTCCTAGCATGCCTTGCAGCCCCGAGTGTTCATGGGTAAGTACTTCACATCACTCCTCTCATGCTTCTTGGAAAAACAAAAGATGGTGCAGTCCATTCCACATTTTCACCACTAGATGGTGCCAAACACCTATTTACAACACCAGTCCATATAATAACATTGTAAAACATCAATATGTCTTTGGAGAGGCAAAAACTGTCCCCGCTACATACTCCCCCTGCTTTGATTCTTTGGTCCCCAAAGACATTCAAAATATTTGGCTCTGTTACACATTTTTGCCTCTATGCGGCTGCACAACACTGACAGAGGAGCCTCCCACCAATTCTCATATGATGGGGAGCTGTTCTGTGCACTCACAGGTGACACCATGGTGTCTAGTACAGATGTGTCAAGGGGTGAGTTGGGGTTTTCTCCTTCTGAATTGACAGTAGAGAGACCAGACATTTCAGGATTTCTTTTAGCAGTAAACTGAGCCTGGTCAGAGCTTTCACCCAGCACATCATAAGTCAGTCTTTTGGGTGCATGAATCTCTCTTCTAACCCTTTGTCTCTTGGGAGTAGGTACTATCTCCTCTCTCACTTCACACTCTTGTACTTCAGTGTCAAAGGGTGGGTGATCTTCAGAGTTTTCATTTTGTGGCACAAATTCTGGGGCTTCTGGTCTCAGAATTACAGTGTCCTTTTCCTGTCTGTGAGGTGAACAGTGTGCATCAACTCCTGGCACTTCAGGTGGCCACAACCAGCTTATCTCCATCACCTCCTCCTCCTCACTACCTCCACATAAGCAATAGGTCGTAGATGTCCGTCATACTCCTGATAAAGCACTCCACCTAGCCCATCTCGACTGGCATCCACATGTAGTTCGTAGGGTCTGGTAGGGTCTGCATAGGCCAAGACCGGGGCAGTGGTAAGGCTCCGCTTCAACTGTCTAAAGGTCTCTTCGCACTGTGGGGTCCACTGATCTTCAATTGAGTCTTTCTTCTTCCTAGGACCCTCTTTTAGTTTCCCAGGTTTGCCCGAGTCCAGATCAGCTCCCTCTTCATTCTTCAACAGCTCAGTGAGCGGGTGGGCTATCTTGGCAAACCCTTCCACGAATCTACGGTAGTACGAACAGAATCCTAAAAATGACCTAAGCTCGGTCACATTTGTGGGTCTGGGCCAAGAGGTGACAGCTTCCAGCTTCTGTGGGTCTGTGGCCACTCCTTCTGCAGACACGATGTGGCCCAGGTAGCTTACTGACGGCTGATAGAATTGGCACTTCTCCATGGAAAGCTTCAGGCCTTCATCATGAAGTCTTCTCAGGACTTTCTCCAAGCGCTCCTCGTGCTCCTCCAGTGTTCTGCCAAACACTATCACGTCATCCAGATATACCAGCACTTCAATCAGATTCATGTCGCCTACAGTCTTCTCCATTAACCTCTGGAAAGTGGCCGGGGCCCCTGACAAGCCTTGTGGCATGCGATTGAATTCGAAGAATCCTACAGGAGTAATGAAAGCCGTCTTCTCCCTATCTTCGGGGTGCATAGGGATCTGATAGTATCCACTTTTCAAATCTAGCACGCTGAACCACTTCGCTCCTGACAGGCTCTGTAGAGCATCATCTATTCGGGGTGTGGTGTATTGGTCGGGAATGGTCCTCCGGTTCAATGTCCTATAGTCGATGCACAGTCGTAACGACCCATTCTTCTTCCTCACTACCACTATTGGGGAAGCATAGGGACTACGGGACTCTCGGATGATTCCTGTCCTCTTCAACTCAGCCAGCTGTTCTCGCAGGTCTTCCAGATCTCCCAATGGAATCCGCCTGACCCTCTCTCGAAAGGGTTTGTCCTCCTCCAGCCGAATCTTGTGTTCAGCACTCTTTGCAAGCCCCACATCGAACTCACTCTTTGAAAACGCCGTCCTCCATCTCAGCAGCTGGGTTTTTGCCCTCTCCATCCACTCGGGTGACAGGGGGGTGTCTTTCGGGTAGAACTCTTCCATGGGGATCTCTCCCCCTTGTCCTCCCATTATTCCATACGATGAAACTGGAGTTGTTTGCTTCACCTTCCCTAGCAACACTTTAGCTGGCATCTTCACCGGTGACGTTGTGGTGTTCCGGACACTGACTGAGACCTTTCCTCTGCTCCTTTTTAGTGACTTGGTCGATAGCAGTTCTGGGATTATTTCCAACTCTTTGGCCTCTTTCTCTCCATCCGTCTCAAGGACGATGAAAGGTCCCGGCTGTCTCCAAGTCAGTTTGACAGAAGCCTTCAAGCAGACTACTTCACCAGGTTGTACCACCTTCTCACTTCTGTCCAAACGCCAGATTTTCCCCACTCCTTCCGCCGGGGCTTTCTGCTCATGCAATAGATTCTGATACACCTGTGTTAACATTGGGTGTATCTTCACAGCTGGAGAACCCTGTGTCTGTACAAGCGGTGTCAAGAGTCTTCGGACTAGGTCGGTGTTGGTCCCAATAATGAGGGAACTTTTGTCAGCCCCTGGTGGGCGGGGACACACCACTGCCAAGGCATCGAAGACTTCGGCCTTCCCTGCCACACTCGGGTCGAAGGTGAGCCTAATGGGTAGATAGCCATCGTAAGGGAAGTTCTGAGTCCCTAGACCCCATATCTCCAGCTCCTCCAGCTTCTGAAGTGGCAGGTGTCTGAGGTGTTTCTCATAGAAATCTCTGTAGAGTAAGGTCACTTGGGCTCCAGTGTCCAGCAGGGCTTTGGTGTAAATCCCTTCCACTTGGATAGGGACAATGGGAGAAGGTCCCACTAGTTCAGGGGGGAATCCATGGGGAGTGGCAAGATTAGCCTGTTTGGTGGTTTGCACTTTTACACCTCGCCTCGGTGAGCGCTTGCTCGAATTCGGCCTACATGCGTCCCTAGGGACCTGGTATGCATGAGGTTGTTTGGAGTTGACTGTTGTGACCGGGCGCCCAGCTGACTCCTTCACTGGGGCCCTCTGAAGTTTTCCGCCGGTTCTTGGCGCCTTGTTTCAGTCTTCGCCGGGCTTGGGCATACTTGGCGGTAGTGTCCAACTCCCCCGCAGTTGAAACAGGTCTTTAGCTTCGCCGGTCTCTCAGTCAGGGCGGCTGCATGATCCACTGGGGTCTTCTGTGTCGAGACTTCCTCCCTCTGTGGTCCCTCCAGCTTCTCAGTCAACAAAGCCATCATTTTCAATATTTCTTTCTGCACCCGAAACAGTTTTCCTAATTCAGACTGGGGCATCTCATCAGTGTTCGCTGTCAGGACACTAGCTTCCTGGGAGCTCGATGAAACATCAGATTTGTGCCATCTGATCCTTGCGGTGGTACTGGACTGAGTCTTCCTTTGTTTCTTCTCTCTTTCCATTTCCATCTTGGCTGCCTCATTGGTCTCCTCAATGAGTACCTCATCTGTAGTGGAGGGATCATCCAAATACTGCCTCAACTGGAATTTGACATAGTCACTCCTCAGGCCTGTAGCCACAGACCTCAGAAACTTCTTCTGAATTAGTCCAGCCCCAAAGTGTTCATCTGAGTCTTCCCCCTGGGAGGCGGACAACAGGCGGTCTTTCAATTCAATGGCCCTGAACAGGAAATTCTGAGGAGTCTCCTGACTGTCCTGTGCCATATTTATCAGTTGATGATACAACTCAGTGGCACCTTCCTCCTTGTAGTAGCTCTTTAGTATTCTCCTGAGTTGTGTTAGAGTCAGTCCATTTTTCATTTCTAGCATGCCTATGATACTTAGGCATGGGCTAATGGCGTTGACTACAGCCTCTACAATTTCTGATTCAAGATAGCCTCTTTGGAGTCCCAGCTCCATCTGGTGCAAGAGATTCGTGTAGGACAGATTCCCCTTCTGTTCCTTTTCTCCTATCTGTCCTTCGATTTTGAAGTCCTTCCGAATCGTCACCTCTGGCAAGTGGCTGTGGGTGCGTCTCTGGAGAAATGAGGCAGGTCTTGACCTTTGCTTACTACCAGTCGAGTCCTTACATGAGGCACTTAACCCTTCAATGTGTTCTGCGATCATGCCGGAGGCCTCCTTGAATCTTTCTTGTATAGTGCGGCACTGCCGTTTTAGGTCAGATAGTTGTCGTTCCGACTGAGAACCTCCCCTGCTTGTGTCAAACACAGTCTTTCCCCCCCCCCCCCCTGAGGGGGCCTTGAACCGGTTTTGGTTGGGGTTGACCCAAAACTAACTCCCAGCATCGTTGGCTTAACACAGCTAGAGTTGACAGGGCTCCCTTCAGGCCCTTCTGGGTGCGTCAGGTAAAACTTGGTTCTCCCAGCTAGCTGTACACTTGAGCCTCTAAAGTTCTCCGGAATTCCCTTCCTCCATTCCAATAGAGCATAAGTATGGGAGGTCTCACAATCTGATCTGGTTGCGACCACCCAGGCCTTCCTAATTGGGGACAATGCCTTTACAATCTTGTTGACCTGTTCGTTCTCCCAGGCTTCTCCCGGGAGTGCGATTGCTACGCTCGCTTCTGAGCGAGCGCCTTCCGCCCCACACCATCGGGCCACTGTACTAGGATCCATATTGGTGTCAAGGGTGGGCTTCACTTGCAGAGAGACAGGGATCCCGGACGAGCCCCCACGTGTAGCGCTGACCCCTGAAGGAGCGGCTGATTGTAAATTTGGGCCTGTACTCTGCCTTGACACCCCCGAGTATTTTTGGTCTCACTCCCCTTGACACAGCTGTGGTGCAATACAGATATAAAGCTTTGGTGTTGAAGGGAAAGTAATCATACACAGGCTGTGCTGAAACAACAGTTAGTTTTACTGAAATAGATTCTGTACTTAACCATGAGAACACATTTGGTGGGCAACAAATATTACAGGAAATTATAGGCAGCAATCCCCTAATGTCCTCCCCTATCAGCAGGACTTTGGCGTCTCCAAGTGGGACTAGTGCGCAGGCCACAACTCAACACTGCGCACCTTCCCACTTCCAGCACACCATACAAAAATCAGTAAACACGCTATGCAACGTACAACATCTAACAAGAATAAGATCACAGCGTGTAATGGACTTAATGTTCCCACCTCAGACAGTGTCTGGTAAATGGTAGCAGTACTGCAAGGCCTTGCAATGAGAACAGTCTAGTTTCTGATCTTCTTTTCTTCTGCTAGCAATTTAAGAGAAAGATTTGTAATCCAAGGGCTCTCTGGTTAATGAGTGGTGTGAAATAAACTGAAACTGTAGTCTAACTGTGAGAGGTACCTGTACACGCTCTCCTGGGAGCACAACTCCAATGACCGGCACCAACAGTTGGTTTAGGCTTGAGGCCTTTGCACGTGTGGCTTTATGGCACACCGCAACAGCGTGGAACTATCAGTCCCAGCAACACTACCAAGGCAGCCTAGATGTGTGTCAAACAGTACAAGACTTTGGGCATGAGCCCTCTCACCACACGAGGTCCAGGCAGGTGGATGTCTTCATTCCATACGAGGTCCAGGCGGATGGATGCCTTCACTCCTCACGGTCTCAGTCCGGTCTCTAGCAATCATCCGGTTGTCTGATTCTCCTCCAGAGCCGATCGGAAGTCCTCCGTCACCCTTCTTGAGATCGATGGCTTGCTTCTGCAGAAAGTAGGCCGGAATTCCGTAGATCGCACCGAAAGAGGGAGAGAGAGAGAGAGAGCTCCTCCAGGTCGTATGTCCCAGGAACCAGAGAGAGCTAAAATGGCCACCACCAAACCTTTTATCCCCTTCCTAGCATGCCTTGCAGCCCCGAGTGTTCATGGGTAAGTCCTTCACATCACTCCTCCCATGCTTCTTGGAAAAACAAAAGATGGTGCAGTCCATTCCACATTTTCACCACTAGATGGTGCCAAACACCTATTTACAACACCAGTCCATATAATAACATTGTAAAACATCAATATGTCTTTGGAGAGGCAAAAACTGTCCCCGCTACATAATGATAAAGTGATATTGGTGATAAATACAAAAAGGAAAAAAAGAAAAGAAAAACCAAATCACATTTCAATTAAGAAACATGTGAATAAAATTCAATATAGGTTTTAAATAAATAAAAATTAAACATTGTGACAGTAAAAAGTACATAAATATTTAACAGATGAGATGTCAAACGTGTGAGAAAAAGATACCGCCGCTCCAGGCAAATGCAATAAGCAATCAAAGTCCTCCTCAAAAACTGTAGGTGCAGAAATCAATGAAGAAAGTTCATGGACAGCCACACACCAAAATAAACCTAAAAAGGTGGCCTCTATTTAAGTAAACAGGATAAAAAGCACTACAAAACACAACGCAGCAAGCAGTGGGATAAAAAAAAGCTGACATGTTTCGCATAAAAATCAGTGCTTAGTCATAGCTATTTTTTTATAACCTAACCCTGACTTCTCAACAACATTGTCCCTTATTTGCTTGGAGACTTCCTTGGTCTTCATGGCAGTGTTTGGTTAGTGGTGCCTCTTGCTTAGGTGTTGCAGTCTCTGGGGCCTTTCAAAAAGGTGTGTATATAATGACAGATCATGTGACACTTAAGCCCCATACATACTATCAGTTTTCCTGACGGTTTTCTCTTCAGGTTTACCAAAACCATGTAGTACAAGGGCCTGCCTGATTGCATACAAATTGAAACTCTTGAGGTTTGACCGTCAGGAAAACTGATAGTGTGTATGGGGCTTCAGATTGCACACAGGTGGACATCATTTCACAAAAATCATCATTTCACATCATTTCACATTTCAAAACTGGTCGTGTGTATGCTCCCTAGCAGTTTCCCAACGAAAAAACTGCCCGCAAATAAAATTGAAACCAGCTCTCTTTTTTCTCGTCGTGTTTCCCATTAGTCTTTTCCTCTTTGCGAAAAACGGTTGTGTGTATGCTTTTCCGAGGGGCAAAAAACGCCTATGCTCAGAATAAAGTATGCAGCCCAAAAGCAGCCCAAAGGGTGGCGCCATTTGAATGGAACTTCTGCTTTATAGTCCCGTCGTATGTGTTGTACGTCACCGCGCTTTGGTCTGACCTTTTTTTTTGCATGAACGTGTATATGCAAGGCAGGCTGCAGAGGAATCACGTCGGGAAAAACTTCGTTTTTTTTCCTGCCGAGAAAAATGGTCATGTGTACGAGGCATAAGACTATTGTGTTCTGATCCATCACATATAATTCAGATTAAAAAAAACATTGAACTAAAGGCTGTAATGTAACAAAATAGGTTAAACGCCAAGGGGGTGAAGACTTTTGCAAGATACTGTATGTCACTGAAAGGCAAATCTCCTGGTGGGGACATTGACAGCAATAGCTATGTTTGGAACATAACAACAGCCAATCCCAAGTCTGCTTTGTGTTCACCCCCGGTCTTCAACAAGATGGACACTGCTCCTTCTGCATCGAAGACACATTCTGGTACCAATGGGAGGGTCAAAAAGTCCAAGACAGCTGGCCTGGCCCTGGCAACACATGCATTTATTTGCTTTCTGGAGACAGACCGCTGTAAATGAGGACTGTTACCAAGAAATAGGGGCTAATGGTACCTTATTACAAACCTGACAGATTTTACAACCTTCCCTGTCCAAAGCTAACATTTTAGGCTAAATTCTCATTTGTTTACCTTTCAATTTACAAATTCCTATATAGAACACTTTCAAATGGACTGCATAATTTAAATGGTTTTCAGATCACATATACAATTTCCAGCTTTAGTAAATAAACCCCATTGTGTACTTAAAAGTGGGGTATGTCTGTAAATGTATTTGGATGACAAATACCATATGTACTGTATTCACATTCATTCTAGAAGACAGCATTTATAGCCATGCAAAGAAATATGAAAACTGTGAAATATGAGTACAGTGAAAGACAGTTTAAAATGCTGGATTGATGAAAATATTGCAATATGTACATTTTCTCTAAAGCAGAACTTAATTATTAAACATGTATGTGGTCTCGAATTACACTCTGGCTAAGGAAACTGATTTCCACTGAGATGTGTATACAAAGAATACACTGTGCTAATACATTGCTGGCAGATTTACAATTTGCCCATCTAAGCACTGGAGCTGGTGAGACAATGGGCCATAAAGGGAAACATGAGAAATGTTAGTGAAAGCATAAAGACCTTGCTACAGCTGAGACAGCTCTTGTGTTGTAAGTGCTTCCTGATTATAATCTTAGTAAACAAGGATTTTTTAAAGTTATATCCTGCAGAAAATAGTCAAAATGTTCCAGTGGTCTAAAGTCAATTAATGTGATCTCCATATACTGTTAGCGGCATGGGCGTCCGCTCCATAGGGCAAGGGGGGTCGTTTGCCCCCCCCCCCCTGGAATCGCCAGGGAGACCCAGGAGCAGGGCCCAACTGGCCCTGGGGAAACTGTGTGTGCAAGGTCCCGCCCCCCTAGTTTGGCTCGTCTGATAGTCTTCTAGTGTTCCGCCTATCACACAAGCCGAACTAGGGGGGCGGGACCTTGCACACAGACCCAGCTCCGTGACATATGATATTTGATATTGTTTACCAGGCCTGTGCTTTATTTGTTCCAACATCTGTTGCCACAGGTAACACTAGACTATTTTGTGATGTGTTTTAGCAAGTCTGGAAACGCACAGCAAAAATAACACAGAGTTGTAGCCTACGGCATAGTTTCTAATTGTCCCTTATTTGGAGTGCCTGTCCCTCTTCTGGAATCAAATCCATGTGTCCCTCATTCCAAAAGGTTCCTCTTTTAGACCTGAAAAAAAAACTAGACTGGAGTTAAAAAAAAACCCTGACTGGATTTAAAAAAAAACTGCACTGGAGTTGAAAAAAAAACGGACTGGATTTAAAAAAAACTGTACTGGAGTTGTAAAAAAAAAAGCTCGGACTGGATTAAAAAAAACAAACTGGCCTGGGGTTGAAAAAAAAAACCAGACTGGAACCCTAGCAAGCAATCAATGACTGGTAATCATAGGCGTCCGCTCCATAGGGCAAGGGGGGTCGTTTGCCCCCCCTGGATTTGCCAGGGAGAGCCAGGAGCAGGGCCGAACTGGCCCTGGGGACACTTTAAGCGGTGACTGCAGCGCTCCCCTCCTTCTGTCCTCCGGCGCTCGTATCGTATGTCATAGAGCTGGGTCTGTATGCAAGGTCCTGCCCCCCTAGTTTGGCTCGTCTGATAGTCTTCTAGTGTTCCGCCTATCACACGAGCCGAACTAGGGGGGCGGGACCTTTAACACAGACCCAGCTCCATGACATATGATATTTGATATTGTTTACCAGGCCTGTGCTTTGTTTGTTCCAACATCTGTTGCCACAGGTAACACTAAACTATTTTCTGATGTGTTTTTAGCAAGTCTGGAAACGCACAGCAAACACAACACAGAGTTGTAGCCTATGTAGCCTGGATTTAAAAAAAAAACTGGACTGGAGTTGAAAAAAACCTGGACTGGATTTAAAAAAAACTGGACTGGAGTTAAAAAAAACCTGGACTGGATCTTAAAAAAAACTGAAATGGAGTTTAAAAAAAACACGGACTGGATCTTAAAAAAAACTGGACTGGAGTTTAAAAGAAAACCCGGACTGGATCTTAAAAAAAAAACTGGACTGGATTAGAAAAAAACTGGACTGGAGTTGAAAAAAACCCGGACTGGATTTAAAAAAAATCCCGGACTGGATTTAAAAAAACTGGACTGGAGTTGAAAAAAAAACGGACTGGATTAGGAAAAAAACTGGACTGGAGTTGAAAAAAAACGGGACTGGATTAAAAAAAAAACTGGACTGGAGTTGAAAAAAAAACGGGACTGGATTTAAAAAAAAAACTGGACTGGAGTTGAAAAAAACCTGGCCTGGATTTACAAAAATACTGGACTGGAGTCTCCAGTCCAGTTTTTTTTTTAAATCCAGTCTGGGGTTATTTTTTTCAACTCCAGTCCAGTTTTTTTTAAAGATCCAGTCTGGGTTTTTTTGGAGTTGAAAAAAAACCTGGACTGGATTAGGAAAAAAACTGGACTGGAGTTGAAAAAAAACGGGACTGGATTAAAAAAAAAACTGGACTGGAGTTGAAAAAAAAAACCCGGACTGGATTTAAAAAAAAAACTGGACTGGAGTTGAAAAAAACCTGGACTGGATTTAAAAAAAACTGGACTGGAGTTGAAAAAAAACCCGGACTAGATCAGAGAAAAACTGGACTGGAGTTGAAAAAAAAACGGACTGGATTAGAAAAAACACTGGACTGGAGTTGAAAAAAACCCGGACTGGATTTAAAAAAAAAACTGGACTGGAGTTGAAAAAAACCAGGACTGGATTTAAAAAAAACTGGACTGGAGTTAAAAAAAAGCTGGACTGGATCTTAAAAAAAACTGGACTGGAGTTTAAAAAAAACACGGACTGGATCTTAAAAAAAACTGGACTGGAGTTTAAAAGAAAGCCCGGACTGGATCTTAAAAAAACTGGACTGGATTAGAAAAAAAACTGGACTGGAGTTGAAAAAAACCCGGACTGGATTTAAAAAAATTCCCGGACAGGATTTAAAAAAACTGGACTGGAGTTAAAAAAACGGACTGGATTAGAAAAAAAAACTGGACTGGAGTTGAAAAAAAACCCGGACTGGTTTTAAAAAAAACTGGACTGAGTTGAAAAAAAACCAACTGGAATTAAAAAAAACTGTACTGTGATTGGAAAAAAACCTGGACTGGATTAAAAAAAAATTCACTTGAGTTAAAAAAAAAAAACGGACTGTATTTAAAAAAAAAACTGACTGGAGGTTGAAAAAAAAACCCGACTGGATGTTAAAAAAAAAAAAACTGACTGAGTTGAAAAAAACGGACTGGATTTTAAAAAAAAACTGGACTGGAGTTGAAAAAAAACCTGGACTGGATTTAAAAAAAAACTGATCTGGAGTTGAAAAAAAAACGGGACTGGATAAAAAAAACTGGACTGGAGTTGAAAAAAACGGACTGGATTTAAAAAAAAAACTGGACTGGAGTTGAAAAAACCACTGGACTGGATTTAAAAAAAATACTGGACTGGAGTTGAAAAAAAACGGACTGGATTTAAAAAAAAACTGGACTGGAGGATGGAAAAAACTGGACTGGATTTAAAAAAAAACTGGACCTGGAGTTAAAAAAAAAAAAAACCCGGACAGATCAAGGAAAAACTGGACTGGAGTTGAAAAAAAAACCCGGACTGGATTTGAAAAAAACTGGACTGGAGTTGAAAAAAACCCTGGACTGGATTTAAAAAAAAACTGGACTGGAGTTGAAAAAAAACCTGAACTGGATTTAAAAAAAAACTGCACTGGAGTTGAAAAAAAAAATTCACTGGAGTTAAAAAAAAACGGACTGGATTAGAAAAAAAAACTGGACTGGAGTTGAAAAAAAAACCCGGACTGGATTAAAAAAAAACTGGACTGGAGTTAAAAAAACGGACTGGATTAGAAAAAAAATGGACTGGAGTTGAAAAAAAACCCGGACTGGATTTTAAAAAAACTGGACTGGAGTTGAAAAAAAACCTGGACTGGATTAGGAAAAAAAACTGGACTGGAGTTTGAAAAAAAACCTGGACTGGATTAAAAAAAACTGGACTGGAGTTGAAAAAAACGGGACTGGATTTAAAAAAAAAACTGGACTGGAGTTGAAAAAAACCTGGCCTGGATTTACAAAAATACTGGACTGGAGTTGGAAAAAAAACCCAGACTGGATTGAAAAAACTGGACTGGAGTTGGAAAAAAAACGGACTGGATTAAAAAAAAACTGGACTGGAGTTGGAAAAAAACGGACTGGATTTTAAAAAAAACTGGACTGGAGTTTAAAAAAAAACCCGGACTGGACTAGGAAAAAAACTTGACTGGAGTTGAAAAAAAAACCCGGACTGGACTAGGAAAAAAACTTGACTGGAGTTGAAAAAAAAACCCGGACTGGATTTGAAAAAAACTGGACTGGAGTTGAAAAAAACCCTGGACTGGATTTAAAAAAAACTGCACTGGAACCTCTAGCAAGCAATCAATGAGTGGTAATCATGGGCGTCCGCTGCATAGGGCAAGGGGGGTTGTTTGCCCCCCCCCCTGGAATTGCAGGGGGAGCCAGGAGCAGGGCTGAACTGGCCCTGGGGCCACTTTAAGCGGTGACTGCAGCGCTCCCCTCCTTCTGTCCTCCGGCGCTCGTATCGTAAGTCATAGAGCTGGGTCTGTGTGCAAGGTCCCGCCCCCCTAGTTTGGCTCGTCTGATAGTCTTCTAGTGTTTCCGCCTATCACACAAGCCGAACTAGGGGGGGCGGGACCTTGCACACAGACCCAGCTCCGGACATATGATAATTGATATGTTTACCAGGCCTTTGCTTTATTTGTTCCAACATCTGTTTTGCCACAGGTTAACACTAGACTATTTTCTGATGTGTTTTAGCAAGTCTGGAAACGCACAGCAAACATAACACAGAGTTGTAGCCTACGGCATAGTTTCTAATTGTCCCTTATTTAGAGTGCCTGTCCCTCTTCTGGAATCAAATCCATGTGTCCCTCATTCCAAAAGGTTCCTCTTTTAGACCTGAAAAAAAAAACTAGACTGGAGTTAAAAAAAAACCCTGACTGGATTTAAAAAAAAACTGCACTGGAGTTGAAAAAAAAAACGGACTGGATTAAAAAAAAAAACTGCCTGGGGTTGAAAAAAAACGCACAGCAAACACAACACAGAGTTGTAGCCTATGTAGCCTGGATCTTAAAAAAAACTGGACTGGAGTTGAAAAAAACCTGGACTGGATTTAAAAAAAAAACTGGACTGGAGTTAAAAAAAAACCTGACTGGATCTTAAAAAAAACTGCACTGGAGTTTAAAAAAAACACGGACTGGATCTTAAAAAAAACTGGACTGGAGTTTAAAAGAAAACCCGGACTGGATTATCCTTAAAAAAAAAAACTGGACTGGATTAGAAAAAAACTGGACTGGAGTTGAAAAAAACCCGGACTGGATTTAAAAAAAATCCCGGACTGGATTTACTGGATTTAAAAAAACTGGACTGGAGTTAAAAAAACGGACTGGATTAGAAAAAAAACTGGACTGGAGTTGAAAAAAAAACCCGGACTGGATTTAAAAAAAACTGCACTGGAGTTGAAAAAAAAACGGACTGGATTTAAAAAAAAACTGTACTGGAGTTGTAAAAAAAAAAGCTCGGACTGGATTAAAAAAAAAACTGGCCTGGGGTTGAAAAAAAACGCACAGCAAACACAACACAGAGTTGTAGCCTATGTAGCCTGGATCTTAAAAAAAACTGGACTGGAGTTGAAAAAAACCTGGACTGGATTTAAAAAAAACTGGACTGGAGTTAAAAAAAACCTGGACTGGATCTTAAAAAAAACTGGACTGGAGTTTAAAAAAAACACGGACTGGATCTTAAAAAAAACTGGACTGGAGTTTAAAAGAAAACCCGGACTGGATCTTAAAAAAAACTGGACTGGATTAGAAAAAAACTGGACTGGAGTTGAAAAAAACCCGGACTGGATTTAAAAAAATTCCCGGACTGGATTTAAAAAAACTGGACTGGAGTTAAAAAAACGGACTGGATTAGAAAAAAAACTGGACTGGAGTTGAAAAAAAAACCCGGACTGGATTTTAAAAAAAACTGCACTGGAGTTGAAAAAAAAACGGACTGGATTTAAAAAAAAACTGTACTGGAGTGGTAAAAAAAAAGCTCGGACTGGATTTAAAAAAAAAAACTGGCCTGGGGTTGAAAAAAAAATCCAGACTGGAACCTCTAGCAAGCAATCAATGAGTGGTAATCATGGGCGTCTGCTCCATAGGGCAAGGGGGGTCGTTTGCCCCCCTGGAATCGCCAGGGAGAGCCAGGAGCAGGGCTCACACATGCCATGGTTATATGGGACCCCGAAAACCAATCACCGCCTTCAAGATTTGTGTGAGTGAAATCAAAAATGTATGTCCTTGCAAATCTTGAAGGTGGTGATTGGTTTTCGGGGTCCCGTACGAGGGTAGGCTCCCAAAAAGTCCCACACATGTGGTATCCCTGTACTCAGGAGAAGCAGCTGAATGTATTTTGGGGTGCAATTCCACATATAACCATGGCATGTGTGAGAAATATATCATTTAGTGACAACTTTGTGCAAAAAAAAAATCAGTTTGTCATATTCCCGCAACTTATGTCAAAATATAAAATATTCCATGGACTCGACATGTCTCTCAGCAAATAGCTTGGGGTGTCTACTTTCCAAAATGGGGTCATTTGGGGGGGGGGGGTTGTGCTATTTTGTCATTTTATGGCCTTCGAAACTGTGATAGGTAATGAGGAGTGAAATCAAAAATTTCCGCCCTTAGAAATGCTGAAGGCGGTGCTTGGTTTTCGGGGTCCCGTACGCGGCTAGGCTCCCAAAAAGTCCCAAACATGTGGTATCCTCGTACTCAGAAGAAGCAGCAGAATGTATTTTAGGGTGCAACTCCACATATAACTATGGCATGTGTAAGCAATATATCATTTAGTGACAACTTCTTGTAATTTTTTATTTTTTATTATTCAATCACTTTGGACAAAAAAAAAATATTCAATGGACTCAACATGCCTCTCAGCAGTTTCCTTGGGGTGTCTACTTTCCAAAATGGGGTAATTTGTTTGTTTTTTGTGCTATTTTGGCATTTTATGGCATTCGAAACTGTGATAGGTAGTGAGGAGTGAAATCAAAAATTTACACCCTTGGAAAGCCTGAAGGCGGTGATTGGTTTTTGGGGTTCTGTACGCGGCTAGGCTCCCAAAAAGTCTCACGCATGTGGTATCCCCGTACTCAGGAGAAGCAGCAGAATGTATTTTGGGGTGTAATTCCACATATGGATTGATCGGTGGGTATGCCCACCATTAGAATACCTCCCTTCATCCACCCACTTCTAATGATGGGCATACATGCACCATTTATATATGCCAAAGCATGGGGGCATCCTCCCGCAAAAAAGTAATGCCGTGTACACACGGTCGGACTTTTCTATGCCGCGTACACATGGTTGGACTTTTCTATGCCGTGTACACATGGTCAGACTTTTCCACGGGAAATTCTCCGTAGGAATGTCAACCGTATGTACGCGGCATTAGGAGCAAAATCGCTCTTCCGCCCCTAATGCCCCCATGCTTCGGCATATATGCTCTTTTTTTAACTGTGGTGGTGAAATCACCTCCTACAGCATTGGAGTCGCGGCTTTATATATATCGTGGGAGCAAACACTGTTGCTGTCACGCTAAATAAATCCGCGCTGCAACTGAATGGCGTACCTGCTAAGCAAATGATAGTTAACATTAAAACAAAGTAACATTACAGTATAACAGTAAGATCATACCATACCTGAAAAGCAAATACCAATAAAGAAAAAGAAAAGTAAAAAAAAGTAAAAAATAAAACATTTTTTAACGCAACCTGTGCCTAAAATATTTATATATATGCCGAAGCATGGGGGCATCCTCCCGCAAAAAAGTTATGCCGCGTACACACGGTCGGACTTTTCTATGCCGCGTACACACGGTCGGACTTTTCTATGCCGCGTACACATGGTCAGACTTTTCCACGGGAAAGGCTCCGTAGGAATGTCAACTGTATGTACTGTACGTGGCATTAGGAGCAAAATCGCTCCTCCGCCCCTAATGCCCCCATGCTTCGGCATATATCCTCTTTTTTTTAACTGTGGTGGTGAAATCACCTCCTACAGCACTGAAGTCACGACTTTATATATCGTGGGAGCAAGCGCTGGTGCTGTCAAGATAAATAAGTCTGGGCAACAGCTGAATGGCGTACCAGAAAACAGTAAAGTAAATTACATACCTGAAAAGCAAGCATGAAAAAACATAACAATAAAACTTTGCAGAATAGAACAATAGAGAGAGAATAGGGAGGGAGAGAACAATAAAATGACAACTATTTTTTTTTTTTTTTTTTACTTTTTTTTTTTACTTTTTTTTGTAACTGTAACTGTTCAACTTTTCAGTTCCAGGTTTGGGTCTCTCAAAATGCGATGGCATCTTGGGAGACCCTGTGTAAGTGTGCCTAGCCTGTGAAATGTTTTACACTACGCTAATACTTCACTAGTGTGTGGAAGCGTTCAAAACATTCACCAGGATCGGCAGGACATTGGGGACAAAAATAACGGGTGTGACGCCTAAATCCGCGCTTTCTACAGACACAACATTTTCTTTGGGGGGCTAATTGGGTAGGGGTACTCTCGAGGACATAAGAAAAATGCCTCTCATGCAGTCGGCTTACTGCATTTGGTAGGGGATGGTGAGGTGCAGAACCGCCTGGATACAGGAGTTCTGTGATGATATCCTTCTGGAATTGAAGGAAGGATCCATTCCGTCCTGAAGCTTTGTATAAGACAAAAGCATTCAGTAAAGGCAATTGAAATAAATATAGAGACACTTTTTTGTACCAGCGTCTCGCCTTATGGGCAATATGATACGGCACCATCAACTGGTCGTTGAGGTCCACCCCTCCCATATTTTGGTTATATTCGTGGACACAGAGGGGTTTCTCCACAACACCAGTCGCCGTATGAATTTGTACTGTCGTGTCAGCGTGAAGGGTGGTAAGAACGAAAACATTCTTATTGTCCCGCCACTTCACAGCGAACAAATTATTACATCTGCAGCAGGCTCTCGCCCCCAGCCTAATACCGGCATCTACCGGCAATTAGGTCGCACGGTGCCACATGCTCCAATCTGACGATCAAGCAAGTGACAAAAAAGTGGCACGCTGCTGTAATAATTGTCCACATACAAGTGGTACCCCTTTCCGAATAAGGGTGACACCAGATCGTTCTTGCCAGCACTCCCCATGTAATCTGGGAATCCTTCCGGCTCTACCTCACTATCTTTGCCCTCATAAACCCTAAAGCTCCACGTGTAGCCTGTTGCCCTGTCACAAAGCTTATAGAGCTTGACCCCGTATCTGGCACGCTTGCTGGGAAGGAACTGCTTGAAAGACAAGCGGCCAGAAAATGTATTCAGGGACTCATCAATGCATACAACTTGCTGGGGATTAAACAAGGCTGCATATCATTAGTTGAAATGGTTTAGGAGGGGCCGAATTGTAGAGCCGGTCAAATTCAGGGTCTCCAAGTGGACGACAAAGTGCATTGTCACTGAAATGCAGGAACCAGTGAATGGGGGAAGTACGGGTGCTGCAGAAGTGGTGGGGACCCAATCAGGATAGGCAAATTCTGCAGGAAGGGCACTATGGGCACGACGGGCCTGTCTTTGTCTTCTTTTTCTTGGTGGCAGCGGGACACTACTTGTGCTTGCCACCTCGCCAGCTTGAACTGCACTTATGGGACTCGCCACGTCACCATGTGATACTGCAGTGCTGGATGAATGACCAGGGTGTACTAGGCCGCTGGTGCTTGCCAATCCACCAGAAGGAATAGCGGCGCTATTACTTCTCTGCTCCATACAAGGGTCCTGCGGTTCTTGCTGCTCAACAACATCAGAACAGGATCGGGTATGCCTGGCCTTAGCAGGGACCACAACTTCGTCGTCAGAGCTATCTGACATGGAGCCGCTGTCGTAAATAGGATCATATTCTGATCCAGAATCTGACAGATGCGTGACCTCCTCTTCACTATCTGACATGTTCAGGATCCTAAAAGCCTCTTCACCAGTGTACATTCGCTTTGCCATTTTGGGCTCTGAATTTAGTCGTAGACTGGTGATGATTCACAGGTAAAAAAAAGCACCTGACTATAGAAAAGCAAATGTAGAAAACGCGTCAAAAAAAACTGTTAGCGATCACAGGGATCAGGCCTGTCTCTGCGAACGCTGCAGTTGTGTGTGTTGTGTTTTTGAAGTGACAGTGATCGATCGATACTGCACTTTGGTGGGTTGGGCTGGGCGGAGGGGCAAAACGCAGGTGCTAGCGGGTATCTGGGCTGATTCCGCTAACAATGCGTTTTTGGGTACTCTAAACTGCTGTATACGCTAGTATAGATCTGATCAGATCAGGTATCGATCCGTTCAGATACTATACCACTAAGGGGGGTGTATGCTTTGCGCAAGGGTGTAAGCGTTACTGGCACTAACCTAACGCTGCCTGGGGCAACGCAGACCCTGACTGGCGCTAAAATGTAATCAGGGGGTTAAACATTTATTGGGTTATATACGGCGGGTGCCCTGATGCTATAAACAGCAAACTAACTAACCAGTGTCAACCGTAACACTTATACGGTGATCACTGGTGAAAGGGTTAACTAGGGGGCAATCAGGGGGTTAAAACCTTTATTAGGTAATATATGGGGGTACCTGACGCTTTCTAAAAACCTAAAAAAACAAAATTACTAACCTGCGTCACCAGTGACACTTATACGGTGATCACTGGTGATCACTGGTGAAAGGGTTAACTCTAGGGGCAATCAGGGGTTAAAACCTTTATTTATGGGGGTACCTAACGCTAGAATAAACCTGGCGGCAAACCTAAAAAAAAAAATAACTACCTAGCGGCAACAGTGACACTAGTACAGCGATCAGAAAACCGATCGCTTAGTGACACTGGCAATAGGGGGTGAAAGGGTTAACTAGGGCGATGTTCAATGGGGTTAAACCTTTATTAGGGGGGGTAGGGGGCCTCAAGCTAATGTCCCTAACCCTTTTTTCTGTCACAAATGGCACTAAATGCAGTGATCAGAAAATAAATGATCACTGCAATAGTAACACTGTGTGACAGGGGACTGGGGGGGGGTGATCGGCGGTGACTGGGGGGTTGTGTGCCTATGTGTAACGTGTCAGTGTACTGTTAGGTGCAACTCACGGTTACAGATGTCCTCTCTGTGGCAGGCGCAGCACTATGAAGTGACTCATGCGCTGTGGCATTAGAAGAATTGTGATATCTCTGACTTTTCAGTCCAACAAGACTGTCTATTACTCTGAAATTCCTCTATTGCCGTTCTATGGAAGCAGTAGGTTTAACCACTTAAGACCCGGACCAATACGCTGGTAAATGACCCAAGGTGTTTTTGCGATTCGGCACTGCGTCGCTTTAACAGACAATTGCGCGGTCGTGCGACCTCGCTCCCAAACAAAATTTGCGTCCTTTTCTTCCCACAAATAGAGCTTTCTTTCGGTGGTATTTGATCGCCTCTGCGATTTTTATTTTTTGCGCTATAAACTAAAATAGAGCCACAATTTTGAAAAAAAACACAATTTTTTTAATTTTTGTTATAAAAAAAATCAAATAAACTAAATTTTAGTAAAACATTTAGGCCAAAATTAATTCAGCCACATGTCTTTAGTAAAAAAAAAAATCGCAATAAAAAAAAATAGCTACCTAGCGGGAACAGCGACACTAATACAGCGATCAGAAAAATGATCGCTTAGTGACGCTGGCAATAGGGAGTGAAAGGGTTAACTAGGGCGGTGATCAGGGGGTTAAAACTTTATTAGGGGGGGTGGGGGGGCTATCCTGAACCTAACACTAACTGTTTTTTACACTGCCTGTCACACTGACACTAAATGCAGTGATTAGATCACTGCATTCAGTGACACTGTGACAGGGGGGTGGGGGGGGGGCGATCACAAGGGGTTAATATGCCTATGTGAGTGTGTGTCAGTGTTGTGTTGGTGCACACTTACTTGTGATGTCTTCTCTCATCAGCAGTGCTGGGAAACAGCGCTGCGATGAGAGATTACATAATTTCCTCCTTCCTGTGTAAACACAGGAGGAGGAACTGACACGATGGGAGCGCGCTCCCATTGGCTGGGAGCGATCGCGGGGGGGGGCGGAAATCACGGACATCCGCCCGCTCATCGGCGATCGCTCCCAGAGGCAGGGGGACCCCCGCACGCCGCGGAGGGGGTCCCGATGGGACCCCCGAACTGCACGAAGGCGGGGACGTAAATTTACGCCCTTGTGCCTGTACGAGCCATTCTGTGGCCGTATATGTGCGTGCAGGGGTCCTTAAGTGGTTAAAGAGCGCACCAAATGCTTAAAATAACTACTTTATTAACTTCACTTTTCTTCATATATAATACTGCTGCTTTGCAGCAGACAGTCCATGTACAAAAACACGTGATGAATAGGTATAACAGAAAATGGTGGTTCAAATATTCAATCTTGTCATTTAACATAAGATGGTGGATATATTTCTTTCTTCAGTATTTATACTCTCTCTCTCTGTAAGCTATCAAAGCATTCTCTGATTTCTCTGAAAGGTATAACTGTGGTTTGCAACTTGGTTTGCAGGGTTAGCTTAGTTTGGTTTGAAGGTATGTGAATTAGTTTGGTGACTTAGTTGTTTGGTTAGGAGGTATGAAGGTATGGTATGATGAGTGGTTCGGTATGATGAGTGGTTCGGTATGGTGGAACTACAAGTGAACACACAGCTAGATCAGTATTCAGTTCTAATCACACTATTTACAACAAGAACATATATATAACTGTATAAATACCTATTTTGCCCTTTGCTTCCATAAAACTGATCTCTGTATGTCTGTTCTGCTTTGCTCTGTCTCCATGTGGCTCTGTCTCTGTGTGGAATAATTTAGCACATGTGCTGAGGAACCTCCCAGACAGCATGGTTGTAAAGGTTGCTGTGATTGGTCAAAACTCTGCTCAATGTGAGATTGGCTGTAATTGGGCCAAGGCTTCTGATGAGTCACAAAAGCTTAACTCTATGCTTTCTGGCATGAATTCAACTGTCATTGCTCACCTACTGCTGCTATACAAACAAATGATTCTTAAAAGGCATATTTTTTCTTTTGCTTCTGTGAACACAACATACAACTGTTATATAACATCCAAACACAAAATCACAGTAAATAACTCTGCCTTTGTCTCTCACATATAAACATGTGCTCTACCAAAATTTCCGCAAGTCACATATAGAAGAGCACCCAATATTAAAAATAAGATAGCTCCCAGCAAGCTTAGGTCCATTCCTTTGGTCACAATGCAACAGTTGAGCCTAATACCGTTACATGGTATGTTCCAATGTAAAAAGGCCTTATGCAAAATGTGTAGTTTTGTACAACACGGTCAAAAGAATTTCACTGAAAAGGGTAAAACGTATTTATCTAATGACTTCTACAATTGCTCTTCAGACCATGTGGTATATTGTCTACGCTGCCCCTGCCAACTACTCTATGTAGGACGAACAATTCGTCCACTTAGACAGAGGTTCGGACAGCATCGTAGAAAAATAGAGGGTGGGACAGATAAACATAGTGTTCCCCAACATTTTGCTAAATTCCATAAAGGCTCAACCGCTGATCTACAGGTCTGGGTGATCGAACAAATGCCCAAAAACCTCACTGAAGCGGAAAGGTTTTTTAAGTTATGCGAACGCGAGACATATTGGATTTATATCCTAGATACTCTCTCGCCTGGAGGCCTGAATGAAATGTTAGAAATATCCACACTCCTCTGAACCACATCCTAGCAATACAGATCACATAACATGATCTGTCCTCCCCCCCCCCTTTTTTCTCCCTCTCATCCCTTGCATTCTAACCTCTCCTCTCTAAACAGATTGTCTAAATAGTTTTAAACATTTTAACTGTCATATTTCATGTATTATCATTAGTATGTGTATACATGTGCAGTGTGTGTATGTGTATTTGTATATATATGTACACATACTTAATCCATCCATGTCCTCACCTCCTTCCATTGTAATAGTCCTTCCCAAAAACATATTTTCTTCTTCTCTTTTTTTCTTATTTCATTCCAGTCCTCCCCCCCCCCCCCCACACTCTGCTGGCCCAGGCTGAGTATTCCATTATCATTTTTACTTACCCCCTTTTTTTTCACCCCTTTGTTTTGTTTTGTTTTTGTTTTTCTATATTATCACTTTTTTATATTATTATCTATTTATTCATCATCTAAATTATATGCCACACACTAGTCCTTTTTTATAATATATATATACACATGTATATATCTATGCTTGCACTTGTTTTTATTCTATTATTTTTCTAATACTGCATCTTTTTTCCGTTTCTTCCCAAGTGCTTGCAAAGAGTTATTCTGTGTATATCTTAAAGTTAGCTCAGTTCCGTTTTTTCCCCACTAGATGGCACACTCCCCCTTGTTTAAATAAGCATCCAGTCACTGTTAGTCTTTCATGCTTGAGAAAGGAGCGCGCCTATTTGCCTACAGGCGCAAGCTCCGAAACGTCGTCGCAACCCAGTGACGTCACCGCGACTCAGCTGCGCTCCAGGCCTCGCTTTCAGTCAGTCCCTCCATGCTAGCCGGTTTACCGACGATCTGAGCAGACGGACATCGCGAGGCTCATGAGCACTCTCAGCCAACAACCAGCGCGGAAGGACGCCACAATAAAGACTTGTACACAGGATCTACATACTGGACTTTCAATCTTTTATATGTAAGCAGATATACTTCCATGTGGTGAGAGTCCATCTTGGTATTCTCCATGGCTTGGATGTCTTGGAAAGTGCCTTTAGCGGACTGCAAGGCAAAGTCATTTGAGTACCTCCAACAGTGAGCAGGAAGAGAACCAACCTAATCACCTACCTAGGCCCCTCCAACCTCAGTCTCCACCTTTTTTATAGCACAGGTTGGCTAGGACCAAAAAGCCCGGGAACTCAGCTACAACAGTTAACCCTTTCCCCGGGTCTGGGCGAGCTGCTAACTCGCTGGAAGCAACATTTTTCAACCTGCCTTCAAGGGTTTTCTAGTCTTCCCTTTCTCTCTAACTTCCAACAGCAAACATCAAGGTTCTAACCCTTCACCACTTTACCCATAAACTAAAGCTGGCTATAAATAGTTCAATTTGTTTCATTCAGCTAGTGGGCTAAATTAAAAAATTATGTAATTACAAAACAATACCCGATTTGCAAGAAAGTGTGCCCCTAAAATCCCATTTGGTCTAACAACACCATCCAAATCCAATGCAGTCACTGAAGTCAAAATCATAATCATTATATTATGATTGTTTGTCATGGCACAAAAAACCTGGTGATGACATCACAGGGAGTAATAAAAAAACAATGTATGTTAGGACATAGTTTAGAGAGGAAGGGTCAGGTTTAAGGATAAATTTGGGTAATTCATGGACATACATTGTAAGACCATCCATTGGTGAATTGTTAAAGCTGAACTCCAAGGAGCTATAAAAAGCAACAATTAGTGGCTCTTTATGCCGCGTATACACGATCGTTTTTTGGCATGAAAAAAAAACATTGGCCCAGATTCATAAAGCAATTACGCCTGTCTAACTGGTGTTAGACAGGAGTAATTTCAAATTTCGCGCGCCGTATCACTAGTTTGAATCCTCAAACCATGATACGGCGGCTTCGGGCTTCGATCCGAGAGGCTTACGTCTTCGTAAACCTTCGGATCTACGCTGCGATATATTTGCGGCCGCTGGGAGGAGTTTGCGTCGTTTTGATGCGTCGGGATATGCAAATGTGTTTTTACGGCGATCCACGAAGATACGAGTGGTCTTCGCAATCGCTTACGTCTGTTTTTTTTTACGTACTGTTAGACCAGCTTTTTGCTGGTCTAACGGTGCGTAACCCATGTTAAGTATGGCCGTCGTTCCCGCGTCGATTTTAATTTTTTTTTTTTTTTTTTTACGTAACTCGTTCGGGAATAGAAATGTCCGTAAACGACGCTACTCAAACAACGAATGACGTAACGACGTGATTTCGCGCAATGCACGGCGGGAAATTTGCGAACGGAGCATGCGCAGTTCGATCGCCGCGGGAACGCGCCTATTTTAAATCCTTCACGCCCCCTACTCGCGTAGATGGATTGCGACGGGAGAAATACACTACGCCGCCGTCGTTTACTGGACAAAATCTACCT
This sequence comes from Rana kukunoris, assembly GCA_029574335.1. Classification (NCBI taxonomy): domain Eukaryota; kingdom Metazoa; phylum Chordata; class Amphibia; order Anura; family Ranidae; genus Rana; species Rana kukunoris. The sequence goes on from CM056052.1 coordinate 378,202,000, forward strand.
GGATTCCACGTAGAGCCAGGTAAAAAACGGCGGCGTAGTGTATTTCTGATACGCTACGAGAATCCAATTCTCTCTGAATCTGGGCCATTGTTTTTCAGCATGTAGAAAAACAATGGCCCAGATTCAGAGAGAATTGGATTCTCGTAGCGTATCAGAAATACACTACGCCGCCGTTTTTTACCTGGCTCTACGTGGAATCCAGGTAGATTTTGTCCAGTAAACGACGGCGGCGTAGTGTATTTCTCCCGTCGCAATCCATCTACGCGAGTAGGGGGCGAGAAGGATTTAAAATAGGCGCGTTCCCGCGGCGATCGAACTGCGCATGCTCCGTTCGCAAATTTCCCGCCGTGCATTGCGCGAAATCACGTCGTTACGTCATTCGTTGTTTGAGTAGCGTCGTTTACGGACATTTCTATTCCCGAACGAGTTACGTAAAAAAAAAAAAAAAAAAAAAATTAAAATCGACGCGGGAACGACGGCCATACTTAACATGGGTTACGCACCGTTAGACCAGCAAAAAGCTGGTCTAACAGTACGTAAAAAAAACAGACGTAAGCGATTGCGAAGACCGCTCGTATCTTCGTGGATCGCCGTAAAAACACATTTGCATATCCCGACGCATCAAAACGACGCGAACTCCTCCCAGCGGCCGCAAATATATCGCAGCGTAGATTCGAAGGTTTACGAAGACGTAAGCCTCTCGGATCGAAGCCCGAAGCCGCCGTATCATGGTTTGAGGATTCAAACTAGTGATACGGCGCGCAAAATTTGAAATTACTCCTGTCTAACACCAGTTAGACAGGCGTAATTGCTTTATGAATCTGGGCCAATGTTTTTTCCAACTTCATCATCAAAACGACGTTGCCCACACACCATAGTTTTTAAAAAATGCTCTAGCAAAGCGCGGTGACGTACATCACGTGCGACGGCACTATAAAGGGGAAGATCCAATCGCCTTTGGGCTGCTTTAGCCGATTCCGTGTTAGTAAAAGACGATTCGCAATTTTCTATCTGTTACAGCGTGATGAATGTGTTTACTCCATTATGAACAGTAGTTTTACCAGAACGAGCGCTCCCGTCTCATAACTTGCTTCTGAGCATGCACGGGTTTTTCACGTCGTTTTAGCCCACACACGATCATTTTTTACAACCCGAAAAACGACATTGTTTAAAACGTCGTTAAATATGCAACAGGTTTGGAAAAAAAATTGGTCGTTTTTCAGATCCCGAAAAATAATGTGAAGCCCACACACATTTTAAATTACATTTTTAAAAAACTTCGTTTTTTTCACGATCGTGTGTACGCGGCATTAGATATCTATTGAAATAATTACATTTATTTTTACATAGAACTTTAGTGCCTGGATCTGTCTTTGTATCAGACTTCTGTAATACCCTGCACTAAAAACAGCAGTGTTATCCCATCATGGTCCCTTTCCTTGTACAGTGCCTTCCTTGTGTTTGTCCTGTTTATATGTGTTTTGTGTGTTTGCTTTTTATTTACTAGTTGGAAGTGCTGGTATTTCACCACATCTCACTTTATTTGTATATACAATTTCCTAACCTCTTGCCAACTATGTTACAACTTATGTGTGGTAGTAGGGCGGATGGGTCTTAACACCCCCATGGCGCACATATGAATCCAAGAGCACTCATTGCACACTCCCAACACAGGGACTGAGCTTTCACAGACAGCTCTATTTATGATCGTAAGCTGGATGTCTCCTGACCATGTGAGCACTTTAACAGTGCCAGCTTCTCCTTCTCTCTCTCTCCTGCTAGCATTCAGTGGCTGCAGGAGGAAAATGGGGAGAGGGTCGGTTCTAGTAAATGCTGCTCCCGCTGCCTCTCCTGCTGGCACCCGGCCCCTTCTGTGTGCTCCCCTGTTCCCCCAGTAGAGCTTCCGGGTTCCCTTCTCTCCTCTCCCACCAACTGCTTAAGGGGATATTTCAGGATGGAGACCGTGAAAAGGAACTGGTAAATATGTAATTTTATTTTCAGAATGAACACAGTGGGCTATCAGTACTGATCCCCATGTGTCCATTCATAACTGAAGTATAGTAAACTGTGTTTATGAATTACCAGGAAGCTGCTCAGCACCAAGCACTTCCCATTTATTCACTGTCAAATGCAGTTGAGTCTGCAGAGAAGGGGAACGGATAATCTCTGTTCTCAGTCCCTTTCTCTGTCTCAAAAGTGAGACGTCAGGGATCTGTTTAAACCCCTGATAAATCACTAAATTCCCCCAACAGGGCTTTTAAAAAAAATTATGAAAAATAATAAATAAAATTGTAAAAAATAAAATAATATAAAACTACTGACACTATTAACTGCTCTGCTGACAAAGGCCACTGCTCTACTGACTGACTCAATTCACTATCCTACTGACACCAACCTCTGCCCTACTGACACCATCCACTGTCCTGCTGACACCATCCACTGCCCGACTGACACCAACCTCTGCCCTTCTGACACCATCCATTGCCCTACTGACACCATCCACTGCCCTACTGACATCAACCTCTGCCCTACTGACACCATCCACTGCCCTACTGACACCATCCACTGCCCTACTGACACCATCCACAGCCCGACTGACATTGTCCACACACCATTTACTGTTCTACTGACCTTTCACTGCTCTACTGGCTGACACTGTCCACGCTTAAAGTAGGCTAAGTTCATATTTTGTTTTATTACTTCAAGCATATTTCATGGGTACAAGAATGCTTTTTTTTTATTCAACTATGCCCCTTTAAGCCCCACCCACTGTTAACGCAACTTGGCCACACACACCATTTGCCACAACGCACCGCATTTCTACTATCCTCGGGGGACCCAAAGGTGTCCCAGGTCTTTTACAATCCTATAGTATACAGGCATACCCCACTTTTAAGTACACAATTGTGTTTATTTATTAAAGCTGGAAAGCGCAAAATAAGGCTCACTTCTGCACAGAAACCAATGAGCTTCCAGGTTTTATTACCAGGCTTAATTGAACAAGCTGGAGTTAGAAGCTCATTGGTTTCTATGCAGAAATGAGCCTGATATTGCGATTTCCTGCATTAGTAAATAAACCCTATTGTGTACTTAAAAGCGGGGTATGCATGTATAACTGTATACTACAAAAAAAAATTGTCATATGCGATGTGTTCAGGTTTGGCCTGAAGAAAAGATAGCCAGTGTTGAGCGGAATACGCCATATTCGATTTCGCGATATTTCACAAATATATAGAAGAATATTCGCGAAATATTTGTTAATATCGAATATTCGTGATATTTTATCAAAAAAAAAAAAACTTTGCGAAATTTCGCTAATGCGACTCGGCCCAGGGTCTCTAATCATACCAGCAATGCTTTTAGACATCGATGGAGATCACTAGGATGTGATCTGTTTTAAAAATAAATTTGAAAAAATACGAATATTCGCAATAGCGAATATTCGCCGCGATATTCGAGTTATTCGCGAATACTCGAATATGCAATATTCGTAACGAATTCGTAACGAGCAACACTAAAGATAAAGAAAGCACAGAGTGTTGCTATGACCAAAGGCATTGTTTATCCATATCTGAACACAGCAAACTATCCAAGGATAGGCACCCATGTGAATGTAGCCTTAGGACACTTTCACAGGTCCGTTCCGTTTGTCCGTTTTTTGGACGTCCGGTAACGGACCTCAATGCTTCCCTATGGGAGCGGATCCGTTAGCGGATGATGCATCCGCTAACGTCCGCCAGATCCGCATCCGTTTTTGCGGACGGAAGAATGTCCTATTTTTCTTCCGTCCGGCCAAACGGATCGGATGCAAACGGACAGACGGTCCGTTTCCATCCAACTCCCCATAGGGGAGAGCGGAGGAGAGACAGGGCGGTCCCTGCACAGTGTGCGGGGAGCGCCCCGTCCGCCGACAGCTGAGCGGGACCCCCCGCTGAGCCGACGGACACACACGGAGCGGACCGAAAAACGGACCGCTCCGTGTGAAAGGACCCTTACTCTTTTAGCAAGACAATTATTCTAAACAAAAGACCAAAATCCCTTTTAAATAGCTCATAAACAATGTCCTACAATGGCACAATCAAAGCCCTCATTCCAAATTTCTCTGCACACATACCACCCAATGTGTAAAGTTTTTAGGCTGCCATTATTACTAAACCCAATACTTTCAGAGTCAATGACCAAAAAGAAGTATGCAAAGTTCTGACTTTCTCCTGAATTTACTAATTGTGTGCCTGCTCCTGTGACCCAGAAGGTATGGAAGCCAGAGACAACCAGGCAACCAGTATTTATTAGACATGTGCATTCGTTTTCGTTAGAATGCATTTTAGTCCGAAAATCTGTTTTTTTCGAAAGCGCAAGAAACAAAAATCGAAAGATCCGACATAAAAAATGCTTTATTTTCGTTTTAGTTGTGGTAAAAATTCGATATAGAGAGATTCGACATTATAGAGAAAAGATTTGACATCATAGAGAAAAGATTCGACATTATAGAGAAAAGATTTGACACTATAGAAATAATAGATTGGACATTACAGAGAATAGATTTCGATTTATGAGAAAATAGATTAGACATTATAGAGAATAGATTCGACATTATTACTAGTGTTGCTCACGAATATTCGCATTGCGAATATTCATTACGAATATTGCATATTCGAGTATTCGCGAATAACTCGAATATCACGGCGAATATTCGCTATTGCGAATATTCATATTTTTTCAAATTTATTTTTAAAACAGATCACATCCTAGTGATCTCCGTCGATGTCTAAAAGCATTGCTGGGATGATTAGAGACCCTGGGCCGAGTAGCTGAGGCGATCCTTTTATGTTGCCGAATATTCGCAATGCGAATATTCGTATTACGAATATTCGCGAATACTTTCTCTGCCCTTCTTTTGCATCAGAGCCAATCAGAGTTCTCCTACCACAGTTGTCAGAGGTTAGCAACCTCCATAGCAACCAATAGGAACCTGCCTGCACGACCATTATATAAGATCACTCCCAGCAGTATTTCAGTGCAGATTCACAAGGTGGCTAGAGAGAGTAGAGTGTTTCTGTTTGTTTTTCTGTGTATATTGCGATCTTAGAGCTTAGCATTGTGCTTCCTATAGGAAATGACCTCTGTTTTCGCGTGTTGTTCGCACGCATGCGCAGACGAGAATTTCGCAATCAATTTCGCATTCGCATTAGCGAAATTTCGCATTAGCGAAATTTCGCAAAATAATTTTTTTGATAAAATATCACGAATATTCGATATTAACGAATATTTCACGAATATTCTTCTATATATTCGTGAAATATCGCGAAATCGAATATGGCGTATTCCGCTCAACACTAATTATTACTAGTCATACAACATTAGAATTCTTGTAGGCGGAACATTCGAATATTCTTTTGACCATTCGACAGAAACCAAGTATTATTGGATTTTCGGATGAAAGCTATTCCCCAACGAAAAATGAAATAAATCAAAACGATTCTCGGGAGTAACTAAATAAATGTATTTTCCAAACGAAAACGAAAAAACGAAACAAAATATTCCAGTCTGCACATGTCTAGTATTTATAGCAATGGCTGATTTCGTAATTCTCTCAGTACAGATTTCCAATATTATCCACGTCCTCCAGTCTCAATTCCGTGTAATTCCTCCTAATCTAGACCAAATAGATATTCTTGCCAGAATAATGGGGCAGCATCCACTTAAACTTATTTCGGTATTCTATAGCTCTTTGCTTCGTCCCACCGCAGTGGCCCTTGCCTATGCTTTGAAGGATCGCTGGGCTGGCAACGTGGTGGAGGTGGAGGATGACGAATGGGAGGATGCGTTGGATACTTGTAAAAGGGTCTCTACCAGGCTTTCTGATAGCCTTGTACAGATGTATATTATGCATAGATCTTATCTGACTCCTCTCCGTCTGGTTAAGTACAGGCCCGACCATAACCCTTTAGGCCCCAGATGTGATAGCCCGTCTAGCACCTTTTTTCCCCTTATATGGTCATGCCATGGTCATGGTCATGGTCCCACATAATGAGGTTTATACACTATGAGATGGAGTCTCCACTGACACTTTGCCCGAAACAGTGCCTTCTGGGTGTGTTGCCTGACCCGGACTCTGACAAATTTCATAAAATATTTTTGCAAGTGTCATTGTTTATTGCCAGATTACTAATAGCGAGAAAATGGTTACGGGCCATACCACCGACACCAGGATTGGATTTCTGCGACTAATACTGTCCTGCCTTATAAAAAGGAGGTCTATGTGCATAGGGGCTGCCCGGGCCAAATATAATAAGATTTGGGATTCCTGGCTGGGCACTGTGGCTACGTGTAGCGAAGGGCCAGCTGACATATCAGGTACCCGCCAGTGCTTCTTACGCTCTAGAGCATATGATTTGTGGAAACTCGTTGTACACCAGTCTCTTTATTTTTTGTTACTATTCATTTTTATTGTACTTATGTTGCCATTGTCAATCTCCTGCATGCCTTAATTCTTCAGAATAAACACCACGTTATTTGTTAAAAAAAAATACTTTTCATAACGTAAAATGGTTCATTAATAATGAAAATTCAAGTTTGACTTTTAACGCTCAGAAATAACAAATATACAGAGAACCAAATTTTAGAGAAGGCTATATAGTACAATAGACAGGGGCGGAGTGACAACTCATGGGGCCCCTGGGCAATAGAAGGTTATGGGGCCCCCTCGGCTTACAGATGGCCACCATGCCAGGAGGCAGTGCAGAGGCGGGGCAGCTAAAATCTCTGGATTTTCACATGAAAAGCATGTCAGTTTCGGAATATCAGGGACAGAGTAAAAAAAACACAGATATTTAATACTGTCCCTGGTTTTACTGAGCCTGGCAACCCTGATGGGGCCCCCTAGTGGCATGGGGCCCTCGGGCAGTGCCCGAGTGACTCAATGGTCAGTCCGCCCCTGACAATAGAGCATTGGTTGTAGGACTCTACAGTACATTCCTTCAGTGAATCAGATAGATTATTGTATAAAGACAGCAAAGAACAAACTAAATGAAGAAATAGCCTCTGTATCTTTCTATACTGACATATGTGCAGCATGCTCAGATCTTTATCTCAGCTACCACTTTTTAATGATTCCTTATTTAAGCAAGAGCAAACTGAACAAATGTTTGTGGAGGAGATGATCCGTCTTAAGGGAGATGAATCCGCAGGATAAAGAAGAAAGCGTACAATCCACATCTGCTTTCACCAAGAAGAGCAAAAATAGGCATACACTTTCAAAACCATACTACTGGCTATCATGTAGTTATGACTCTGGGAGCTTTCCAAAGGAACAAAACATTTGGAACAAGCATTAAGCAGCTATTGCACGTGCAAAATGATCTGAAAAAGGTTTTTAATGAACAGCAATACCAAACCAAAAATTGTAATTTGCAGCCAGATGCTAGGGGTTCTCTGAGCTACGAGCAATTTATGCTTTACAGATAAGTTCCCACTAACAACAATTTTATCTTCCCAGGGTCCATCGCACTTATGTAATGTGAGCTGTTCCCTTCTCAGCCTTTTGGATAAGAACAAGTGTTGTCAGGGGCCGACTGACCACTCGGGCACACGGGCAGTGCCCAAGGCCCCATGCCACTAGGGGGCCCCCATCAGGGTTGCCAGCTTCAGTAAAACCAGGGACAGTATGTAAAAATCATTTTTTTTTTTAAATCTCAAGATTATAGCTACCCCGCCTTCTCAGTACCTTTTCAGTGTGTGTGTGTGTGTGTGTGTGTGTGTATTCTGTGTGTATGCATACTGTGTGTGTATATTGTGTGTCTGTATGTGTGTGTACTGTTTATGTATACTGTATGTGAGTGTGTGTATACTGGGTGGCCCTATAATCTATTGCCTGGGGCCCCATAATTTCCTATTGCCCAGGGGCCCCATAATCTCCTATTGCCCGGGGTCCCCATGAGTTGTCAGTCCGCCCTGTAGTACTGAATTTTATCTTATCAGTGTCCAGTAGGGATTCTCCACCATCATTCTGGCATTTTAGCTGAGATGGCTGGCTGTATAGTATCCCTGATGATATGATGCGGGTCCTAAGGGATCTTCCCTGTAGTAAAGAAACCAAATGAATTGCCCACTGGCTAAGATGAGGGTCGGAAGTATTTCCCTGATGTTGAAGGCTCCAAGGCACCTAGTGCCTCCTGATTTTAATATGCTGCCTTGTCTAGTCAGGGACTGGGAAGGCAGAGGTGTCAAGTGTTCCCTGGAAGTGGGACTATTTTTTGGTCCTTTTGCAACCCATATACCTATGTAGTGCCCCCTTACTTTCAGTGCAAGCGCTACGGTAAAGTTAGTGGGTGAATGGGAGAGTTACTTTGCTCCCATTTCTTATTTGTTAAATTGCAGGCTGCTGCTGTTTTAGAAATGTCCTGTAGGCCGGTCTGCGGCCCCGAGGTGTGATTACACCCCTGGGCGACAGTTGGCGCTAGAGGGGTTCTGACGGAGCCACTTTTCCCCAGCAGCCAATTAGAAGAGTTCTTCCCTCGCTGGGCATGCTGGGAGGGGTATATCTGTGCGGGGTCTACGTTCCAGGTGCGGCATCCACCTTTGGTGTGCGCGCATTCACGGACCCCGTTCGCATGGCCCACCTGGCCAGAACCACCTATCCCATGGAGACCCATTCGGATGTCGATGGGGGCCCCAGTGACTTACTGGATCCCAAACCTTACTGAGAAGATCCCAGGCTGTGTGCCGTTCAGTGGGGGATCGGCTTGAGGAGAACCCGCAGGCAGGTTATCCAAAAGGGCTTGAACGAACCATCGGGGATCTGGTTACTGGAATTGACAGGTACATGTCAGCTGTCAACCGGTGACCCCTTTCATTGCATTTACTGGGAGGATTCGCTCAATCCGAATTGTTCTCTTGAGTACTGAAGTACTAGGCCTATGGCAGAGGCCCGAGCCAGGTCTGTCATAGAGACCTGTTCCTCCCAGTAACTTAAAAAGTGATATTCCGGCTGCCAGACTTATAACAGGAGTCTGTCCGGGGGCACTTCACCCACTCCTCCTGAGTGGCGACGAACTGTATCTACTACTACTGAGAGCAGGACTGCTCTACTTCTTATCCAGGCCTGATACCGCACTGTTCTCTATTGCTTCATCAACCTTTCCTTTCCTTTCCTTTTGATGTTGGCCGTTGTTGGGCCCTGAAATAAAGCATTTAAAAATCCATTTGGTGACTGGACATTCGCTCACTGCTACTGCTCACTGCTACTACCCCTAGACACACTACAAGGTAACTTAATATGCCGATCCCAAACAACAACCAGCGGCTCCTGAGGGGGTAGCGCTACACCTACTTTGTCAATGTGGTATAGCTTGGAAGAGTGGGCCAAATAAACGAAAATTGCCAAAAGCAGTTTTCTTAAGATTTTAGAGGAACCCTTGCATTAATGTTCAGACCTTACCCTAACCCTGCTAAAAGGTTCTTTAACCACAGTGTATGTTACATTTGTGTTATCAGCAGTGGCCGCCCGTCCATTAGGGTGCTGCCCCCCTAATCCATGTGCCCGGCCACCTAATCTACATGTGATCAGCAGGTGCTGTACATGGTGAACCAAGTTTGTAAATAGGGAGGAAGCCCCCCATTCTGTGTTATGGACATTTTTAAGTTGGGCATCTCATAATTCCCTACCCTGTCCAAGTTATCATCCCCTTATAAAAAACAACAAAAAACAAGCCATGATGCTTCACTGTCCAGAATGTTTGGGCTGACTGATGCTGGCCACCAGACTGAGGGCATCTTGTGGCAGAAAAGAGATACTGCGGGGAAAATCTCTGGATTGAAAGTTAATATGGCAGGAAAGCTGCTTTATTTTAATTAAAGTGGAGGTCCACCCAAAAGAAAAAAAACACCAAAATCCTGCAAAAAAAATAAATAGAAAAACATTTTTTACTAACCAGAAATTGCGGTTGCTATGCAGATTTTCCTAATCTGCCTCTTCCTAGTCTGCGGCAGGTCTTCTTCCTTGTCCTCCTCGCCCCCCTTCTGGGGAATGGGGTGCGCTGCCTTCTGGGAACTGTGTGTATCCCAGAGAGCAGCCGCCCATTCACAAAGCACCGCGAGAGTCGCGCAAGCGCAGTAGGAAACAGGCAGGGAAGCCTTCCCTTAGTAAGGATGGTGGCGCCGGGACCTGCCATGATCAAGTGATTGGCCTCGGGGCCTCGGGGGGCAACATCGCGGGCGCCTAGGACAGGTAAGTGTCCTTATTAAAAGTCAGCAGCTACAGTGTTTGTAGCTACTGACTTAAAAAAAAAAAAAAAATAGCGGGAGGAACCCCACTTTAACACTGAACATTTATTTTACAGCCTATTTATAACATGCCTGTGTCCTACAGTGTGTTCTCTGCATACCACTGTCCTTCTTCTCTGACTGGAACTTTTTTTTTTTCGAAATGATTAGGGCCTCACTTGCTTTGGCATCCTGAAGCAAACAAAACACTAAGGGACTCATTTATATTTGAGTTGCCTTCTGAAGAGTGATCCACGGTGGATCCCTTTTCAGAAGGACTTTGACAGGCAGCTGTCACCTTCTCACTAGCTGTTTAACCCTGCAAATCCAGCACCAAAGCCCTGTAATCACATGAATTTCATGCGGTTGCACGGTGGTTGTGGCTTGCCCCCATTCACTTAAATATTTGCATGTTGCTTGTCTCTCACCCCTTCTCTCTCCTTTTTTCTCCCCCTCTGCCTCTCTATCCCCCTCTCCCCCTCTCTCCCTCCTCTCTCCCCCTCCCCCTCTCTCTCCATTCCTCTCTCCCCCTCGCTTCCCTCTCTCTCCCTCTGCACTGGGATCCCCACACTCTCCTTCCTCCCAAGGCATGGGAAATTCTTAGGGGGTGGGTTGCCACCTTGCTAGGTCCCAGTTGTTTTATTGGCTGCATATGTCTGATGGGTGAAGAGGGTGCCCTGGATGTGGTGCTGATGAACTGTGTACTAGTCCCTCTCTCTCTCCCTCCCTCTCTGTCCCCCTCTCCCCCCTGTCCCTCTCTCTCCCCCTTCTCTCTCTCCCCCCTCTCCCTCTCCCATTCTCTCCCTCCCTCCCCGCCATCACTTTTCACTTCTCTCTCCCCCTCTACCTCACCTCCCCCTCCCTCTTAGAAGGGTGGGTTGCCACCTTGCTAGGTCCCAGATGTTTTATTGGCTGCATATGTCTGATTGGTGAGGAAGGTGCCCTGGAAGTTGTGCTGATGAACAGTGTACTTGATCTGTGCATCTTTTGTAGTGCTTGAATTGTTTTTCCCATAATAGGCGTGAGGTAATAATGGAAAGTGAAAGCAGGAAAAATATAGATGTTATTCTCACAATGTTTCAGTGATATGAGGTCAGGTTCATATAAAATCATCCGAGTTAGATATTTTGTCTGTCTGTATAAAGATGTACTATAACAAACTTTCAAAATGAAGCAAAATATTTAAATAAGAGATTTGTGGTAAAGGGTTATGCCCTGTGGGCTCTGCACAGAACTAATATCATTTTAAATCGACAGAGATCCTCTTTTTTAAAGTTATAGCTGTGGTTGAATCAGCAGAAGAGGACCCCTATAGCTTTATGTTTTGGATAGCATAGGGAAGGGTTAGATCCTCTGTTCGTCCCTACTGAGGAAATCTTTTACCACTTCCTGTCCAGACCAAAACATATTTTAATAGTGAGGAGAAGAGTTCAATTTACTGACATATTTTTATTGCTTGTGTCCCAGGACAGGAAGTGAGAGAAAATCTCCCCAACAGGATCTCAGAGAAACCCCTATAACACCCCTTCTCGCCTTTATAAAATGGGGAAAGCCCCATCTCCTGAGCGTCATAGATGCAACGTCGCTTCTGGTAACTTTTTTCATATGATTTGGGACTGTCCAAAGGTACGCAAACTTTAGAGTAAAGTCTGTACATTTTGCGCAGGGGAGATTGTCTCTACCTAACATCTGTACTAGATGCTTATTGGGCGACTTTGATGAGGAAGATCTTAGGGAATCACAAAAAGTCGCTATATAGGATTCTCTTCTTCTATGCCAAAAAAAGCCATTGCACTATGCTGGAAGAAGAGAGATCCTCCTAGTCTACAAATGTGGATTGATTTTATTATCAAAGCATTGTCAATGTATAAACTGATACATATTGCATGGGGCTGCCCCAAAAAATTAGAAAAATTATGGACAAGAAGACTGAACATGTGTCAGGTGATATTGAAGTATAACTTCAGGGCCGTCTTTAATATTGATTGGACCCTGGGCAAACATCCCCCCCCCCCCCCCATGCAATTTTGCTCTCTGCCTGCCTGCAAACCATGGACTGGGGTGGTCAGGGGACCCATCAATAGACAGAAAACCCCTAGGGATCCTAGAGTTCCTGGAATCAGTGGCAGTGTTGGGGGGAGGAGAGGGTGTGATCAATGGCAATGCTGATATTTTTTTACAGACTACCAAAATAAAGAGGAGTTTCAACACTGGCCAAGTAAGGGCTAACAAATCCATTGACTATTTATACACAGGCACTAATTGTGATTTAAAAAGCCACACATGGGAGAAATTAACCTTTAATTGCCATTTTAACCTGTGTGTGTGCCACCTTCTGTGTCTGTACCAAAGCCAAACATTTGAGGGAGTGTAAACTTGTTATCTGTGCCATTTGGTGTGATTTCTGTTATCATTATGATTTAAAAAGCATCCAAAAAACTGTGTGATCTTAAATGGCTTCATGTGCTCACTATCCTTAAATAAAAGACAGTTTTTTTGGCATGATCAGTCATATTTTCAATATTAAGGCCAAAAATTCACAATTTCTGCCAGGGTATGCAAACTTTTGATCTCAACTGTATCCCACAGTAAAATCTCCAATAACCTTAGATCCCAGATAGCATCTTCAACACCAAAACAATTGTTTGGCTGCACTTAGGCTCTAAGGCCAATTTATACCCATCCATTCCAGCATGTTATGGCAACACACTTTGTACCCGTTAGGCAATGAGCCTAAAAAACATACATGTAGTGCACCACAATGCATACCATGCATTTTGGTGTGCTGCAGTGGACAAAATGCTGCATGTTCTTTATAATGGGCTGCTTTAATGCAACACACCTTAATGCGAAAAATAGGGGGTTATTTACTAAAGCTGGAGAGTGCACAATCTGGTGCAGCTCTGCATAAAAAAACAATCATCTTCCATGTTTTATTGCCAAAGCTTAATCAAACAAGCTGAAGTTAGAAGCTTATTGGCTACCATGTACAACTGCACCAGATTCTGAGTGCCCCTGTTTTTGTAAATCTCCCCTATAGTGGTTGATTTACTAAAAATGAAGAGTGCATAATCTGGTACAGCTCTGCTTAGAAACCAATCGGCTTCAAGGTTTTTTTGTTGTCAAAGCTTTATTGAGCAAGTTTAATTTAGAAGCTGATTGGCTGCCATGCACAGCTGCAGCAGATTTTGCACTCTTCAGTTTTAGTTAAATCCCATACAGTAACACAACACACTAGAAAGGCAAAGTATGAATAGGCCCTTAATGCTTGAAGCCAGCATAATACAAATATATTTACTTATTTTGCTTTCTGAAAAGCTTGATTTTGCCACAGTCGGCTTGGAACAGTTTTTTTTACCACAGTTGACTAGTTTGATCTGTATCTTTTTTTCAACCCAACTATATAACAATGAAAAGCAGCCACAAACTAGTGGAAGAAAATCAAACACAGTATTACAAATTTGGCCACATTCTAAGGCCGCGTACACACCACTAAATTAATCCGATCAAATCGGTCTGACAGACTGTTTTGATCGGATTTGTCTGCTGGGATATATTGGTTTGATCATGTACACACGATCAAACCAAAATCCTCGTCGGCAGACAGCGCGGTGACGTGGCGGTGACGTTGACGCCGCCACGTCACCGCACCGGGAAGTAAAAAACTTCCACGCATGCGTCGAATCCATTCGATGCATGTGCGGGCAGATATAACCAGCGGACATGTCGGACGGACGGGTTCCCAGCAGACAGATTTTAAAGCATGCTTTAAAATCTGTCTGCTGGAAAAACCCGTCTGTCCGCCCGTACACACGATCGAATCTGTCTGCTGAAAGGGTCCGTCGGACCGTTTCCAGCAGATAAATTTGATCGTGTGTACGTGGCCTAAGTGCTAGGCCTCCTTTACATGGGGTGTATCAATGCATACTCTGTGTGAAGGCCATGTTTTACCTGCACAGTCATGTATGGGTGTTTTATGCATCCCCGGGCTGGCAGTCTTATTGATGTCTATTGGGACGCAGCTAGGGTTGCCGCCTCATCCCTTTAAAACAGAACACATATGAATTACACAGGTTCTGAGGCTCAGGCTAATGCAGATTAGGCACTGAGTGAGTTTAATTACCACCATAATCAGCCACAGAACCTGTGTAATTCATATGTGTTCTGTTTTAAAGGGATGAGGTGGCAACCCTAGACGCAGCAGCTGCACAGACACAGTCGCTGCTCCCAGTTTGACATTTGAGCGCATGACCTTCCCCGGGTGCAGACGAATGTGTGAGTTCAGAGACATGCAGCCGCAGGGATTTCAGATTGGTTGCAGTGGCTGTGTCCACGATAGCTGCTGCATCCCAATGAACATCAGAGGGGCTTCTTACACAGAGATGCACAAAACACCTGTGCATTTCCATGCGGTGACCATGGCCCTCAAACAGGGTATGCATTGATATGCCTTGTGTGAATGAGGCCTTATACTCTAGAATAACTGTTACCATATAATCCCACGAGGCTAAAGGAGTGTTTAAAGATCTGTGCTGTTTGACCATCCAATTAATTTAGGTGGTCAATGTTATAAAGTAAGTCCATCACTTTTTGGGTGTAAATAAATAAGCCCCAATGAGATTATGGTCCTGAACTAGTAAATAGAATGCAATTTACAGTGTGAAGTGCATTTATAACACACAACAAAGGTTGTCTACACACATAGACCAGAACAGCAATATATGATAACAAAGACAACTTTATTAACTTCTGATATTGTTTTTTATTAGAATGAAGAGTTACAATTGTTAAAGCATATTGGAGGAAACTATGAATTAATTACCTAATCAAATATAAAATAAAATAAATATGTAACCTAGTAGCAATTTCAGTAACAGTGTTATATATTTTTCAGGATAAATACAAAATTGTAAACATTTCATCAAAATAAAAATGTAACAAAATATTTAGCTACATAAAAGCTCTGACCTCAGAACAGGTTAAAGTGGTAGGAAATATTACAGCATACCGATCCTTAAGGCTCCACGCTACCTGTGCAAATTGTTGTGCGATTTGGACATCAAAGTCGCATGACAAGTCACAGCCCATTCTTTAAAATGGGTGCAACTTAAAGTCCCAGTGACTTTGAAAAGGTGCCTGCACTACTTTGATGCAGCTTTTGATGTGACTGATCCAAAGAGTTGCGACATCAGATTAAAGTCGCACTCAAAGTTGCACTGGAAATAATGCAACTTTGGGATCCTGCTAGGTAGAATGAAGCCTAAATGTTGTGGCTCCATTAGTTCTCTTTTTTAAGTCTTTTTTTTTCCCTTTTATTTTTCACCTGGTGATCCAGTCAATTAACACACTAAGACCCCTTTCACACTGAGGAGTTTTTCAGGCGGTACAGCGCTAAAAATAGCGCTGCAAAACTCCTGCCCAGTAACCTCAATGTGAAAGCCCGAGGGCTTTCACACTGAGGCGATGCGCTGGCGGAAGAAAAAAAAATCTCCTCTCAGCAGCATCTTTGGAGCGGTGAGAGGAGCGGCATCTGCAGAGGCGCATTGCGGGCGGTATTAACACTCTATCGGCCGCTAGCCGGGGGTTAATACCGCACCGCTAGCGGCCGATTGCCGTGGCAATTACGGCAGTACAGCGCCGCTATTTTTAGCGGCGCTATACCGCCATCGCGGCTCCTGCCCCAATGTGAAAGGGGCCTAAGGGTGTCTCCACTCCAGGGCTGGACTGGGACAAAAATTTGGCCCTGGACTTCTTCCAGACTGGCCCACTTTGACAGGTCTCTCCCATGGCGGCCGGACAACTCCCGCACCCCCCTGCCACCCAAGCCCCCTCTCCCCCTTCACTAGCCACTAGCTGTTCTACTTTATTAGAGTAGAACGGTTGGTACTGGTACTCTTATAGGCACTACCAGTGGGGAAGCTAGACATTATTTCACCCGGGGCAAAGAATCAGTTTGGTGCCCCCCCCTTAAGGTACAAGATTAGGCAAAAGTGAGAAACTCCCAGGCCATAGCTGTTGAGTCAGCTGTCTGTCCTCTCCCCCATGCTCCTTTGTCATCCCCCCTGCTCCTCCGGTCCTCCCCCTGCTTCTTTGTTACACCCAGGTGAGAGCTGCAGGGAGGGAGAGGAGGTGAGTGCTGCAGGAAGGGAAAGACAGAGGAGCGGAGGGGGGGCGGCGGTCCGCTGTCACTGAAGCCGGCCCACTGAGCAATCGGCCCACCGGGAAACTCCCTGTAGTCCCAATGGCCAGTCCATCCCTGTTCCACTCTAGATAGAAGGGGGACGGAGACACTCTTGGATAGCAGCATTGTTAGTCTGGGGACAGGCTAGTGTTAGATGCAATAGCGGATTTAGATGGACTTGACTAATAAATTAAAGTCAAACTCCAGCTAACACTTTAAGCAACAACAGTGTTCTTCCTTTTGAAATAGAGGGCCAGATTCACATACAATTAGATTGGCGTAGAGTATCAGAGATACACTACGCCGCCGTATTTTACCTGGCTCTAAGTCGAATCCAGGAAGATTTAGGCCCGTAAGATCAAAATATGCGATTAGGGGGCGTGAAGCATTTAAATTAGGCACGTCCCCGCGGCGATCGAACTGCGCATGCTCCGTTCTGAAATTTCCCGCCGTGCGTTGCACGAAATTACGTCGAAACGTCATTTTTTTGGTAGCGTAATTTACGTACACACCTATTCACGGACGACTTACGCAAAAAAAAAAAATTGGAAAATTCGACGTGGGAACGACGGCCACACTTAACATGGGCAGTCCAACTATAGACCGAATAATAGCAGCTTTAATTTTACGCCGGAAAAAGCCGACTAGCGACGACGTTATAGAATGCGACGGCCGATCGTAACTTTGTGGATCGCCGTAAAAAGCTATTTTGCATACCCGACGCGGAAAACTACGCAAACTCCACCCAGCGGGCGGAAAAAGATTGCAGCGTAGATCCGACGGCATACGAAGACGTAAGCCTGTCGGATCTAAGCCCGAAGCCGTCGTATCATGGTTTAAGGATTTAGAACTAATGATACGACGCGGGAAATTTGAAAGTACGCCGGCGTATCAGGAGATACACCGGCGTACTCGTTCTGTGAATCTGGCCCAGAGGTTTTATATAAATCAATAAAAGTTGATCATTGTAAGCACCCATGTCAGTGTTAAATGGTTTGTCTCAACACTGTTACTTTTTCTGGGCAGCCTGTTCTGTTAAAGGACATTGTAAAAAAAGACTTACTGGCCAGATCATCAGGTAAAAATAGGAAAAAATTAGGTCTTCTACAGACAGGCTTTACAAACATTTCAGTATCATTCATTTATTAGACATGATTAGGACCTTGTAATTTTAAGGTTACAAAGTTTACAAAGTTTGGTCCCCATTATTTTTTCCACCCATGTTGCTATTAAAGGATCACTAAAGGAAATTTTTTTTTTAGCTAAATAGCTTCCTTTACCTTACTGCAGTTCTGGTTTCATGTCCTTATTGTTCGTTTTTGCTTTGAAGTTGCAGTAATCCTGCTCTGATCTCCACACTTCCTGCTTGTCTGTTTCCTTATAACCACAGTACTGGGAGATTTCTCACGGTGGTCTAATCTGTCATTACTGTGTGTCTAAAACTTCCCAGAACCAATCAGATTCATTTTAAAAACAAAACACTGCCCTGGATTTGTCTGTTTTTGTTCTGTGTGTCTATTTCTACTTCACAGAAACATGAAGCCAGTTCAAAAGTGAAACTAACCTGCAGGCACATTATATGATTGATTTTTATCTATTTTTAATCATTTTGAAAAGGAATCAGTTAACTTTTATGTCTCTATACCCTGTAAACAGTAATTTCAGCAAAAAAATAAAAAAATTCCTTTAGTGACCCTTTTAAGAAGTGACCCCTTAGCCTCCTGTTCTGGTAACATCTTGGCATTTTCTGTGATCTTTGTTTTTTCCTCCATAATGCATTCTCTACATACTGCTTTTGGGTCTAAATTGACTGCAGAGGCAGAGGAATTTGCATTATTTCAAGTACTGTATATCAGGAACCTTTCCAAGGAGAAACATTTCCAGGCACAATTCTTTATAACTTAAAGCGGAGGTCCACACAAAAATGGAAACTCCGCTGTCCGGATTCCCCCTCCCCTCCGGTGTCACATTTGGCACCTTTTAGGGGGGTGCAGATACCTGCCTAAGACAGGTATTTGCACCCACTTCCGGGCATAGACCCCCACATTATCTGTGGGAGTCTATGCCACGTCTACCGCCCCCCACCCGCTGTCTTCTGGGAGACACAGGAGTCTCAGAAGACAACAGGGACCAGTGGCATTGCGCAGCGTGAGCCGCGCATGCACAGTAGGGAAACCAGGAAGTGAAGCGGCAAGGCTTCACTTCCTGATTCCCTTATCGAAAATGGCAGCGGCAGCACCCGAGGGCCCGAGTGATAGCTCAGCTTCAGGTGCCGACATCGCTGGCACACTGGACAGGTAAGTGTTCTCATTTTAAAAGTCAGCAGCTGCAGTGATTGTAGCTGCTGACTTAAAAAAATATTTGGCGGACCTCTGTTTTAAGAATGTTTCTGGAAATCTTGGACGGGTAGCAACAATGGGTAATATTGTATGCACAGTGTGGTTAAATAAGGCATTGGTAATTAATTTTATTAAAAGAATAATTCTACTGGCTACATTTTACTATAAGGGAGTAAGGTGATCATCGATGGCAGAAATAAGGCACCTGGCTGGATAAAAAACATTTTGGTAGATTGGTATACTTCTACATGCTTCCAAATGTCTCTAGATCTATCCAGCATCTATGCATTCCCCATTCTGCACTGAATGCGCCCACAATGTGTAACAATAGCCCTTTTCAGCTGCAACGACAACATTCTCCCTTACCATGAACTGAAGAGGATTTATGCAAGTGCACGGCTGGCAAACTAACCAGAAAACTGAAAACAATGTTGGCAGCTTGTGATTTAGCTCAGAGTCGCTTGGTTTCTTGCCACACAGTTCTGCAAACCCTCATGGTTCATATTCATTGCATAACACTCTCTCCTGTCACCTACAAAATTACATACTCAACAACAAAGCTAAACACTATGAGGTGCATTTTCAAAAATGTACAGAGGTATTCATCCTGTGAAACTGTATGTACATACGTTCTGTGTGAATATGGGCAAATTCAAACATACACAAGCTGTTTTTTCTCCAGGTTGAAAGTTATTCTTTCATAAAAATACCACATTATGGCCACTAGATGGAGCTGACAATTACAGAAAAATTGTACTTATTTCCTATAAGTGCAAACTCCATTGGCTGGCTTTAAAGCTGTATGTTCTCGATTCACCTGGAAAGAAACTAGCCTAATAACATTCAAAATTGTCCTCATTCACACAGAATGGATGTACATGTACTTTCACAGGACGAATAGCTATGTCTTTATATCCAAAGTGTTATAATCAGAAGCAACCAATGAGAGTTCACTTTACTAAGCTTGACCAATATAAGGCTGGATTCACGCCTAGCCGTTTTTAGCGCTTTTTGCATTTTGAAGATTTGCACTACAGAACACGTTCCATAGGAAACCATGTTAAATGGACTGTAATGCAAATCTTCAAAATGCAAAAAGCACAAAAAAATGCATAGGTGTGAATCTAGCCTAAAAAAGGTATTTTTTACTGGTGCATTGTTTTTCTAAACAACCCAATAATGATTTATTTGAGCAGTAAACAGACTAAGGCCGGATTCACACCTATGCGAATTGAGTGCAGCTAAACCGCATCCAATACGCAGAACATTTCTAAATACATTGTTTTCAATGAGGCTGGTTCACATATGTGCAATGCATTCGCACTGCGCATTGCAGAAAAAATGTGTGCGGATTTTAGGCCCTGCGGTGCGGCTCAGGTGCGAATTCAGGCCCATTATCTCCTATGGGTACGCAGCTGATTCGCAGATGTGTTCATTTCTCTTCAGGATTTGTCTCATTTAGCTCAATACACTTCCCCCCTCCCCTCCCCTCTCCCAGGTCTCCAAATTCGCAGCTAATCTGCAGTTAAAATGCAATGGATCTGCTGAACAGTTGTCTTATCTCTCTGCAGAGATAAGAGAGCTGAAATTCGCTCTGCACAAGTGTGAATCCGGCCTAAGGCTGGGTTCACACCTATGCATATTGCAGTTTGCATATTCTAGGTGCATTTTGCGTTTTTTAATACACGTTATTGATCCATTAAAGTCTATGGAACCAAAAACCAGAAAAAAGTCCCTGGCCCTTTCCATAAAATGCACAGATGTGAACTTTACCCATAGGAAACCATGTTAAATGGACTGTAGTGTGTTTCTGCAAAACTGAAAACGCACAAAAAAAAAATGCATAGGTGTGAACCAGGCCTGCAGGAGGTAGGTGGTGCATTGTAACATAATGGGGTTTCTTTCTAGCTCTGATTCAAGGCACCTTCAAGATTCAAGGCACCTTACAAAAAAAACTGTATGGTATTAGCACAGCAAAATGTACAAAACCCTTATGGTAAGAAAGCAAGAAAACCAAGTAAGAAAAATTAAACTAAAAACCTGTACTGAGACGTAAACAGGGTCCGACATGCCCTACTTCTAAGAGTTAGTCGCCCGGCTATTGCTGACTTATCTGCGTAGTACATGCAGGCAGATTAAAAATATGGAGTGAAGTCAGCGCTCCTTATCTGCAAAGCAAGGCCACCAGGAAAGTGGCATGTTCAGGAGGTCAGCAATAGCAGCCCTGTCTACTTCTCTGTACAGGCTTTGGAAAATGTGATATGATGCACGTACAATTTGAATACATGCCCTGGAAAATTGATATTTGATGCTTTTTATAGACAAGTCTATGGGATCACTTCAGATGTATATTATTAATGCATGAAGGTCTTTGTATAGTTTTTTTACTGTTTTGCCAGCAACCAAACCTCATTGTGTCTATTTAAGAGTTTAAATGGGCTGTCGTAGCCAGCAGTGTAGTAGACATTCTCGTCAAAAGCTTTTCCATCCCGTTTCAAGCATTCGGAAAGCTGTAGGATCTGCTCCTGGTTTTTTGCTGCATTAGTAAACCCTGAAAAGGACCTTTAAAGAAATATAATGATGGGTTAGTATCATTTGCTTCAAACATCCAACTATCCCACTCTTGTTATAAATCATTCCCAATAGTGAGGGGCTCTTTTTTTCCAAGTGGTCTCTCTCTCTCTCTAGTTTTGGGGATCATGTTTGAATTCATGCATCTATTTCTATATCAATATAGATATATACAGTAAAACCTTGGTAATTTGTTCCGGAAACTTGCTTATAATCCAAAGAACTTGAATATCAAAGCATGTTTTTTTATAAGGTATAAAAAAGAAGAGAGGCGCCTCTAAGTGTAGCAATAAGTTGCTAAATGTTGTACCCTTATTAAATGTAACCATATTGCTACACTTAGAGGCTCCTCTCTTCTTTTTTATACTCAATTGTGACATGACGCTACTCTTATATCAAGACATTGCTTGTATATTAAGGCAAAATGTATTAAAACATTTTGCTTGTCTTGCAAAAAACTCTCAAACCAAGTTACTCTCAAACCAAGGTTTTACTGTATATACACAGTGGGTATAGAAAAGAATTACCCCCTTTAAAACAATCACATTTTGTTTCTGTGCAGCCTGACTGAAGACAGGCAGTTTTTGTTCTATCCAGTTGTATTTACTAGTGCAGCATTTAACATCCAAGTGAAAGATACACCAACATGTTAGAAAAAAATAAAAACAAATTCAAAAACAGAATCACTGATTTGGGAAAAGGATCACCCCCTTGTGGCAGTATTTTGTTGGACACCCCTTTTGCTTAAATTACAGCCTTTAGTCTGTTGGGATATGTCTCTATTAACTTTGCACATTTACACTTTGCAATGGGAATGATGTTATGTGGATGGTGAGCTGTATTGGATTTACGCTAGACATATGGTTAAGTGTTGAAGCCAAATAATTCAATATAAGTCTCATCTGATCGCCTTAAACACACCTTCAAGATTCTGAGGCCACATGGAAAAAGGTGTTATGGTAAGATGAGACTAAAATTGAATTATTTAGCCTCAACACCAAGCAATATGTCTGGCGGAAATCCAATACAGCTCACCATTCAAATAACACCATTGCTACAGTAAAGCACGGAGGGGGTAATATTCTGTTATGGGGTGTTTCCATGCAGCAGAGACTGCAAAAATGGACTGGTCAAAATACCATCAAATTCTTGAGAAAAAATTGCTGCTCTCTGCCAGAAAGTTGTCAGTGGGAAGAAGGCTTACCTTCCAACATGACAATGACCCAAAGCACACAGCAAAAATCACCACACAGTGGTTGAAGGAGTAAAATATGAATGTCCTTGCATGGCTTAGTCAGAGCCTTGACTTAAACCCCATTGAAAATCTGTGGAATGACATACCTCCCATACCTGCGGGACATTTTTGTTGAGCGGGTGAGCGGGGGGGGGCGGGTGCCGCGGTTCGAAGTTGTTGAGCAGGGGGGTGCCGCGGATCGAAGTTGTTGAGTGGGGGGGGGGGCGCGGATTGGAGTTGTTGAGCGGGGGGGAGTGCCGCTGATCGAAGTTGTTGAGCGGGGGTGCCGCAGATCGAAGTTGTTGAGCGGGGGTGCCGCAGATCGAAGTTGTTGAGCGGGGGAGCGTGCCGCGGATCGGAGTTGTTGAGCGGGGGGGGCCGCGGATCAGAGTTGTTGAGCTGGGGGGCGCGCATAAAGGAGTTGTTGAGCAGGGGGGGTGCCGCGGGACGGGGTTTTGTGGGACTTCAACCCTGATCGCGGGACTTACCGCAAATCGTGGGAAAAACACGCGAAATCCGGGACAGTTGGGAGGTATGGAATGACGCAAAGACTGTAGTCCACAAACAATCAACATCAAATTTAACTGAACTTGAGCCGTTCTGCAAAGAAGAGTGGGCAAATATTGCTAAGTCTAGATGTGCAAAGTTAGTAGAGACATATCCCAACAGACTAAAGGCTGTAATCAAAGCAAAAGGCGAGCCAGCAAAATACTGACATAATGTGGGTGATCCTTTTTCCAACTCGGTGACTCTGTTTTTGATTTTTAATTTAATTTTTTCTGACATGTTGGTGTTAAATCTTTCCCTTGGATGTTATAAGTTGCACTAGTAAGTACAGCTAGATAAAACAAAAACTGTATGTCTTTAAAAGGTGGTGATTATTTTCTTCTATACCCATTGTGTATATATATATATATATATATATATATATATATATATATATAGTTGTCTAGCTTTTTATATGAAAGCAGGGTAAATGTTATAAACCATATATTTTATAGTTACAGTTTCAAAAGCTTGTTAAGAAAATAACAGGTACATTTAAAAAAAGGCAATATATCCAATGCTCCAAAGCAAGAAACAAACCATTTTCCTCTTAGGCCTCGTACACACGAGGCAATCTATTTGTTCAAATCGGTCGGACCGACCGATTTGAACAAATCTGTTTGCTAGGATTTTGGTTTGCTCGCGTGTACACACGAGCAAACCAAAATCCCCGCCAGCAGACGGCGCGCTGACGTGTCGGTGACGTGGCGGTGACGTTGACGCCGCCACGTCACCGCACCAGGAAGTAAAACACTTTGGCGCAAGCGCCGAATCCATTCGGCGGCGGTGCGAGACGACATGTCTGCTGGTAAGTGTACTAACCAGCAGACATGTCGGGCGGACGGATTCCCACCCGATAGATTTCAAAGCATGCTTTGAAATCTGTCGGGTGGCCAAATCCGTCGGCTCGCCCGTACACACGATCGAATCTGTCTGCTGGGACGGTCTAGCAGACCGTTTCCAGCAGACAGATTTGATCGTGTGTACGCGGCCTTAGTGTCGTATTGAAAGGACATACAATGAACAGGTAAAATTACATAAAAACAATATATAATGCCACTAGACTCACATACAACACCGCCACACGGACCTCCACTGTGGCCGTGTGACGTTCTGGCTCTGTTAGGCTTTCAGAGCCAGAACGTCATATTGTTTTTATGTAGTTTCATTGTATGTCTTTTTAATTAATACAACACTAAGGCCGCGTACACACAATCGAATATACCAGTTTCAGCTGACATATTCGATCGTGTGTACGGGCTAGCAGACAAGTTTCCAGCAGACAAAAGTTTTAAAGCATGCTGTCTGTCCGACATGTCCGCTGGTTAGTACGCCTAACCAGCGGACAGAAATCCCCTGCATGCGTCGAATGGATTCGACGCATGCGTGGAAGTATTTTACTTCCTGGTTTAGTGACGTGGCGGCATCAACGTCACCGCCACGTCACCGCGCTGTCTGTCCGCGGGGATTTTGGTTTGATCGTGAGTACACAGATCAAGCCAAAACATCCCAGGAGACAAATCCGATGAAAACGGTCTGTCGGACCGTTTTCATCGGATTTGTCTTCTCGTGTGTACGCGGCCTTAGAGGCAAATCATTTGTTTATGGCCTTTGGTATTTTGAGACATATGAATAGAGCTTTGATGCTTTTTATGATCTTTTGTTCATTTCAGAGATAAGGATAAAAAGAGGGGATTTATCATACTTCACATGAGTGGCATTATCAAAGCGTGTTTTCTACACTTAAAAGAGAAATATGGGAATTTTTTCTTCCCCATAATCATACTTACCTAGGTGGATGCAGCATCGGCCTGATGCTGCATCTGTCCCCCGGCGTCTCTACACTGAAAACCGAGCGATTGAACATCGCTAATGGCTCAGTTTTTTCAGCTCCCCGAGAGAAGAGCTGCTGCCTGTCAGTCAGCATCTCTCCTGTTCTGCTCCTCCACGCTCTCTGGAAAGCTAAGCTGTGGAGGTTCAGGGAGCAGCCATCTTAGCCTCTCAGTGGCTCACTGAGAGGCTGAGATGGGTGTCATGGGTGGCGGATCCAGACTTTATTGTTATGACGCGGTGCCTGGCTACGATAATGCACAGAAATGTTGCTTTCCCCCTCTTCTGGCAAAGTAGACGTGCTATATCGAAAAATGTGTTTGTTTTCATTCCATTCGTTTTTTTTTTTGTTTTTTTTGGGTCATTAGTTAGGATCAAAATTCATCATTTCGGATAGTTTCCTGAGAAAATTTTGAATTTGTTATGTTCCATTCGTTTAGATGTGGTATTTGTAAATTCGAAAATTCATAAATTCGGAAATTTGAAAATCTGGAAATCCAAAATAATCACTAACTAATAATAACTAACTATTAAATTATAGGTATTGGAATGTCCTTTTAAAATTGTCTGTTTATGAACGTAACGAATACAAGTTTATCTGAAATTGCAAATTATCCAAAATAACAAATTCATTTAAATGAATGGAACATAACAAATTAGTTATAATAAATAATAATAATATTTTGAGAATTCGTAACTTCAGGATCAATTCGTTATTCGTTACGTTTACGTTTACAGCCAAATTTGAAAGGAAATACCAATACCTATAATTTAATAGTTAGCAATAGTTATTTGTATTAGTTAGTTAGCTATTATTTCGGATTTTGAATTTTCAGTGTTTTGTTCTTATTTTTGGATTTTCGTTCTTTTGAATTTCCATTCTTATTTTTGGATTTTACGACTTTACGAATTTTCTCATTATAGAATTTGTTAAACAGGTTTTCGTTAATCCAAATATTTCCAGATTAACTAATTTGTCTAATTTCAGCAAAAAAAACTATTTGGAACTAAATAAATTGCACATGTCTAATAAAAAGTTCATAAATATATCCCATAGTTTGTAGACACTATGGGCCAGATTCACATACACTTAACCACTTGCCTACTGTGCACCTACACCCCCTTCCTGCCCAGACAAAATATAAGCTTCCGGCACTGCGTCGCTTTAACTGACAATTGCGCGGTCGTGCGACGTGGCTCCCAAACAAAATTGGCGTCCTTTTTTTCCCACAAATAGAGCTTTCTTTTGGTGGTATTTGATCACCTCTGCGGTTTTTATTTTTTGCGCTATAAACAAAAATAGAGCGTCAATTTTTAAAAAAATGCAATATTTTTTCCTTTTTGCTATAATAAATAACCCAAAAAAATATATAAAAAAAATATTTTTTCCCTCAGTTTAGGCCGATACGTATTCTTCTACATATTTTTGGTAAAAAAAAAATGCAATAAGCGTTTATCGATTGGTTTGCGCAAAATTTATAGCGTTTACAAAATAGGGGATAGTTTATGGCATTTTTTTTTTTTTTTTTTACTATTAATGGCGGCGATCTGCGATTTTTTTATTGGGACTGCGACGTTATGGCGGACATTTCGGACACTTTTCTGACATTTTTGGGACCATTTACATTTATACAGTGAAAAATGCTATAAATATGCATTGATTACTGTATAAATGTGACTGGCAGTGAAGGGGTTAACCACTAGGGGGCGGGGAAGGGGTTAAATGTGTGTCCTATGAGTGTTCTAACTGTAGGGGGAGGGGGGTGACTGGGGGAGGTGACCGATTGTGTCCCTATGTACAAAGGACACAACCGCTCTCCTCTCTCCCTGACAGGGACGTGCAGCTCTGTGTTTACACACAGAGCTGCACGTCCCAGCTCAGTTACTGAGCAATCGCGTGTGCCCGGCGGCGATCGTTGCCGCCGGGCACTCGCACGGGATCCCCGCAGAGCGGCGGGTGCCGCCGGGCACTCGCACGGGATCCCCGCAGAGCGGCGGGTGCGCGGCTTTAAAGGGACATCACGTCATATGACGTGATGTCAGAACAATGGAGTCGTCTGCCCGCCGTCATTTGACGGTGGGCAGATGGGCAGATGACAAGTGGTTAATATTGCGCTGCAAAAAGCTGGTATAGTGTTACGCAAATAAAAGATGACTAAAGGTGCCGGCAAAAGCTCATTTGCATACCCCGACGCAGAAAACGACGGGAAGTCCACCCAGTGGCCGCAATTTTATTGCAGCATAGATCCGAAGGCGTACGAACACGTAATCCAGTCGAATTGAAGCCCCCAGCCGTCTATTCATGGTTTGAGGTTTTCGACTAGCTAAAAAACGTGCGTAATTTGAAATTACTCCAGTCTAACACCAGTTAGACAGGCATAATGGCTCTCTGAATCTGGCCCTATAACTTTTGCGCAAACCAATTAATATACGCTTTTTGGGATTTATGTAGCAGAATACAAATTGGCCAAAATTGATGAAGAAATAAGATTTTTTTTTTTTTTTTTTAATTATTAGATATGTTTTATAGCAGAAAGTAAAAAATATATATATATTTTTTTTAAATTGTCATTCCTTTTTTGTTTATAGTGCAAAAAATAAAAACCACAGAGGTGATCAATTATCACCAAAAGAAAGCTCTATTTGCGGGGAAAAAAAGGACATTTATTTTTATTTGGGTACGTCGCACGACTACGCAATTGTCAGTTAATACACGTCGCACGACTACGCAATTTTATTTGGGTACGTCGCACGACTACGCAATTGTCAGTTAATACAATGCAGTGCCATCTCGCAAAAATAAAAAAATGGCCTGGTCAGGAAGAGATTAAAGCTTTCCGGAGCTGAAGTCGTTAATCAGTGACACCTACTACTGCTATTATATGAATGATGTAACTTATATATATTTATTTTAATTTTATTTACATAAAGTTATAAAAAAAGAAACAAGTAAATTTACCTGACATAGACGGTAATCTCTGGCCTTTCTGTAATAAATACATTACTTTCAGAAGGTTTGGGTGGATCACTCTGTTGCTCGGATGGGATGTAAAATGAAACTGTAATTGTGGATTCACATGCTGGCCCTTCTCCTGGCTGTACATATGTGGTCACTGGGGCAGTCATGGCAACACTCATTTCTGCATAAAAAAACAGCTGTAAGTTTTACAGTTCTATATAAAATATAATTTAAAACATGGTATACATCTTTCACTTTAAGTGATCAAAACATTACAAATATTTCCAATGTTAAAGTGGAGTTCCACCCATAATTTAAACTTTGCATCAATGGCTACAGTCCCGCAAGTTGTACAACATTTGGCTATCTTTTTTCCCGCTACCTCTCTGTTAGGGTGTATGGTATTTTTGTCCTCCTTCGGGGCCACGGCGATGTACGCAGTGGCGGCTGGTGCTCAAATTTTTTTGGGGGGCACAAACAAACAAAAAAAAAAACATCAATTGCAGCCTCACTGTGCCCATAAAACGCAGCTACTGTGCCCATCAATTGCTGACACTGTGCCCATTAAACGCAGCCACTGTGCCTATAAATTGTCACCACTGGGCCCATTAATTGTCGCCACTGTGCCATGCCAACAAACGCAGCCACTGTGCCATCAATTGTCGCCACTGTGCCATCAATTGTCACCACTGTGCCATGCCATCAAACGCAGCCACTGTGCCCATCAATTGTCACCACTGTGCACATGCTTTAATTGTCACCACTGTGTCATGCCATCAAACGCAGCCACTGTGCCCATTAATTGTCGCCACTGTGCTCATCAATTGTCCCCACTGTGCCATGCCATTAATTTTCGCCACTGTGCTCATCAATTGTCACCACTGTGCCCACCAATTGTCGCCACTGTGCCATGCCATCAAACGCAGCCACTGTGCCAACCTATTGTCGCCACTGTGCCCATCAGTTGTCACTACTGTGCCATGCCACCAATGCATGAATATATGTATTGTTGACTTCAGTTACGGGTGCAGGAGAGAGAGGGGTGGCGCTCCTGCGCCCACTATGGACGCACCGCTACTGGATGTATATCATTTCCTGCTGCACCTCTATGCCTGGGAGATGTGCGTCATCACTCCAAGGAGTCAGTGCCCATCGCTGCATGATTACATTGCGTTATTTTCATGCAAGGTGGATCCAAGTGCCACTTTTTCTGACGCCACCTGTTGTGATGGCAACTAAATACATTCCCTGCGCTACACCCTTTGTGTAATGCACATGCGCAAGATCGGGAGCTGCATGCTGGATTGCCAGCAGACCCTTACCCTGGAACACAGTTCTAGTGGGCTTCACAAGATTGAAGAGCTTAGCAGGGAGAAAAACAAAGGTTAGTAAAAAAAAAAACATGTAATCGAATGGCAGTTTTACAATTAACATCTTTAAGAGAATCAAATTCATACCAGCAGTATGGAAGAGCCCTGGGGCCATCATCATTTTTTTGTTTTACAGAATTATGAGTTTGAAAAAAGTTTTTTTTTTTTTTTTCAAACTAATAATTCTGAAAAAAAAATTATGATGGCCCCAGGGCTCTTCCATACTGCTGGTATGAATTTGGTTCTCTAAAATATGTTAATAGTAAATCTGCAGTTCGATTACATGGTGTTTTTTTTTCTCTTCCATAAGCAGAACGGGTGCCTTAAAAAAAAATTAAATGTGGGTGGAACTCTGATTTAGGGTAGTGTGAGACACAAATTGGAGAAATCCTGCACAGCAGATCATCAATGATGCCACTGAAGAGCACAATGCTGCCATCTAGTGCTGATACTAAAAACTGCTGTTCACGGTCAGCCACAAGCAGCTATGGCCAGCTCCACTAAGAAAAAGTAAACATCAGAATTTTTCTTATCTGTTTCTCGATAAATACATTGGCTGGCAAATGTGAATGAGGTGTACTATCTGAAACACCACAGCTGCAGACAACACAGGACAGATGATGGTGCCAGATAATGTGATGCAATGAACTCTAGGAAGAATTCAGAAAGATATGCAGTCTTTTTATTACAATAAATAAATGAAATCTACTTCATTCATTTTTTTTTTTTTTTTTACCATAAATATATAGACACGAAATCTGAATGTGTATACAACCACATTACTCATGTTACCGTATAGCAATATTTTTATTTATTTATTTATTGTTACAAAAAAAAAAAATTACTTTTAGATATTTTTTTTTCAGATTATTTCATTTTTAATTCATTTAAAGCTCAAAAAAAAACCTTTTTTCTCTCTCTGGAAACTGATATATTTCAAATAATATTCCTTCAGCTACAAGATTGAAATTGTATACACTGACCTGACTTGCAGCACTTAAATTATGTAATGGGTACATATCTCTTTACAGAATAAATAATAGAAATGCTTTGAAATATTAAAAATAAAAAAAATAAAGAAATAAAAAAAGAATAGCAGAGAGGAAGGAAGACACAAAAAGTTATTTTTTTTTTGTTCACTAAACATTTTTTTGCCACAATATCAGTTCACAGAATACTTAATCTGCTTTCAGTTACAGAGCAGAAGTGGAACTGTCAAGCTGACAACGTAGATATGGTTGGGGCGGGGTGTTGGATTGCACTCAGCAAGGGGGGGAATCAATGAACTCATATAAGCATCCAGGACACATGTATACGTCCTTTAGTAATTAACTCAGCATATTCAATCAGCGATGATTTGCTCTTCCTAATTAGTGCATTAATAATATATGGATTAGTTACTTTTTTCATTGTTCCCCTGAATAAAGCCGAAGAGACGCATGAAGCCTGTGCTAACAGCGCTGTCCCATTCTTTCACCGATGACATCTCGGTGCTCACCCACTTTGCAGCTTCATATTGTCGCAATTCATAATCCGAAGACTGCAAGACAAACAAGAGATTGACTTAGCACGATTTGTCAAAAAATGTCTCATAAAACAAATGAAAAAAAAATGCAGATTTAAAAGAACACCATTGAGGAACAACCATTGTAGGAATCCGAATATCAATACTTTATAATAGGACTCATTTACACAGGTGGATCGCTTTTCAGAGGACATTTGACAGGCAGTGAGGAGGTGTAATGCTGCCTTTGCAACACCTGTTTTAACCCATTAAAATCTGTGCCGCAACCACATGCATTACAGGCCATATCTTGTGTACCATGCCTTAGCAGCTTAAAGGGGTTGTAAAGGTAAAATAGTTTTTCCCTAAATAGCTTCCTTTACCTTAGTGCAGTCCTCCTTCACTTACCTCATCCTTCCATTTTGCTTTTAAATGTCCTTATTTCTTCTGAGAAATCCTCACTTCCTGTTCTTCTGTCTGTAACTCCACACAGTAATGCAAGGCTTTCTCCCTGGTGTGGAGTGTCGTGCTCACCCCCTCCCTTGGATTGCAGGAGTCAGGACGCCCACTAACACACAGCTCCTTTCTCTATCTGCAATGTAGAGAGCGTCCTGACTTTTCTGTAGTCCAAGGGAGGGGGCGAGCACGACACTCCACACCAGGGAGAAAGTGTCGCATTACTGTGTGGAGTTACAGACAGAAGAAGAGGAAGTGAGGATTTCTCAGAAGAAATAAGGACATTTAAAAGCAAAATGGAAGGATGAGGTAAGTGAATGAGGACTGCACTAAGGTAAAGGAAGCTATTTAGAAAAAAAATGGACCTTTACAACCCCTTTAAAGAGGTGCCATTGGGGGTGGTATACAAGGCCTTACAGTGCACAGTGAAGTTTTTTCTCTGAGGCAGAAGTGTGTGCTGCAAAAACAAACTCTCCTGTCAGGCTGTAAGACACTTACATAGGCTCACCTGACAACTGATATGTTTTTCAGTGCTACTGGAGCATAGTAAAACTGACAAATAATGAGGCCCCCGAGGACCTTTTTACACAAGCTCAACACAGCCCAAGAACAAGGAAAGTTGCCTTTTCCTAATGTGCTCATTTACTATTTCAAGCCAGTCTGTGTGATTGAAAATCAAAAGTATTAACTTTAAAGCAGTTATAAACCTCCTTTTTTTATTTTAGTTAAATAAAAAGGAAGTTTTACTTACCTGCTCTGTGCAATGGTGTTGCACAGAGCAGCCCTGAACCTCCTCTTCTGGGCTCCTTCTCTGCCGCTGTCCATTCCTCCTTCCTAGAGTGTGCCCCCATAGCAAGCTGTGTGCTATGGTGGCACGGTTCAGCCAGCCCCCCTGCTCCCTCCTTCCATAATTTAATTGACAGCAGCAGGAGCCAATGGCCTTACAATTTCAAGTATAAAATGAATACAATATAAAAAATCCCACATAGGTAGGTAAGGCTGCACTATTGTAATAATTTAGAAGTGGAGGCTCAGATTAGCATACTGGGGAAAGAAAAGCAAGGCCTTCCCAGGCACCCCTCCTTGCTTAGGCATGCATACAGGGTGTGCCAGGTGTGCCCAGGCACACCCTAGTCACCCTGTACAGAACAGATTCCCCCTACTGACCTGGCTCCCCCTCCTTCCCCCCCACAGCACTGCCGATTTCCCTCCTCTCCCACCAGTTGTTGCTGTGGATGTTTTAGGATGAGTAGGGGAAGGTGCCAGTGAATATGCCATTTACCGGCCACTTACGTTTCTGAATGAAAATTAAGGTAATTCTCCTCAATGGTGACAAAAATAAACCTTACAGGGGTTATAACCCCCCCCCCCCCCCCGTACTTTATCCAGCATGAAAAAAAGTTGTGCCTATAGTTCTACTTCAACAGGTAGACAGTACAGTCTGCAGCCAATATGTTAGTTTGGGGGATGGAGGGAGGAGGGGGAGGAGCAGGGGTGTGCTTTGCTATCCTAGGTTATGTGTGTTTCTATTGATGCACACAGTGTAGTGAGACATGACTCCTGCATGCACGGGTGAATCCATAGGATGCTGCAAGAGAAAGGAGCCACCCTGAAACAGGGAACCTAGGGCAGCAGTCATGGCACCAACTTAATCCATATTTATTGGTTGAACTAGATGGACTTGTGTCTTTTTTCAACAAGACTATCTATGCAACTACGTAATTTGAGCCAAAGGCTATGATATAGGCAGCAGATCGGTAGATTGTAATATATCGCACAGCAACGATCACAATTCTTTAGTGAGGTGGCCAAATCTTGGTTATAGAACTCCAGCAATGCAGACCGTGGTGTCACTTCTGATTCACCGGGCCTTGTTTCTTGGAATTGGGAGTTTCCAGTTCAACAGGTTGCTCTGCGAGTGATGCTTTTCGATTAATGACAGTACATTTACTAACCACAGGCAAGGAAGCATAGGTGTGCACAGCCTTTGGCATTAGGGTGTGCACCCCAAAGCTCAAACACACTCTACTAATTACTAACAATGTTTAATTAGAAATGGAAGGGGCCAGTAAATGGCATATTTACTGGCCCCTTCCCCTACTCATCCTAAAACATCCACAGCAACAGCTGGTGGGAGAGGAGGGAAGCCCGCGGTGCTGTGGAGGGGAAGGATGGGGAGCCAGGTCAGTAGGGGGAATCTGTTCTGTACAGGGTGAGTAGGGTGTGCCTGGGCACACCTGCCACACCCCGTGTACACGCCTAAGCAAGCATAGGTGTGCACAGTCTACTCAAACACATATGCATGTGTGTGTGTGTATATATATATATATATATATATATATATATATATATAGAGCAATAGTTGGTGTAAGTAGGGCAGAGATTGGTCAGTAGGGCAGTGGACAGTGTCAGTTTTTTTTATAATTTTTTATTTTAGGGTGGCATGGTGAAATATCAAGGGCTAAACTGGTTGGAATCTGAACCACACCTGGCAAATTCTGTGCGCACGCCTATGACCACACCTCACCTAACAGGTTACCGCTTGGTTCTTGGAAAAGGAGAAATATATTATTAGTACATTATTATGTGTTGGTGGATAGGTGCCATTAAATAATTAAAAAGTGGGCAACTAGAAACAATACATGTGACTGTACCTGAGTGTCCAAAGCTTTCCACTTTGGGTTCTCAATTCCAGAGGAAAATAAAACTTGCTTCACCGTCTTAAACATTTTTTGGCTGAAAGAAAAAAAAATATATGATGATATACAATATATTTTATATATATATATATATATATATATATATATATATATATATATATATATATATACTCAAATTACATTATTATGTAATCTAGATAATGGAAATAAAAGTTATATTACAACAATGGGAGCCTTTATATGTAGTTCTGTAATTTGGTAAGAGTACATGTTTAATTTGACTTGGAAAATTCTTTGTTTCAGGTGTAGGTCATTCATTTTAGGATGAAGAAAGTTCAGCCAGTATAGAGAGTATATATAAGAACATTTGTCACTGGCACTCTATGGATCCATAACCAATAATCCAAACATTTATTAAAGTGGTCGTAAACTTCAATCTTTGACTTGTACCTACAGGTAATTTTAGAATAAGACTTACCTGTAGGCAGGGCTGGTGCTAGCGCAAGTCAACATGGGGACTCGCCTTATGGTGCCAGCGCCGCCAGGGGAACAGGGCGAAAAACTGAGCGTGTCACCGGGACAGTCACCCGCCCTATCATAGAGCGTGTGTGTCTGTGGGCTCAGGGCTGCCACTGCGGGCGGTAAGACCAGGGCCGGCGCTAGGTCAGTGTGTGACAGACAGTCTCACTGTCTGTCTCGTCCGCCTTGGCTATGCGACGATGGCGGTGAAGTGTAGAAGAGGAGGGAGGAGAGAGCTGCAGCCACACTGGCATTGTGTGTGATAGGTTCTCTCTTATGTCAAGCTGCCCCGGTGGCCCCTTCTCTCTTCTCGTCCATCCCCATTTGCTTGTGACATCATCTGGGATGGACGAGAAGAGGCCGCCGGGGCAGCATGACATGATAGAGAACTTATCACAAATGCTTTGTGCATACTGGCTGCCATGTAAACGCTGTGCCCCAATGTGCTCCAATATGCCCCAAAGTGTTCCAATATGCCCCGATGTGTGCCAATATGCCCTAATGTGCGCCAAGTGCCCCGTGCCCTGATGTGCCATGTGTCCTGATGTCCCGTGCTCTGATGTCCTGAGCCCCAGTCTGCTGTGCCTCAATGTCATGTTCCCTGATGTACTGTGACCTGTTCCCTTATGTGCTGTACCCTGTTGTGGCCTGGTGTGCTGTACCCTGATGTTCACTGTGCCCTGATGTGCTGTGCCCTGTACCCTGAGCGTGCGTGTGCTGGGTGGGGGGGGGGGGGGTCGGCCAAAATGAACCTTCGCCTGAGTTGGCAAAAATCCTTGCACCGGCCCTGTCTGTAGGTACTGTAAATATCTCCTAAACGTGCACCGCTTAGGAGATAGTTACTATACAGTGGAACCTCAGTTTAAGAGTAACTTGGTTTGAGAGCGTTTTGATTTGCGAGCAACTTATTTTTTTTATTCTGACTCAGTTTGCGAGTGTTGACTCGCAAGACATGCAGAATTCAAGCTAAATAGGCCTGCAGTACCTCATTTGGCCTGAGGTACGGGAGGCACAGGAGCCTAAAAATGCCGAACATTGGCCTGCAGTACCTCATTTGGCCTGAGGTACGGGGGGCGCTAAAGTGTCCTTGGGCCTTTCCGGCTGTTTTCGGCACTCTCTGTTGACCCCCCCCCCCCAAACACCTCTAGCCACATTTGGTATTGCATCCTATTAAAGTCTTATTTTAGTTTCTATTGATTTCAATGGGAAAACTCGCTTTGATATGTGAGAACTTTGGATTACGAGCATACTCTTGAAACGGACTATGCTCGTAATCCGAGATTCAACTGTATATACAGCCGATGACGTCATAGGCACAAGCATTCTGAAGAACGGCAATCCTGTACCGTAAAACAGCAGCTCCCCTGAGCATGCACAGTGACGTCATCACGGCTCTGGCCACTTGCACAGCCGGAGTCCTCGGACTTGGAAGGAAGACGGGTGAAGATGGAAGCGGCCTCCAGGAATGACTGTACATCGCTGGAAGGCTTAATTTTCAGGTAAGTTTTACATAATGGCTTTACCTTGCAGATCATTAAAAAAAAAAAAAGGCACCCAGTGGTTTACTACTGCTTTAAAGTTTATCAGCCAGTATTGAGGGTAGATAAGAACATTTGTCGTTGGCACTACATGGATCCATAACCAAACATTTATTAAAGTCATTACAACAGAAGTACGGGTGCAGAATTTTGAGGCTATGTAGGGCTTCTTCATCAGACAGGGGAATCATCACATGCCCCACAAAGAGGTCATACATGGTCCTGACATCTTTCACTTGCAATAACTGATGAGCTCACTTTAATGAGTGTTTGGACTATTGATTATGGATCCATGGTGTACTGGCAACCAGGGGTGTATTTAGGTTTTATGCTGCCCTAGGCCTGACTAACTTGCGCACACCCTAATTTAAATAAGACCCACCCCTTACTGTCAAAGCCACATCCCTGTCATATTAATGGGAAGAGGACAGAGGGATGCTGTGGGTGAAGGACAGAGGGATGCCCTGGGAGGAGGACAGAGGGATGCCCTGGGAGGAGGACAGAGGGTTGCCGTGGGTGACGGACAGAGGGACGCCGTGGGTGACGGACAGAGGGACGCCCCCCACAAAGTGCCGCCCTAGGCCTGGACCTTGCTGGCCTAGGCCAGAATACATCCCTGCTGGCAACATGTGTCCTTATCTATGCTGATTCCAGTCGACCTGCTGGTAGTTGTTATAGAACCCTATTATCCTAGGCCAGTATTGGGAACCTTGGCACCCCAGATGTTTTGGAACTACGTTTCCCATGCACAACTACACTGCAGAGTGCATGAGCATCATGGGAAATGCACTTCCAAAATATCTGGGGTGCCAAGGTTTGCCATTACTGCCCTAGGTCATATATTTGTTGTTATTGGTTACTGAAGTCCATCAAAGCACTGTTCAACATGTTTCGTGAACCAGAGTTCACTTCTTCAGGAAAACATACAAGGAAAGATGCATACATACATACATACATACAGTGGGTCAGATTCTCAAAGAAGTTACGTCGGTGTATCTCGAGATACGGCGCATAACTTCTAGGATGCGCCGGCCTATCTATTTTCTGTATTCAGAGAGCAATATACGTCGGAATTTTGCTTAGATCCGACTGGTGTAAGTCTCTTACGCCGTCGTATCTTAGTTGCATATCTACGCTGGCCGCTAGGTGGCGCGTCCGTCGATTTACACGTCGAATATGCAAATGAGCTAGGTACGCCGATTCACGAACGTACTTGAGCCCGGTCGCATTTTTTTACGTCGCTTGCGTAAGCGTTAGTTTGGTGTAAAGTTACCCCTGCTATATGAGGCGTACGTAATGTTAAGTATGGACGTCGGGACAGCGTTGAATTTTCCGTCATTTACGTTGTTTGCGTAAAACGTTCGCGAATAGGGCTTTGCGTAAGTTACGTTCACATCAAAACCAATGAGTATTTGCGGCGTAATTTTGAGCATGCGCACTGGGATACGTCCATGGACGGCGCATGCGCCATTCGTTAGAAATGTCATTTACGTGGGGTCATGGTTGATTACCATACAACACGCCCACTCCAAGCCTACTTTGAATTACCCGGGCTTACGCCGGCCCATTTACGCTACGCCGCCGTAACTTTGGGCGCAAGTTCTTTGTGAATACGGCACTTGCCTCTCTAAGTTGCGGCGACAAAGCGTAAACAAGATACGCAATGCCCGCACAACGATACGCGTCTGTACGAGAATCTGGCCTAGTATATGCACTCACTGGCCACATTAAAAGGTAAACCTGTTCAATTGCTAATTGCTTGGTAACATAAATTGCTAATCAGCCAATCACATGGCAGCAACTCAATGCATTTAGGCATCTAGACATGGTAAAGACGACTTGCATAAGTTAAAACTGAGCATCAGAATGGGGAATAAAGGGAATTTAAGTGACTTTGAACATGGCATAGTTGTTGGTGCCAGACAGGCTGCTCTCAGTATTTCAAAAACTGCTGATCTACTGGGATTTTCAAGCACAACCATCTCTAGGGTTTACAGAGAATGGTTAAAAAAACTGAAAATATCCAGTGAGCGGCAGTTGTGTGAACAAAAATGCCTTGTTGATTAAAGAAGTCAGAGGAGAATAGGCAAACGGGTTTGAGATGATAGAAAAGCAACAGTAACTCAAAAAACTTCTCAACCAGGGTATGCAGTATACTATCTCTGAATGCACAACACATCGAACCTTGAAGCAGATGGGCTACAGCAGCAGAAGACCACACCAGGTGCCAGCCCTATCAGCTAAGAACGGGAAACTGAGGCTACAATTCGCACAGGCTCACCAAAATTGGACAACAGAAGATTGGAAAACATTGCCTGGCCTGATGAGTCTCAATTTCAGCTGCAATATTCAGATGGCAGGGTCAGATAGGGTGTATGGGGGCCCCATGATTATCTTGCATTAGGCTTTGCCACTACAAGGTGTCAGGACATGTGACAGCAACATTACTCACTACTTTTGTCAGCTGGGAGGAGGAGAAGCACGGCAGCGCTGCCTATTCTTGAAAAATGC
Source organism: Rana kukunoris (assembly GCA_029574335.1). NCBI lineage: Eukaryota > Metazoa > Chordata > Amphibia > Anura > Ranidae > Rana > Rana kukunoris. The sequence goes on from CM056052.1 coordinate 378,240,481, forward strand.
GGCCAGGCAAGGGAAAGCAGCCACAATTTATTGTCGTATTCTAGTACAGCCTCAACAGCTAACTGTCCTGAAAACACTGAACTACAGAGCTGAGGCAGGCAGTTATAGGCAAAGCTGTGCCCATGCAGCTTCCCAAAGCCCGACCGGCCTTGTCTACCTTCTATGCAATATTTTGTACACAGGCATCTTACTCGGTGGTGCAGGTGGTCAGCCAGGTACAGTATCATAACTTGAAAAGAAAAAAAAGCACTTTGGCTATGAGTAACTGGTGTAAAACGCGTTAGCTGTGCCTGTTGGTCTGTACCTCTCTGTGGATGTTTTTTGGATTCTGTTTTTACACAATAAAAGGTGAACATTTGGAGTGCGGCTACCCAGCGTTTTTGTTTCCAATCCTTTTTTCAGATCCTCAGAGCGTTCTTTGCCACGAGGTGCCATGTTAAATTCCAGTGACCAGTATGAGAGAGTGAGAGCGATAACACCAAATTTAACACACCTGCTCCCCATTCACACCTGAGACCGTGTAACACAAATGAGTCACATGACAACAGGGAGGGAAAATGGCTAATTGAGCCCAATTTTGACATTATTGACTGGGTGAGTTATTTTGGAGGGGACAGAAAATGTACACTGGTATACAAGATGTACACTCACTACTTTACATTGTAGCAACGTGTCAGGTCTTCAGTGTTGTCACGTGAAAAGATATAATAAAATATTTACAAAAATGTGAGGGGTGTACTAACTTTTGTGAGATGTATATTTGCAGCAACCTGTGTACTGAAATGCTGCCACTTTGCCTCCAGCCAGTATTTGACACTTCATGTTGGTTGAATACTGGTTACCCCTGCTATACACGTTGGTACTTCCTGTCTCTTTGAATGTCCTGTAGTGAGATATGAGCTGGCAGGTGAACTAAGGGGAGTAGGCAGGGCTTTTTTTCTGGGGGAACTTGGTGGAACTCAGTTCCACCACCTTTGGCTCAGACCCTTTGGTGCCCGCTCACCACAATCACTTGTGTACACAGAAGTCTGGTTTCTGTGTTTACAAGTGACTGCTTTGTAACCCCCTGAACTCTGCACACTGTATGTAATGCAATTCTGGTATTTAATGCCCCTTTAAGACCCTTCTACTGTTTGTGAAATCTGAACGGGTCGTGGTTGAGTTCCTGTACCTATTTTCTGAGAAAAAAAGCTCTGGGAGTAGGTATTCTATGCATCTGGAAGTCTGTAATACCTTCAGTAGCCAACAGAGGGCATCATTTTAATACAGAGGCTGGCAAGTATGCAGCCTGATTTTATAAGTTAATCTTTTAGGAAAGTGACCTGGAGTCACTTGGGGACAGGGTCACTTTATATGCACTGCAATGTTCAATCAGATACTGTACAGACAGTTCTTAACGTGTATCTAAACTGAAGGGCAAAAATGTAAAATATTTCAGTTACTTTTTTAGTCTTTTTTTCCTCTTATTTTCACCTGTTGATCCTGCCAGTAGCACACTTCCTGTCTTAGATTGACAACACTCACTTCCCCTCCTGCATCTACGGAGGAGCTGCATTGTCACCGTAGGCTGCTCTCTTGATCTGGACTACAAACCACTCCCTCTCTCCTCATCATATATGGAGGAGGTGCTCTGAAGTTCACATAATATAGCTAGGAAAGCTAGTTACATTGTCAGAGATTTCAGTTCATCTCACAGGAAGTTACAAGAACATAAGAGCCCTTTCACACTGCTGCGTTTTTGCCGCGTTTTCGCAGTAAAAATAGCGATATTAAAACGCTCCCCATTGAAATAAATGTAAAAACAGAGCGTTAGGCCCTTCTCACATTGAGGCATTTTTCATGCGGTATAGCGCTAAAAATAGCGCTGCAATACCGCATGAAAAAAAACTGCCCTGTAGTGTTCAATGTGAAAGCCCGAAGGCTTTCACACTGAAGCGGTGCGCTAGCAGGACCGCTCCAATTGTCCTGCTAGCCGCGCATCTTTACTGCGGTATAGGAGCGGTGTGTTCACCGCTCCTATACCGAGCCTTCCCAATGGGAAACCGCGGTAACACCGCCCGCAAAGCCCCTCTATAGAGGCGCATTGCAGGCGGTATTAACCCTTTTTCGGCCGCTAGCGGGGGTTAAAACTGCACCGCTAGCGGCCAAATACCACGGTAAATATGATGGTATAGCAGCGCTAAAAAATGGTATAGCAGCGCTAAAAAATTTGATTTTACCGCGTTTTTAATTCATTTCGATGGAGAGGAGCATGGCTCTATCTCCAATGTGAAAGCAGCCTTAAAATCGCTATAAAAAATTAGATTTTACCGCGTTTTTAATTCATTTCGATGGAGAGGAGCATGGGGAGCATTTTAATAGCGCTATTTTTACCGCAAAAACTCAGGAAAAATGCCGCAAAACCGCACCAATGTGAAAGGGCTCTTAGTGTTTCTTCTCACAAACCCTCCTCTCAGGGAATTTTCCCTATTTTTTTATAAGCTTTTTCATGCTCTTTCGCGTGTTTTTGGGCACTTAGGCATCTTTTTTGCTCGAAAGCGCCTCTCAAAAACATGATTTTGGTGGGGGCTTTTCTGCCTGTAAACTCCTGAAAAATACATGGTGTTCATGGACACATTGGCTAAGGCTGGATTCACATCTATGCATGTAGCTTTTTGCGGTGCTTGCTGCGTTTTTCGACACATGTTTTTACCGCGATTTTCGTTTTGCATTCTTTTTTTTTTACCCCTTTTTTTTTTTACATTTCCTTTAACAACAGGTTATTAAAAAAGCGCAAACCGCAAAATCGCGGTACTTGCGTTTTGGATGCGGGTCCATTGAATTCTATTAGGCCGCGTACACACGATCGGTTCAAACCGATGAAAACGGACTGAAGTTTGTTTTCATCGGTCCAAACCAATCGTGTGTAGGTCCCATCAGTCCGTTAGCCTTCGTTCAAAAAACAGAGGGCTTGTTTTAAAATTGAACCGATGGACGGCTAACCGATAGGTCAAAACCGATCGTTAGTACGCACGCCCATCGGTTTGAAATCCACGCATGCTCAGAATCAAGTTGACGCATGCTTGGAAGCATTGAACTTCATTTTTCTCAGCGCGTTGTTGTGTTTTACGTCACCGCGTTCTGACACAATCGTTTTTTTAACCGATGGTGTGTACGCACATCAGTTCATCATCAGATGGACCGATCGCGTGTACGCAGCTTAACATGCAAAAGCTGCTTTTTGCGGGGAAAAAAATTCCCTGACCCTTTCCAAAAACACAGAGGTACAAAAAAGCATTGATGTGAACACGTTCCATAGGAAACAATGTTAAAAAATTTCCCTGCATTTCTGCAAAATGCTTTAAAAAATGCATTAGTGTGAATGGAGCCTTACAAGGAATTTCTCCTCTTTGCCCCCTTTTGGTCTGTTGATTATACAGTTGAAAGTGTTTTATTATTTCTGCCCGAAAGTGAAATAAAATAATCCATTCATCCAGACAATAATCAGATAACTTCTCATCCTCTGCCTCTGTTCTGTTCTAAGTTACCACTTATATGCACATATACGTCGGCAGAATGGCACAGTTGGGCACATGCACGTACAGGTACATCCGCGGCGTGCTCCTGCAACCTGGTCCGGAGCTCCGGGACCATGGGACCCGCGGACCTTATCGCCACTGGAGTCCCGCGATCGGTCCCCGGAGCTGCAGAACAAGGAGAGCTGTGTGTAAACACGGCTTCCCCGTTCTTCACTCTGGCCGCGTCATTGATCGTGTCATCCCTTTTATAGGGATACACAATCGATGACATCACACCTACAGCCACACCCCCCTACAGTTGTAAACACACATTAGGTCAAACATAACCCCTTCAGCGCCCCTTATGGTTAACTCCCAAACGGCAATTGTCATTTTTACAGTAAACAATGCATTTTAAATGCATTTTTTGCTGTGAAAATGACAATGGTCCCAAAAATGTGTCAAAATTATCCGAAGTGTCCGCCATAATGTCGCAGTCACGGAAAAAAAACGCTGATCGCCGCCATTAATAGTAAAAAAATAAAAATAAAAATGCAATAAAACTATCCCCTATTTTGTAAACGCTATAAATTTTGCGCAAACCAAGCACTAAACGCTTATTGCGATATTTTTTTTTCCAAAAATAGGTAGAAGAATACGTATCGGCCTAGACTGAGGACATTTTTTTATATATATATGTATTTTTGGAGGATATTTATTATCGCAAAAAGTAAAAAATATTGCATTTTTTTCAAAATTGTTGCTCTATTTTGCAAAAAATAAAAAAACGCAGAGGTGATCAAATACCACCAAAAGAAAGCTCTATTTGTGGGGAAAAAAGGACGCCAATTTTGTTTCGGAACCACGTCGTTAACCATTGTCAGTTAAAGCGACGCAGTGCCGAATCGCAAAACCTGGCTGGGTCCTTTAGCTGACTAAAGGTCTGGGTCTTAAGTGGTTAATAAGTAGTAGGTCATTTTTGGCACATTCTTGTGTAGCTGCTTCCCATTCACCTTTTCTTTTGGGGGGATAGCGCAATAATCACCATCATTCACTGTTACAAGTTAGCATCTGCTATTTTCATGGACTACAAAACACCTCCCCGTTATGGAGCAAAGATGAAGGTGTTATGTAGTCCCAACAAACTCCCTGCCCTAAGGTGACAATGCTGAACAGTACAGTTGTCACCATAGGGCAAGAAGTGGCTTATTTGTAGGATTACTAGGTTACAATAAAGGAGAGGTCCCCCCCCCCTTTTTTTTTCTTCCTTTCCTCCCCCCTCCCTTGAGGAACTGAGCCCCCTGATGGTGGATCGTGACCACACAACTTTTATTCTTCCTCCTCTCCTAGCATCTTTTTCTCATGTTTTTTATTTTGTTTGTGTGTTTTTTATTTTGTTTGTGTGTTTATTTAATTTGTTTATTTTTTTGTGGTTGGAATGGATGGACTTGTGTCTTTTTTCAACCTGACTAACTATGTAACGCATGCTACACTGTGGTATTTTCCCAGCTATGGGTTTTCTTATTTCTCAAATAAAAACTTGCCACTTACACTCTGGGAATATATCTTTGTTTTATTATTTTTTATACTTTATAATGTATGTGGAAGCTTGGATTGCATCGTATAAACCAACAGATGCTGTCTAACGTGCTTCTTGCACAGTTCTTCCTGAATAATTTGATTTGTACACACTTTTTCAATAAAGTATGATAACCAACATAAAAAAAAAAAAAAAAAAGAAAGGAAAAAAGAAAACAAATGCAGCCATCACATCTAAGGACCAGTATGCTGCAATACTATTTGTTCTCAGGTTGTAACTTTGTGCTAATATGGCAAAAGGACAACGATATAATATAAATATGGCAAAAGGACAACAATATAATATAAATATGGCAAAAGGACAACAATATAATATAAATATGGCAAAAGGACAACAATATAATATAAATATGGCAAAAGGACAACGATATAATATAAATATGGAAAAGAACAACCATATAAAAGTTGCAAAGAGGATATTAGTACTAAATGCTCCAGGCTCAAATGGAAATCTCAGGCTGCTGTCATCATTACACATAAACAAGCCCCCCCTGAAAAGTATAGACGAGTGTAATGTATAAGATCTGACCTGCAGAGATGACACCCGATGGGAGCCTTTCCTGTTAGTGACTCTGAGCTGTGGGCGGGGCAGCTGTCACTGCTGCCTTATACATTGGGCTGAGGGGGCGGGGCCTGTGTGGTTAGATAAGCTCTGCTTTTGTAACTGAGATCATTACACTGCCTCTGCTCCTTACATAAAGACAGGCGGGGCCGCCCCCCACTCCTCTGTGTCACTGATGTAGGGCATTGTGAGCAGAGAATTCTATGCAGGACAAGGCTTTATGCATTCTGGTGTTGTGTGATCGTTATAACCCATACACAAGATCAGAAAATCGCGATCGTACGATAATCTGATCGTTAGTACACAGCTTTCGTCTGAAGTTTTACGAAGGGACAAACACATTTTTTTCTCATACAATACCAGACCGGACGAAAATATAATATATATAATTTTTATTCTGTCATATGAGAATTTTCATACTTTAGTAACGTCTTCATTTTCGATTTGGAGACTAGCATGAACAAAAAAAAAACAGGCGATTGTTTGTCCGATAATCTCATCGTGTGTAGTGGCGTAAACCCTGGTTCACACTGACTGCGGGAATGAAATCACGTGAGTTCAGCTAAACTTGCACAACATTCAACGATTTTAGAGACATCTGTACGGGTTTCTGCACAGATGTCAATAGAAATCGCACCCCGAAATCGCCAAAACTACTTTGGGGAATCGGTGCGGCACCGCAAATGCGGCGTCGCACCGATTCGGACACTGCCATTGGCGGCAATTGCCACCGATTTGGCATGTGATGTAAAATCGCCTCAATTTGAACCAGGACTGAGTCACAGATAAAAGGATCAGGTCAGATCAGAGGGGGAATGTTGTAATCACAGTGGATAGCCGCCTTTAAAGAGATAATTGAAAAGGCTGACATGGTCATTTTTAAGAGGCATTGCAGCCCAGTCTGACCCCTTATGATGCCAGATGTGAAAATCTAGTCATGCTTACGCTTGCAATGTATACACCAGTGGTCATGCTTCATTTAGGGCCAGTTCACATCCAGAATGTGGTGCATTCCATGTGCGTTTCACCACACCGCATTCAAAACGCACTACAGTTGCGATATGCAGCAGGTGTCAATATTTACTGCCTGCCAACACGCAGCATAGTGTATGCACCATTTTTCACGTGGTGCCCAAAATGGTCAAAGCAAATGGCAGCACAGTCTTCAGGGGCCATGCACAGGGCCGGTGCTACCACTAGGCAGACTAGACAGCCACCGAGGGCACACTGCTGTCTAGGGCGCCCGGCCACTGGTGTTCCTACTTTCTTCTCTTTGCAGCAAGCAACTAAGTCTCAGCATCAGCAGGCAGCCGTCGATCTGTTCGCAGTGGAGCACTGTGTCTTTGTCCCACCTCTCGAATGAATGGAAGCAAGCAAACATTCATTTATTGGCACTGGTAGGCTGCATTGATGGGCACTGGTAGGCTGCATTGATGGGTGCTCCTAGGCTGCATTAATAGGCACTGGTGAGGCTGCATTCAATGGGCGGTGGTAAGGCTGCATTTGATGGGCACTGGTGAGGCTGCATTGATGGGCCCTGGTGAGGCTACATTTGATGGGCACTTCATTAAAAAGGTGGGCTATACATGGGCAGGGTAAATGGGGTGGTGTTAGAGGTGGAGCAAGGGGGGCGGCAAAATTAGTTTTCGCCTAGGGTGTCCAAAATCCTTGCACTAGCAGAATGTGCACTAGCCCTGTCCACGCACACATACGTTAGTGGTACAGGCACAATCATGTACCTGTACGCCGTGGTTTTCTTTCGGGTTTGCTCGCACATGCACAGACGGACCCCCAAAAGCAGAGACAATGATTCATGGCAGAATGATAAAAGAGAGCTCTGTGTCAGTAAACAGTACAGGGTTCTCTTCATACAGCACCAATGTGCCATTATTCTTTCTCCCTGCAAAGCAGAGAGTAAAACAGCACGTTACTTAGTAAAATGATTGAAATGTCACTATGGGCCAGATTCACGAACACTTGCGCTGGAGTATTTGGATATGCGCCGCGTAACTGTGATGATGCGCCGTCGTTTCTATGTGCCCGTACCCACCAAACTAGATGCGCCCAATAACGGGTCATTTGCGACCGGCGGAACGTTCCGACGCCAGAGTATCGTCAGCGCTTATTTTCGCTGGGCGCATCAGTCGCGCCTATTGATTTCCCCTGCAAATATGCAAATGAGGGATATTTCCCAATTCGCGAACGGATTAGCACCATACGCTGGCTACATGCGCCGCGCGTATCTCGTCCGTCCGGCGCAAAGTTATTTCTACAAAAGGCTGCTTTATCTTTACTCCAGACGGTCACAGGTCAGCAGGAGAGCAGCTACAGCAGCGTTACCGACGATAGGAGCTTGCTGAACAACAACACTTGCAAGGACAACACCTCTGTGTGCCAACATGCCAGGGGCAATTGTGGTCCTAGAACTACTGATGGGTCCCCTGGAACCAAGAAGGCGGCCACGTGAGAGGATATACCGCACTCGTATGAACCTCTTTGGCATGGGGGATGAGGAGGTGTATCGCCTCTTCAGATTCAGCCCTGATGCAATACTTGAACTAACCACAACCCTGCAGGATGACATCACCAGCAAGACACACCGCTCACAAGCAGTGCAGCCACTGGTGAAGGTCCTGGCAACACTCCATTTCCTTGCAAGTGGATCATTCCAGCGTACAAGTGGAGTGGTGGCTGGGATGTCACAGTCCTCCATAAGCAGATGTGTGCACCAGGTTGTCCCTGCAATCCTCAGACGCATGTCCAACCAGTTCATCAGACCCACCACTGAGGACCTGCGGCTGAAGGCAATGACAGATTTCTACAACATTGCCAGATTCCCACGCACTGTGGGGGCCATTGATTGCACACATGTGGCCCTACAGCCCCCCAGTGCCACAGAGCACATATACCGCAATCGGAAGCATTGGCATTCCATCAACGTACAGGTGATAGCCGATGCCCAACGCCTCATATGGCACGTCCGTGCCAAACACCCCGGGTCCAGCCATGACAGCTACATATACAATCAGAGCCCCATCCCAGCAGAATTTAACCAGAACATGTATGGGGACAGCTGGCTGGTTGGTGAGTGACAAGGGAGTCAGGCATGACTATCCCCTCCCGTGATGCACAACAGAAGTCGCACATGCATGACTAACATTCTCCTGTCTTTTCCCTTACAGGTGACTCTGCATATGCACTGGGACCCCATCTAATGACTCCTTTCCGGAACCCCCAAACCAGAGGAGAGAGAAATTACAATGAAGCACACATCAAAACCCGTGCAGTGGTGGAGCAAACATTCGGGCTCCTGAAGTCCCGTTTCCGATGCCTGGATAAGTCTGGGGGGACCCTATTGTATTCCCCTACCTTTGTGTGTCAGATCATCGGTGCATGTTGCATACTACATAACTTTGCTATGAAAAAAGGCCTGCAGATTGACATACGTGATGACCTGACCCCCGACCCACACAGTCCCCACCTGCCAGAGGACACCCAGTCTGCTGATGGAAGAGCAGTCAGGAGGGTCCTCGCCGTAGGCATCTTTGGACACTAAACCAAAACATTAATCACACAGACAGTGCACGCGTGTACACCACTGATGTCCCTAGATCACACACACCACATGCACATCGCATTGGATTAGCCCAAGTCCAGCATGTAGGAGTTGGGAGCAGTAACGCCAGCGTCAAGGCCCCAATGATGTCACTGTCCATTCATACACCTTTCACACGTCATTCATACAGCCGTGGGGTTAACTTCACCACCACGGCCGAGGGTGACACCCCTTACTTTCAGGAGTGCCACCCCCTCACATTCACACACCATTCACACTGTCCCCTGCACTCCTGACCGTGTGCAGTACAAAAAGAAATTAAAAATATCATATCCTGATAAATAAAATAAACAAAATCTCATAACCTGAGAAAAAGAAAAAATAAACTCATGACCTGAGTATGTCCAAACCAAAAATATAAAACAAGAAAAAAAAAAAAGGCCTCATCGGGGATGCCGGGGGCTTCTTCTGGGGGCCCCTCTCTGGCTCCTCAGCTGCCTGGATGGAGTGGGTGGGGGTGGGGGGGCATCTGGAGGTGGCTGATCCCCAGGTGGGCCACTCCTGACAGGTGTGGCCTGCATGCCCTCCAAGGCCCTGGCTATCCGTCCAAGGTAGGAGTTCGTCTGGGCCTGCATCCGGAGCTGACGGGTGACCTGATAATGCTGGGCCCGCCGACTCAGCCTCCCCTGGTCCCGGATGGCAGCACTGTTGGCCTGGACGGCTGCAGTAAGGTGCCGAATATCCCCCTGCACCTCCCCCAAAGTGGTGACCACTGCAGCGCAATTACAGCTGACATCCTGCACTGCGTTGCTGAGGTTGGCAACGGAGCCCAGGCTGTCAGACACTTTCTGTATGTGCCCAACTATGGCCCCCATCTGTTCCGTCTGCCTGGCGTGATCCCTCGCCAACTGGTCCTGGACACCATCAGACACCCCCCTGGTCTTCTGGGTCGCCTTCCTGGGGCCAGAAGATGGTTGTCCTCGGGGGGAAGGAGTCGCCCTTGAGGGGCTTCCAAGGATGGGGGAGGGGACGACAGACGGCCCAGGAGAAGGGGAGGAGACAGACAAAACTAAAGAAAAGTCCTGCTCTGCCACAGCAGGATCCTCCACAACCACCTCGGCAGGTGTGGTGTGGCCACTCTCCTCCTCCACAACCTCTTCACCACCCAGTGGCTCGGGCACACGATGGCGTGGGGGGGATGGGGTGGAATGCACGCTGACAGATGATGGCCCAGCTCCGTCATCTGTGGATGACACAAAGCAGACACATGTTGGTGGTCCCACACACTTGGCACATGTACCCTCCCCCCCCAAATGCAAAACAACAAATAGGGGATTATAAAACACTTACCTGTCCTTGTGCCTTCCTCCACGGAGTCATAGCCTGCGACCCCCTCCACCTGCTCCCTCTCCAGGCACCGAGCAACCACCTCCTCCTCTGCGGTCAGGGTGACAGGACATGGGGGACCACCACCTGTGCCCCTCTCATACCTCCTGATGGAGGCCACCTTGTCCCTCACCTTGCGCCGCAGGTCATTAATTTTTTTTTGTATGTCCCCAGCAGTCCGGGTGGAGTAGCCCAAGACATTGACCCTGGCAGCAATGGACTCCAGGATGCCCTGCTTCCTCTCCCGGCTGGTCTTCCGGCTTTTTTTGCCATGGAGAAAAGCATTATCCGTCTCCATTGCCGAAATGATGAGCGAGACCTCCTGGGCATTAAAATTCAGGTTCCTCCTCTCTCTGGGGGTAGCGGGAGCAGCCATCACCAAACAAAAGTATCTTCCCTGGGGTGGGGGGAAGCGGAAATACTTTTGCGCCGGAATGGCGTTTCCGCCAGCGCTTTTAAGCGCCCAGTGGAACGCATTGCGCTGACGTTTCCCAGGAAGTGGTGCCGACGGAAGTTGTGAGCATGCGCACAAGGGGGCGAGTGGAGCCGCACTCACTGCGCATGCTCCGTGGATGATGCGCTGAACGTAAGCCTCTGCGCTGGGCTCCGCCCATCATTTACATATGATCACACCCACTTCCACTTGCGTCGGGTTACGCCAGCGCATTATCGTTACTCTGGCGCAAGTTTACGCGCAACTGCTATGTGAATTACAGGACTTGCGCTGAAAGGGTCTTCAGAGTAACGTAAATGAGAAGCGTTACTCCAGAGGAAAGATACTCTCATCTACCTGAATCTGTGTGTATAAGCAGAGTTGATACATACATAAGAATATCCATCACTACAGGGGTCTGGTATTACACTTATACTGCATACACACGATCGAAAATTCCAACAACAAATGTTCGATGTGAGCTTTTGGTTGGAAACTCCGACCGTGTGTAGGCTCCATTGGTCTTTTCCCATCGGAAATTTCCGACAACAAAAATTTAAGAGCTAGTTCTCAAATTTTCCGACAACAGAAATTCCGATCGTCTGTATGCAATTTCCGAATGATGTCTGCATCATCTTGGTGTCTTTTTTAGAGCCAACAGTCGGCTTTCTTGTAAAAGCAATCTTAGTGGCTAACTAGCCACTAGATTGCTGCTACAAGCAGCAGGAGGGCACCTTCATGGGCAGAGGCAAACAGAGACAGCAACAGTATAAAAATAAAATAAATAAATCATAAAAAAAAAAGTGTCAAAGCTCCCCCCAGGCTCACGTGCAAAGGCGAACACACGTGTTGGTCCCTCACACATGCAAACAGCAATCATTCCACAAATGTGACGTATCACCACGAACACCAGATCATGGGCAGTAATTCTGGAACTAGACCTCCTGTGTAAATCTAAAATTGTAGCCTGTAAGGCCCTGTACACACGATCAGACATGTCTGATGAAACTGGTCTGCAGACCAGTTTGATGGTGTGTGCGGCCCATCAGACCGTTGTCCGTCAGACCAAAGCTTTAAAACCTGTCTGATGGAACCTGTCCGTCGGACAGGTTCTATGGTTAGTACACAAAAGCATCGGAACCAAAAACCTGCGCATGCTCAGAATCAAGTCGACGCATGCTTGGAAGCATTGAACTTAGTTTTTTCAGCATGTCGTTGTGTTCTACGTCACCGCGTTCTAGTCTGAGCAGATTTTTGGTCCGATGGTGTGTACGATCAGACTATCAGACCACTTCAGCGGTGACCCGATAAAAACGGTCCGTCAGACAAGTCTCATCAGACATGTCTGATCGTGTGTACAGGGCCTAAGGCGGCGTACACACGACCGAGGTTCTCGCTGGAAACCAGCGAGAACCTCGCTGGAAGCTGCATTCCAGCGAGGACCTCGGCCGTGTGTACGCTTCTGGCTCGCCCGGCCCGTCGGAAATCCCGTCGAGCGAAAAGAGAGCACACTCTCTTTTTGCTCGACGGCCCGCCTGGATGAATGGCTGGTTGCCATTCCCGACGGGCGGGTCGCCGATTTCGACGGCCGGCAAAGAACGATGTGTTCTGCCCGTCGAGGTTCTCTGCCGTGTGTACGCGGCCTAAGAGCTTTAAAGCATTGCCCATGGATAGTAAAATGTATGCCGTGTGTCGGGTGTGCACAATTTTAAAGCCTGACATGTTTGGTATCTATTTACTCGGCATAACATCATCTTTATAATTTTACCAAACAATTGATTATTATATTATGCTTTTGTGCATTAATATTTAAAAAAGGGTTTGAAAAACTGCTGCGCAAATACCGTGTGACATAAAAAAATTCAAACCCACCAATTTTTTCTCTAGGGCCTCTGCTTTAAAAATATATATAAAGTTTGTGGGTTCTAAATAATTTTCTAGCAAACAAATACAAAAAAAGTGCCTGCTCATCAAGTGGATGTTTTGGCATGCATTTTGTTTAGTTTCAGTTCTGTTTCCAGTTGTTTTCTGCTCATGATGCATCATGTGTAATTATACTGTAAGCTGACATTGTGCTTTTTCTACACAGAGCTTGTCCAACATGGAAAAAGATACATGTTCTATATTAGTAAAGGAGGTTTCTTTCATTTCATCATGAGCACATATATTATCAAATTACCACCAGTGTGGGATTGTCATCCTACAAATCCAAGCTCTGCCTATGGGAGCAAAAATGTAGCAGCAGCATAGGTTACTTAACAGGAACAGCAAGTATATAGGCAAGGCCGATTATTTCCATAGCAACCTGTCGGTTAGTAAACCAGAAAATCCTGAGAGCCACTACTCGGCACATGGGAATATACATGACAGCAATGTCAACATTATATAAGGAAGGATTTTGGTTCACACTGCTTGATGTTACACAAGCTTCCATGTTAAGAGGGTATGTAATTCATGAGGACTTTCAGACCAGAATGCATATAATGCAGATAATTATTAATTGCCAGGAAATGAGGACACTGTAAATAAGCCTCATTCTACTTTGAAGGAACCTTGATATTTTTTTCAGGTCTTTAAGAGCAGGTGGAAAAAAGATTAAACCTACAACTAGCATGTAGAATTTTTTAAATAAAAGGTAAAGAATAAGGCCTACTTAGCGTATTAAAATTACATTAAAGTAGAGTTCCACACATTTTTTTATGTTTGTCTGTGCTGCATGCCCTAATCTCAGTGTTCAGAATGGACAATTTTTATTTATTTTGTTGCTTGTAAATACCTTTATTTTGTAGTCCTTCATTCCTTCCTCCTCCTTATTAGCCTAGTCACATGGCTATTTGCAAGGGCTTCTGGGATAGGCATCATGTTTCCCAGTAGTCCTTGCAAACCTGACTGAAACCTATTACATTGCTTGTGCAGCACTGAGCATGTGCGAGATATGCAAAGCTGAAATCCAGGAAGTCATAGAGTCTGGCTTCATGATGCCCACACTTAAGATGGCCACGGTCTATTTCTAGATTATAATCTAAATGCTGTAACAACCTAACAAAACTGACCTTAGTTTACAGACTAAATTTACTAGAATACATTAAGCTTGTCTATTACAGGAACGCTATTCAAAAATGTAAATATTGATTTGCACATTGTATTTGAAATATTTAGGGCCTACCCTGTTAATCTGAAGGACCTTTAAGGCCTCGTACACACGGACGGACATATCCAATGCAAACGGTCCTCGGACAGTTTTCATCGGATATGTCCGCCGGGCTATTTTGGTCCGATGGCGTGTACACACCATCGGATCAAAATCCCCGCCGGCAGACAGCGCGGTGACGTGGCGGTGACGTTGACGCCGCCATGTCACCACACCAGGAAGAAAACAACTTCCATGCATGCGTCGCATCCCTACGACGCTTGCGCGGGAGGATATGTCCGCTGGTGAGTGTACTGACCAGCGGACATATCCGACGGGCAGCTCTCCGGTGGAAAAGTTTCAAAGCATGCTTTGAAACTTTTCCGCTGGGGAAATCCATCCAAATCTTCCTGTTTTTCTGTCTGTAACTCACCACCGTAATGTGAGGCTTTCTTCCTGGAGTGGAGAAAGCCTCTTGAGGGGGGAGGAGGCAAGCAGCCTATCAGGAGGGGTTTCCTCGCTGTGTGTGCTGGGAAGGGGTATTTATGAGGCAGACGCCATTTGCCTTCTTCCTGTGTGGCGCCTAGGGTGACCACATTTCCAAACTATCATTCAGGGACACCTTGTGCTGTAACTAATCACAGAGGCGGGATTTATGATTTCTCCAATCAGAAGCAGGGGGCGGGATTGTGCTTCTCCAGGCATTCCTGGCTAGGACAAGTACTGTCAGTGAGTAAAGCGGTGATGTGGTGGCCTTTTTTGGGGGCATCAGATTGGCCAGGGGGGTGGCTGTGTCAGTTTTATTGCGGAACACTGTATTGTCCTGGAATTAATGTGCCCGGGACAGACCTGCAAAATGCGGGACTGTACTGGGCAATCCAGGACACGTGGTCACCCTATGTCTAAAGAGAGATGAATGCTCTCCAATGGGGCTGCATGCACTCCACTTTCACCAAATACCAATGCTTGGTGGCCACAAGTTTTGGTTCCTTGTTACAGGATTTGTCACACCATGCTTGCCTATTTTCTCATATCTTCCTGCCATAGGTTATGTCGCACCGATTTGTAAGGTGCAATTGCCGGCAATAACCCCCGACTTGCAATGCGATTTGACATGTCAAATTACATGCCAAGTCGCTGTAATGTGAACCAGGGCTTAGATGTGATTTCCCTTTGGAAGTATCTCATTAAAAATTTAATTTTTGTTGCAGGGGATGCCCAAAATCTGACTTGTATATCAGTGCAGACTTCTGGGGAAAATGAGTGAGCCAATCGCACAAGCAGCAAATTACATATCTGGGGGGGGGGGGGCGTTCTGTACTCCATTTGTGTATAAGACACTGCATTTTACAGAAAATGACAGTGCTGCAGATTGAAAAGGAAAGGACATTTCTAATAACATTCAATTACAATATGACTTGTCTAGCAATTGTATACACTATATTATTGTTTATTGATTTGCTATTTTTCCCACAAAAGTGGAGTTAGGCCCCTTTCAGACGTGCGGACCGTATGTCCGCTTTTTCATTCTTCCGTTTGTGGATGAAAAGGGCACATACATTGGTCCCTATGTGCTTGCGGGAGTCAACGGATAAACATCCGCTGACACCCGTAATCACCCGCCTCCGCAAAGATCCGATTTTGCAGACGGAAAGATGTCCTATTTTTTCTTCCGTCTGTGGATCGGATCGGATGAACACGTGTTCATCCGATCCCTTCCATAGGGGAGAGTGGAGAAAAGACAGGGCGGTCCCTGTACAGTGTGCGGAGACCACCCTGTCATCCGACGGCTCAGCGGGGATCTACGGAGCGATCTCCGCTGAGCTTACGGACATACGGAGACGGATCATTACTGATCCGCCCAGTGTGAAAGGGCCCTTACCTTTTAAATTAAGAATGCTTAGTAATACGGGGTACACCTTTAGCCTGGTCACCCGAACCTTTAAAAGCAGTGAGCTGGTGGATATAGTGACCATTGTTGTTTGGATTCAAGAAACACAAGATCACTCAGACACAGTTCTCATGGAAGAACATGAATGGTTGCCCATTTTATTATCTCAGCAGAATATGAGGGAATAGATGATTCTTGACTTATCTGTAAAACCCTTTTCTTGGAAGGACATCACTGCAGTGGCGTAACAACCAGGGGGGCAGGGGGTGCGTCTGCCCCGGGCGCTGAGCTGAGGGGGGCACCAGCGACCGGCAGCTCTGCGGATAGTATATTGAGCGGCTCCTCCACTGAGCGCACAGCCCCCCGCTGGTACCTCCCAGCGGCCGGCATGGGCACGCCTGGAAGGATGCAGGGGATGCCCTGTTTGGCATAACACCGGCACGCGCTGCGGAGGCTCCAAGATGGCGACACGATCTGCAGTCGGCGGCGCCTGCAGGGACTCCCGTTCAGCCAAGCAAGTAAGTGTCGCTGGGATGTGATGCAGGGGGAAAATGGTTTAGCAGAGGCAGGGTGTGCGCTGGGGAAGACCTGGGACAGGCTGCCTGTCCCAAGTCTTCCCCAGCGCACACCCTGCCTCTACCACAGGCTGAGGCTGGGACTCCGCTGGAGTAGAGTGTTGGCCCAGCCCGCTCCATAGCTTAATAGGGAGCTCCACACTGCAGCCCTGATATCATGTTTATATAAGGGGGGCGAAAAAAAAAATCTGCCCCGGGCGCCCATGACTCTGGTTACGCCACTGCATCACTGTGAGCTTTCCATTGGTTGCCAGGCTCCTTGTTGATCTGTGCACGGCCATAGCAACCAGCTGTCGCTAGGCAGGCCATCTTAATAGCATCTTGGGCCCCTGGGCAAAGTAATGCGGGGGGCCCTTACAGTTGTAATGCAAAAAAACAAAACAAATAAATAATAAATAAAAAAAACGGGAGGGGTGCCAGCCGAGCCTACAAGGATGACAGTGCAGGTAAACAAACATCAAGTAGGTAGGAGGCAGACTGCCTCCCCTGTGTATCCATCACTCTCAGTGCAATAATGGGGGCCCCCAATTTTGGGGCAGCGTGGGCTCAAGGACCAGCTGCTTTGGGCAAAGTGCAGGGGCCCCCAATGCAGCTGGGGCCCCTGGGCAGTGCCCAGGTGTGCCCTCTCATTAGGACATCCCTGGCTAGGGGAGCTGTGCAGGGAGAGGTGTAGGGATTCTTTGTAATGCCCGGGGCAGGGCATTGTGTACTCATACTGTGTACTAGTTCCTGGTGGGGCTATACTAAAATCTGGGGGGTGCCACAGGACACCCCATCACCACACTAGATCCGATCCTGTTCTACTGTGGGCTTCTCTCTTTTGCATGGCGGATTGACCTTTTCATGCACAGCCCCAGCACCAAGTTCAGTTAAATAAAGATATACTGATGATTATTAGTGTATATTTAATCTAACTACATCACAGTCATAATAAACAAATCTCCAATGGGACATTACCAATCAGATCCCACAGATCCCACACCCCACCCATTGATCAGATATATAAACACATCCAGCTTAATTTCCTGCACACATCTCAATGTCCTCATTATAAAAGATTTCTATTTGTTTATTTATTTTTTGCTTTTTTAGCTTTTTCATCAACTCACCCCCAGCCTGTGAGCTGATATCTCATTGTCTCTGCTCATGGCATTACAATGTGCTGCTTGGCAGGAAGGCTGGCTGCAGAGCACTGTTGCTAGGCGCAAGCTAGTGGGATGTGCTTTCCACTATGACATCATCAGTTATTTACTGGCTGTGGTTCAATATAAGAGCACCAGAAGCTGCCTCTGGGCAGTCTCTGTTTTTTCCAAGCACTGATCACACGTGTGTGAGATTGCTCTTCAGAGTGATTGTTCTTAAAAGCGTTTTTCACCTGTTTTATCAGCGATAGAGATATCAAATCCATTTGTTTGACTAATTTCTGGTTGTCAACTATCTGTGGAACAAAGATGGGAATGATGCTACGAGCATTGATCTTTGTTCTCCTTCTGTATCTGGCATCAGGTATATATTGGCCTTACACTTTTACTATACTATAGCAATATCTATATAAATATATCTATCCATCTACTGTATATATATTTATATAGATCTATCTATATACTGTGTGTATGTGTGTGTGTATATATATATATATAATATATATATAGTTTTATATATATATATATATATATATATATATATATTTATATATATATATATATATATATATATATATATATATGTATATATATATACAAATTATAAAAATGTACTGCAAATTAACTTATTTTAGTGCATGTAAATTTGTTTTAATTATATATATAAATTCATAGATTTATGCAACAAGTGTATTAATACCAATTTAAATGCACCAAAATACTGTAAGTAAATTTTTACTATAATATCTATCTATCTATCTATCTATCTATCTATCTATCTATCTATCTATCTATCTATCTATCTATCTATCTATCTAATCTATCAAAGCACCAGGATCAGGGGGTTAGGCAGTTTTTCCACATAGTTATATATAGTAACACAGGTTGTGGTAACCCTTACCTATTTATTTTTTTTGCCAGTAGCTTGTTTGTTTGTGTAATATAGAGCAATTATACACTCATAGGCATGCGTAGGGGGTGTGCCAGGTATGCCTGGGAACTCCCTAATCACTATATGCAGATTCGCCTTGCTACACCCAGGCTTCCCCCCAGTGTTTCACCTTTCCCCAGCAGTACTGTTGCATTTTGGAAAAACGATGGTGTGTATGCAACGTCGTTTTGGAAAATGAAGTTTGAAAAACGTTGTTTTGTTTCGTCACATAAAACGTTGTTTTTTTTTCATCACAAAAAGTGATCGTGTGTACGCGGCATTAGAGTCCAATGGACTTTAAAGTCACAATAAAACTGCATAGAAAATTCTCACTGGAAATTGCACAGCAATGGGGTAGCAGCAGTGTGAACCGAGCCTAAAAGAGTACGGCGATTTTGATTTAGGTCTGTGTCCCTGTTGCAGGTTTTTGCTCACTTTCTGTCCATTGTATCGAGTCTTGGACAGGAAGTCAGAGGAAATCTCTCCAACAAAGCCCAGGATGGCAGTAAGAACCTGACATGTTCTATTCATATTCTCCTCTATTTACAAAACTAGAAAAAAAAACTAAAAGGTTGTTGGCTTGTCATACACTTTAAACTTTCTTTGAAACACAAAATTTAACCCTGTTATTTTTTTCTTTGTCCAGGTGCAAAAATAACCAGCATCCAGACCTTCCACAGATCTGTGGAAGCCAAAGTGGGAAATCTACTGGTGATCCCGTGTGTGTTCAACAAGGATGAGCCTCTTCAAGGGCACAAAATCGAACTGGAATGGGGGATGACCCCAGAAAATGGCGGAGAATATCGGCCTCTGATACGTCTAAGGGACACCATGCCAATGCCAGTTCCACATCCTAATCCAAGAGCTCAGCTGAACCCGATGCATCTGCCTAGTGGACAGTGTGCCCTGGTGATTGACCCGGTTAACCTAGAAGACAGTGGCACATACACGATCCGCCTGGCTATAGACGGTGAAGAGTACAAAGAGGCCCCCGAAGTTAAGGTTCATGTCTGGGAATTCCACAAGAAAACTGGTAAGCTTATCTCAAATTGCGTTCAATGTTTATTATTACTGCCCTATACATGAGTGTTTACGAGGTTTCCTATGGATTCAACTGGTTTTCTAAGGGGATACTGTATATGTAAGTATGTGTGGGCAGCTAAATGCTCAAGTTCAAGGGCCTCTCCAATGCATTTCACACAAAGGGCCTGAATTTCACTGAATTTCAGTGACTAAACCCTCCTAGTCTCCCATATCCAGATGTACTAGGTCATGAATAAATTGTTTGCAGCCTCACTGTGCCCATCAAACGCAGCTACTATACCCATCAATTATCGCCACTGTGCCATCAAATGTAGCCACTGTGCCCATCAATTGCCACCATTTTCCCCATCAAATGCAGCAAGTTTGCCCCCTCAAATACAGCCAGTTTTCCTGTCAAATGCTGCCAGTTTGCCCTCATAAGCACCACCAGTTTGCCCCTTAAATACAGCCAGTTTGCCCCCTGACCCGCTGTGCACCCTCTGTTTAACCATTTGGAAGCCAATTAGAGCCCACAGGCTCTAATCAGGAAGAGCCTCTGGCTCTAATCAGGCACTTCCAAAACACACCCACCGCTGTTATTCAGATGGCTGGCACTCAAAAAGGGGCTGGACACCTGAATAGTAGGCGGCAGCGGGGATAATACATAGATTCATGCAATGCATTAATCTATGTATTGTTGAGTGACGTGTGCAGGTGAGAGGGGGCGGCACTCCTGCGCCCACTATAGATGCACCGCCACTGTCATAGCCCCACTACCTAGAGTGAGTCACTTACCTAGAATAAGCATGCAGCCAGTGCAGTCTGCTAAATTTTGATACTTCATGCTCAAATCCTCCCCAGGAAGATTTAGATTTGTGTATATCGTTTTTGCTCAGCTCTTTCATGTTAATTTTTTAATGTTCCAGATAATGATTGTAATACAACTTTTCTTTTATGTTTCATACAGAATCTTCTCCAGCACGATTTAGCCTTCTCATTGACCAACCAAAAAAGGATCAGTCGTTACAGGCCAATGGTGGTGTGCTCCATGCAAAATCACCTCCGCAACGATCAGGACTTTCCACCCACCATCCAAATGAGGATCATTTATTACGGGTCAATGGTGGTGTGCTCCATACAAAATCACCTCCGCAACGATCAGGACTTTCCACCCACCATCCAAATGAGGATCATTTATTACGGGCCAATGGTGGTGTGCTCCATACAAAATCACCTCCGCAACGATCAGGACTTTCCACCCACCATCCAAATGAGGATCATTTATTACGGGCCAATGGTGGTGTGCTCCATACAAAATCACCTCCGCAACGATCAGGACTTTCCACCCACCATCCAAATGAGGATCATTTATTACGGGTCAATGGTGGTGTGCTCCATACAAAATCACCTCCGCAACGATCAGGACTTTCCACCCACCATCCAAATGAGGATGATTTATTACGGGCCAATGGTGGTGCGCTCCATGTAAAATCACCTCCAAAAGGAACTGGCCTTTCCCCTAGCAATCCAAATGAGGATCATTCATTACAGGATAGTGGTGGTGTGCTTCATGCAAAATCACGTACACAACAACCAGAACTTTCCACCAGCCAACTAAATGAGGCCAAGGATCATGTGCTCCATACAGAATCCTCTCTTGGCCTTTCTAACGACCAACCAAAAATGGATCGTTCATTACAGGCAAATGATGGTGCGCACCATGCAAAATCACTTCCAAAGCAATCTGGCCATCCAAATGATGTTCATTCATTAGGGGCCAATGGTAAACTGCCAAGTAACCATGACAATAATCCAACTATATCGAAGAAAGCCAAGGTACTCCAAGCTATAGATAATTGTGGCATCCCATTGTGGCTGGTAATTGTGCTAGGAGTCTTCAATTTCCTGCTTCTGATGTTTTCAGGACCAGCATACTACTTTGCGTAAGTTATTTTAACACTTTTCACAAATCTAGACAAATCCATTGCCCTCTTTATTATCTTAGTAAAATAAAAGGTGTGACACGTTCTGCAGGGCATAGGTTTTCAAGCCATCCTCCCCTATTTCTGAGCCCCCAGCATAGGCGTGCGCAGGGTGTGTGCCAAGTGTCTAATCACTATGGGCTAGATTCACGTAGGGCGGCATATCTTTAGGCGGGCGTAGCGTATCTTATTTACGTTTCGCGGCCGCAAATTAGAGAGGCAAGTGCTGCATTCACAAAGCACTTGCGTCCTAAGTTACAGTGGCGTAGCGTAAATTGGCTGGCGTAAGCCCACCTAATTCAAAGTAGGAAGGAGGTGGGCGGCATCTATTTAAATTAAGCATGACCCCATGCTAATTAACGGCCGGTTGAACTGGGCATGCGCGCGCATGCTCAGAATCACATCGCATATACTCCCTAATAGACGTCGGTGTAAATGCCTATGACATGAACGTAACTTACGCACAGCCCTATTCACGTACGACTTACGTAAACGACATAAAAATGACAGCTGTTCCAACGTCCATACGTTAACATGGGCTGCGCCATATTTTTGGTGGTTTATCTTTACGATGGAAAAACACCTTACGTAAACGGTGTATATTAATGCCCGGGGCGCATCTACGTTCGTGAATCGGCGTATATTGCTCATTTGCATATTTAACATGGGAATGCCGAATGCGTCCAGCGTAACAATGCGCCCACGATACGCCGGCGTAGGCAAGTTACGTCGGACGGCTGAAGCCATGTTTTTCTGCGTATCTTGCTTTGTGAATCGGCGTAAAGATGCGACGGCGCACATTTGTACATACTTCGGCGTATCTCGAGATACGCCAGCGTAAAGCTTTCTGAATCTGGCCCTATGTGTCTAATCACTAGTTGGTGAATGAACAGGAAGCCGGTGACGCGTCATATTCGGCTCCCCCATCACAGACTGCTCCGGAAGTGCTGTGGTGGCCAACTGCGCATGCGCGATGCGTTCCAAACGTATCTGTGATGCGTTCCAATGCATTTACCACACTGCACACCAGCGAAGCTGTCATTCAGAGCGATGTGGACTTAGGGGAAAGTGGCCGGTCGGCCTCACGTCCTCGCTTCGCTCGGACTGCTCGCTCCGCTCGCTCGGCCTCCTGGCTCTTTTTTTAACATCCTCCAATCCACGGGATGTTAAGGAAAGAGCCTGGATGCCGAACGAGGTTTCGCTGGTGTGCACTGCCGTAAATGCATTGGAACGCATCGCGCATGCGCAGTTGCCCACTACAGCACTTCCGGAGCACTCTGTGATGGGGAGCGGAGTATGATGATACACCGGTCAGCACAGAGCACTTCCCATTTATCAACTGTTCTCGTGCAGCTGAGGCTGCAGAGAAAAGCATGTGTGTTTAAGCTTTGGGGTGTGCATGATAATGCAATTGGCTGCGCACACCTATGGCCCCCGGTATTTGTTTTCCTGCATCCTTGGTCTACATTTTGATACTATTAGTTGTTAAGAGTTGTTTAGCAACTTGTTACTGCTTGAGAATTACACCATGTTAGATTTTTTGTAACATTCTTTATGTAAATATAGGCCTTTGACCCCTTTTACACTGGGGTGTTTTTCAGGAGCTTTATCGTTTAAAAAAAGCAACTGTAAAGCGCCTCATTTGCAATCCCAATGTGAAAGCCTGAGTGCTTTAAGAGCCCTTTCAATCTGCCAGCGCCCGAAAAATGCTGGTAAAGTGCCGCTAAAACTAGCAGCGCTTTACCAGCATTTTTCAAACACGCTAGTGGGGCGCTTTTAACACCCACTAGTAGCCGAATAAAGGGTTAAAGGCCCCACAAAGTGCTGCTGCCAAGGCACTTTGCAGGCGCTTCCCATTGATTTCAATAAGAAGGGGCACTTTAGGAGCAGTATATTCACTGCTCCTAAAGCGCTGCAAAAAAGATGCTTGCAGGACTTTTTTTGACACCCTGCCAGCGCAGCGCTTCAGTGTGAAAGCACTCTGGCTTTCACATTGGGATTGAAGATGAGGCTTCTTTCAGGCGCTTTACAGGTGCTTTTTTAACGCTAAAGCACCTGAAAAATTCCCCAGTGTGAAAGGGGTCTTACTTCTGTTATTTCAGACATTTAGTTTGCTTTCTAAATAAACTTATGTATCTTACTTATATCTATCCCACAGGTGCAAGTACTTGCTGCTGAAGGCTAGGAATGGAAAATTACTTTCATTAATGGAGGAGGGACGCGCACCCAGAATGGTAGAAGACAAAGATGACAACAACGTTCCAACTGTGGTGGTTCAGTAGAATAGCAGAGGAACCCCTATAGAAGGACAGAGAATAGGAGTCAGTAGGGCAGGGCACAGGGGTCAGCAGCATAGAGGACAGGTAGTCAGTATGGCAGGGTAGAGGGGACATCAGAACGGAAGACGGGTGGTCAATAGGGCAGAGTACAAGGGTCAGCATAATGGAGGACAGGGGATCAGTAGGGTAGGGTACAGGGGTCAGCAGGATGAAGATGTACTCAGTACGACAGGGTACAGGGGTCAGAAGGACAGAGGACAAGAGTCAGTGGGGCGGGGTACAGGGGTCAGCAGGACGTAAGACGGAGTCAGTACAGCATGGTACAGAGGTCAGCAGGACAGAGGACAGGAGTCAGTAGGGCAGGGTACTGGGGTCAGCAGGATGAAAAATGGAGTGTCAGTAGGGCAGGGTATAGGGGTCAGCAGGACAGAAGACAGGGAGTAAGTATGGCAGGGTATACAGGTCAGCAGGACGGCAAACAGGGCGTCACTAGGGCTGGGTACAGGGGTCAGCAGGACGGAAAAGTGGGGGTAAATAGGGCAGGGTACAGTGGTCAGCAGAATGGAGGACAGGGGGTCAGTAGGGCAGGGTACAGGGGGCAGCAGGACAGAAGACAGGGGGTCAGTAGGGCAGGGTAGAGGGGTCAGCAGAACGGAAGACAGGGGGTCAATAGGGCAGGGTACAGGGGTCAGCATAATGAAGGACAGGGGGTCAGTAGGGCAGGGTACAGGGGGCAGCAGGACAGAGAACAGGAGTCAGTAGGGCAAGGTGCAGGGATCAGCAGAATGGAAGTCAGGGGGCCAATAGGGCAGGGTACAGGGGTCAGCATAATGGAGGACAGGGGATCAGTAGGGTAGGGTACAGGGTATAGGGGTCAGCAGTATGAAGACAGGGTCAGAAGGACGGAGGACAGGAGTCAGTGGGGCAGGGTACAGGGGTCAGCAGGACAGAAGACAGGGTCAGTAGAACATGCTACAGGGGTCAGCAGAACAGAGGACAGGAGTCAGTAGGGCAGGGTACAGGGGTCAGAAGGATGGAAGACGGGGTCGGCAGGGCAGGGGTCAGCAGGACAGAAGACAGGGGGGCAGTAGGGCAGGGTACAGGGGTCAGCAGGATGAAGACGGAGTCAGAAGGACAGGGTACAAGGGTCAGAAGGAAGGAGGATAGGATGGACCTTAACGACCAGTTGTTGGCGCCGTGCCTAGTGCCCGTAATGCCAGACACTGGTACAAAAAAAGGGTCTATATACGTATTCCAATTGGCTCTGCTGAACACTTATGTGCTATACAAAGCTCCAGGATGAACTTGATCCTTTCTTGAATTCCAGGAAGAGATCATCACAGTCCTCCTGTTTCCAGACGGTGCTGTGCCCCACCTTCCCAGCGCAAATGCAGTAAGCCGGCTGCATGAGAGGCATTCTCTGTGTCTTCTTTGGTACTGGTACACCAACAAGGCCCCCCAAAGAAAATGTTTTGTCTGTAGAAAGCGTGGATATAAGTGCTACACCCGTTATTATTGTCCCGCCTGTCCTGACCATCCTGGACTTTGCATTGGTGAATGTTTTGAATGCTAGCATACACTAGTGGAGTATTAACTTAGGGTACAGCCCTGCACAGACTAGGACACACTTTCACAGGGTCTCCCAAGATGCCATCGCATTTTGAGAGACACGAACCTGGAACTGAACCATTAGGCTTCATTTCCATGGACGTTTTTACAGACACTTTTTTTAGCCTTATTTACAGCTTAAAAACGCCTGTCCATGTTTATTTTAGAAACATGTATGTGAGAAGTGTCAGAATTGGCCTGGGGATCAAGAGGTTAAAACACCTTAACCACTTGTCAACCGCCCGCTGTCAAATACATCCTGTCTTTTAAAGCCGATAGGGGCAGTGCACACGCCGCCGGCGGCACACGCGTGCACCCGCCGCTTTGCTGGGATCCCGATGGGCGTGCCGGGCACACGCGATTGTCCAGTAACTGAGCAGGGACGTGGAGCTCTGTGTGTAAACACAGAGCTCCATGTCCTTTAGGGAGAGAGGAGACCGATCTGTGTCCCTTGTACATAGGGACACAATCGGTCACCTCCCCCAGTCACCCCCCTCCCCCTACAGTTAGAACACAAACTAGGCTACATATTTAACCCCTTCCCCGCCCCCTAGTGGTTAACCCCTTCCCTGCCAGTCACATTTATACAGTTAGTCAGGCTCCGGAGAAACTGTACAGACACTACATCTTTTCTAACTGAGGCAGAAATGTTGAAGCAGAGATTTGTGGAGAAAGGGTACTCAACTGAATTAGTCAACTCAGAAATTCAAAGAGCACTTACCCTTGACAGATCATCATTAGTTGCTGTCAAACCTAAACCTTCAGCCGATGACAAGTTTAGGTTCGCTTTGACTACCTCGTTTTCTATCCAACATAAACAAGTGGTGAATATTATCAACAAACATAAGGTAGTCTTTAGGGGAGCACCATCACTACACAATCGCATTGCCCCTAATATTATTAATCCCCCAAAAAAGATCTCTTTTTTTCACCAAATGGTCGGTTTTTTTCCTTGTAAAAAATGTAAAGTATGCCAATACAACACACCATTGCAACGTAAGGTCACACATTTCTCCTCTACGGTTACACACAAACAGTACGCTATTAGACAGTTTTGCACTTGCGAAACTAGCTATATAGTGTATTTAATCACTTGTCCATGTGGCAAGCAATATGTCGGCCGTACGATCAGATCTTTCGCAGTACGAGTTGGTGAACACATTTCTCTCATCAAAAGTGGTGATGTCAACCATACTGTCCCAAGACATTATAAACAATATCATAATAAAGATCCTAGGGGCTCCCAGTTTTTAATAATTGACAAATATGAAGCTCCATGGAGGGGCGGTGCTAAAACCAGGGGCGTTTCACGTCTTGAAACGTTCTGGATTTTTGAACTCCAGTCCCACCGCCCATCAGGCTTGAATGTAGACTGGGACATTAATTCGTTTATAGATAAATCTTAATATGAGACATGCTATGGTTATATTTGCATTAACACATAATATGTCACTGTATTTACTATTTATTTATATTTTTATATTTTTTATTATATTAATTTTTTCATTATTTACTATGCTTCATCTTGTGAAACGTGGTCTTTTGGTTCATATACTATTCAAAGTAAATTTGTTTGTATCATATATCTATACTATACCGAATGTATAATTTTGATTTGGAAATCATTTGTGCGTGGTGCCCTGGTTGAGAGTCCCACTCATATTTCCAGTTCGCACATCTAATTATTCCAATTACTCATTGTCCTTCGATATATACTTCCACAATCCCAGGATTCATTTAATATTAAGGCCGGCCTTTTTTCTTTGTCCCCTTAGTTATAATTGTAGTGCCATTGTGAACGGCCTCCTTATTCCTTTATCATTAAGGTCGTTCCTTTGTACTTATATAATTTTTATACTTTTACCTTCAGAGTTGTTTATTCATTCCATTGACTCATCAATTTTTATATTGCAGTTTTTCCCAAATTGCACCATCCTTTTAATCCAACACATCTGTTTATTTATTTTTTGGTGTTGGCTGTGACGATCGCATGTGATGGAGCGCATCACGTGACAGGTGGAGCGCATATGATGCAACGCACCATGTGATCTTTACAGCGTGCATCGTGACGCACACGGCGTGAAGTGTGTGCGATGCACACTGTCCAATTGGTGAGCGCATACTGTCTGTGACTTAGGTGCGCGCCGTTTGATTGGGTGAGCGCGGTTTTCGATACGCCTTCCGCATCCGGTACGCAAGATAGAGCGCACCTCGTGACCCAGGCTAACGTGTAGATGGCCCGCCTATGGCCATGCGCGTCATCGCGCTATACACGTTGCATTACGATACATCATGACGAGGCCCCATACTGATCTATCTGTGGGTGCCCTACTCTTGATGTATAATGTCTCCTAACGCCATCTTTATTGAGGGATCCACTTGGTAGAGCTGTCTATACGCGGCTGCTATCTGTGCATACTTTGTGGTTATATACCATCTAACACTCAGGCTTACTATGTACCCTTTGTGTCTCCCTATTAATATTATTTTCT
Organism: Rana kukunoris; assembly: GCA_029574335.1. NCBI lineage: Eukaryota > Metazoa > Chordata > Amphibia > Anura > Ranidae > Rana > Rana kukunoris. Next base: position 378,268,567 of record CM056052.1, read on the forward strand.
AACCTCAATTTGATTGGTGAGTGGCTTATGGTCCACGATACTTTTAGTTTTGCATGCCAGCACTAAACATCCACAATGAGGCTTGGAACTCAAGCCCGGACGCCATGTTTGGCCTATCCCGGAAGTGGACCAATTAATGATGCTGCATGTGAGGTGAGTGTGACTCTCATCAAGGGACCACTTATTGTGTATTTATATTCAAGTGGCTATGGTGGTCTGTTACCCTTTGACAACGTGTTTGTACACGAAACGCGTCAGGGAAGACTCTACTGTCGCCACATTATGACTACAAGCGCGCTTTTTTTATCCTGATTCATGTAAGTGTAATACTTATTAAAATCTTTTAATTACCGTGACGGTATCACACTATTGCTCCTTCTTTTTCCTTCACACCATTTTCAACGTATACCTACTGAGCATCAAGCCCTGGACAGCAGAAGTCTCCCTCCCGGATTACAGTGCAGATGTACATCCCTGTCACCGGCAGTTCCATGAGGCCTCGATCCATGCTGGATGTTCCAAAGCTTATGTGACTCTCTAGTCTGTATAGCTTGTAGAGTCCATTTGATTCGGTAAGCCTCCATGCTTTATTGGGTGAAGGTCTTCTTCCTTTTTCTTATATCACCATACAAGAGTTCGCATAGAGGACATCACTCGTTTTCATTGAGCACCTTTAGCCTTTGTATTTGGACATTGATTGCATCTTCTTGTTTGGACACATTTTTTCTCACATTTGGGGCCACTCAACTTCGTTATTGGTTATTTTTTATATTGTGTATGGTTGGATATTTTTTCAAAAAAATTTTTTTTGTTTGTATGATCACACCTTCCAATTACACATACTTATCCATCACATAGATATATTATATTCATTTATATTCTATCATACTTAGCGCTACACATTTTTCCAACCACGTTATCTTTTGCTTATTGTTTTCTATTAGCTGTGTTTAGCTGCTCACTTCACTCTACCCAAGGCAGCGCGATATTTTCCCAATCCAGTGCATATTTATAGCACTGTTCACTGTATGAATGTGATTGGTCCCAAAAATGTCACAAAAGTGTCCGATGTGTCCGCTATAATGTCGCAATCCAAATAAAAAAATAGAAGATCGCCGCCATTACTAGTAAAAAAAAATAATAATAAAAATGCCATAAAACTATCCCCTATTTTGTAAACGCTATAAATTTTGCGCAAGCCAATCGATAAACGCTTATTGCATTTTTTTTTTACCAAAAATAGGTAGAAGAATACGTATCGGCCTAAACTGAGGAAATTTTTTTTTATATATATATATTTTGGGGAATATTTATTATAGCAAGTAAAAAAATTGCATTTTTTTTTCAAAATTGACGCTCTATTTTTGTTTATAGCGTAAAAAATAAAAACCGCAGAGGTGATCAAATACCACCAAAAGAAAGCTCTATTTGTTTGGGAGCCACATCGCACGTGCAATTGTCAGTTAAAGGAGATGCAGTGTCGGAAGCTGAAATTTCGCCTGGGCAGGAAGGGGATAAAACCTTCTGAGGCTGAAGTGGTTAAAAAAATAAAAAATAAAAAAGCAATCAGCATGAATATACTCTGCTCAGGTGTGAATGACAAGAGTTGCACACATTGCCGTAGGCAGGGCCGGACTTACTATTGGGCTTGACTGGGCTCAAGCCCATGGGCCCCGCCCAATAGGGGGCCCCCTCTAAAAAAACAAAAAACAAACAGCAACCCCTACTTTTTTTATTTATTTGTTTATAAAAAAATATGTTTTTTTTTAATATATTTATTTATATATATATATATATATATATATATATATATATATATATATATATATATTTTATTAAAGGGCTCCGAGGTCCCCAGGGCCCCATGTGGCAACCCCCCCTTTTTTTTATTTTTTTATAAATGTTTGCTTATTTTTATTTTTGTTTATATTTTTATATTTTTTATTAAAAGGCCCAGAGGTCCCAGGGCCCCGCTTTTTTATGTATTTTTTATAAATGTATTTTTTTTTATTTCTATTTTTTTATGGGTTTTGTGGGGGTCCCCAGGGGCCCGGAGGCCCCCAGGACCCCAGACAGCAACCCCCACTTTTTTTTTATTATAAAAAAATATGTTTTTATATATATATTTATATATATATATATATATATATATATATATATATATATATATATATACATATATATTTATTTATTTATTTATTATTATTATTAAAGGGCCCAGAGGTCTCCAGGGCCCCCGGATGGCAACCCCCCCTTTTTTTATATAAAAAATTTACATTTTCTTAATATTTTTTATAAATGTTTACTTTATTTTTATTTTTTTATTAAAGGGCCCAGAGGTTTTTTTTTTTTAGGAGTCCGGAGGTCCCCAGGGGCCGAGAGGCCCCCAGGGCCCCAGACAGCAACCCCTACTTTTTTTATTTATTTTTTATAAAAAAAATATGTTTTTTAATATATATTTATTTATATATATATATATATATAAATATATAATTATTATTATTATTATTATTATTATTATGAAAGGGCCCAGAGGTCTCCAGGGCCCCCGGATGGCAACCCCCCGCCCTTTTTTTTATATATTTTTTTATATTTTATATATATATATATATATATATATATATATATATATATATATATATTTTATTAAAGGGCTCAGAGGTCCCCAGGGCCCCATGTGGCAACCCCCCCCCTTTTTTTTTTATAAATGTTTATTTTTTTATTTTTGTTTATATTTTTTTATTTTTTATTAAAAGGCCCAGAGGTCCCCAGGGGCCCCCCTTTTTATGTATTTTTTATAAATGTATTTTTTTTTAAATGTATGGGTTTTGTGGGGGGAGCCCATGGCCCCAGACAGCAACCCCCACTTTTTTATTTATTTTTTTATTAAAAAAATATGTTTTTTTTATATATTTTCATATATATATATATATATATATATATATTTATATTTATTTTTATTGGCAACCCCCCCTTTTTTTATATAAAAAAATTTACATTTTCTTTATATTTTTTTTAAATGTTTACTTTATTTTTTATTTATTTTATTTTTTTATTAAAGGGCCCAGAGGTTTATTTTTTCTTTTTATTAAAGTGCACAGCGATCCCAGGGCCCCGGATGGCTATATATATATATTTTTTTTCTCTTTATTTCTTCTTTTTTTTGTAAAGACCCCCCTCAATTTCATGCGGCAGCCCCCCCCCCCCCGGTTCTCTGCTCCAGGAGGCCCATGCCTTAAGCTGTGTAAGGGGCCCCAAAATTCCTGATGGCGGGCCTGCGCATACCTCCCAAAACGCACGGATTCTGCGGGACTTTCCGCTTCTTCCCGCAGTCCCGCGAAAGGGTTAATTTTCCCGCACTGCAATAGGAGGCAGCTCAGAAGCAGGAGGAACCAGAACGGTGTGTGGAGGACTGTGGCTGCTAAAGGGAAGAAAGTGTGGCCCTGGTTGTCGGCACAACCTCCCCCCAGGAGGAACCGGAGCGGTGTGGGGATGTCTGCTGAAGGGAAGAGAGCTGACACATTCCGTGCACAGATGAGAGTCACCCCCCCCCCCCCCCGCTCGACAACTTTAATGCGCACCCCCCGCTCAACAACTATGATCCCCCCTCGCTCCAGGGGGCCCCTTCAACACTCAAGCCCAGGGGCCCCCACCACCCTAAGTCCTGCCCTGGCCGTAGGCCATGGACAGGGCTCCTTGCCTGATAAATGCCTAAGGCCAACATCTTGTTAACAACAAACATAGCCCAGTATATAATTACCTTTTCTCAGCCTCTTTTTAAATTTCTTCCACAGACCGGTTTTTCCAGTGTCACTACTGGGCAACTAAAGCCGCATAAATATTAAAGCACAAAACAGTGAAATGTTAAAAAAAAAACCACACACTACAATGCAAAATACTTTAAACATCATTCTGAAAGACTATTTGCTTATTGCTTAGCTTCCATGATTTTTTGTTTCTTTTTCATACATGCTGTCATATTATTTTAAACGTTTAACTTGTTTCAATTACTTTATTTTGCGTACAAGTGAATTCCCATATTAGGTGTCTGTTTTCAAATGAGATGAATGTGAACTGAAAAGGACAGATATGTGCAAGCCTTTCTATTTTCCTGATTCTTTTAACAGCTCATTAAAACTTCATCTTCCATTTGTTTCTCGTTTTTTTTTAAACTTTCTTGATATTTTTAAAGGGAGTGTATAGCAGTTTTGAGCATATTTTTTATCTTTAGTATGGTTAGCTCAATAGCAAAAGCTAAAATGTACACACAGAAGTGAACTGTTTTACAAGGTTTTACCTATATGCACATACACACGTATAAAAGTTCAGTTTAACCCCTTCAATACCGGGCTTTTATACACACCTCTATATCGGGCCTATTCTGGCACTTCTCTCCTACTTGTACAAATCATCATTTTTTTGCTAGAAAATTACGCAGAACCCCCAAACATTATATATGTTTTTTTAGCAGACTCCCTAGGGAATAAAACGACGGTCATTGCAACATTTTATCAGACGACCGGTCATCTCTATGCTTCCTGCCAGCGTCGGACGATTCTTTCTCCGGGCCGCCAAAGGCACGGGAGAGCCTGGAGAAGCAACAGATGGCGTCAGAACCGCCGCTATGATCATTCTTATGTTGCACAGAATCACCGGCAGAAGAAAAGGATATCTGATATCTAGCTGCAGGCATCATTCAGATATGCCCCCCCCCCCAAAAAAAGCTCAGGATATCATATGATGTCCACCCAGGACGTCATATGACAATGGGCCGGTAATGAAGTGGTTAAAAACACAAAGAAATAAAAATAAAAAGCTTGCCCAAATCCATTAGGCCCCATTCACATCATTTTAGTTTGATGAGGCACACGGTGCTACAATGCGTTGGTGTTCTGCGGTGCCATTCAATTTGAATGGTAACCCAACGCACCTCCACGATGAACTTGTATTGCAGCATATGATATTATGCACTGTTGGTTTCCTGCATTAAAAAAAAAACTGCAGATACATCTAACTGTCTGCTCTGATGCTTTTGGGGCCAATTGAAAACACACATTCATTAATACAACAAAGTGAAAGGGTTATTTTAGTTTTTTGGTGCACTCATTTTTGTTGTAAGAAGAATAACACCTTGACAAGGGGTATAGTGCCGAGAGTAAAACAAACAAGTAACTATTAAGTGTATTAGCTATCCACTGGATGACCACATGGGATAACCCAAGGTTCCATTTAAATTCCTGAACATGAGGACCAACTTAACCCTGAAGAAATGGCAGCACTCCAAAATCCATCAAAATTCTTATTCAATGAACGAACATTCCAAGTGTTTACAGACAGTTCAAATGGAAGACGCGTTTCACACAAAGATGTGCTTACTCCTGAGGACCAACTTACTGGGCCCTAGAAGCAGGTACACAGAGTGTCAGCAAATGGAATTGCATGTACTGGTCTCTTGGATATTCCCAGAACAGGTCGGGTGAATATTTGGTAGAGGGATACAGAAAATTAGCGAGGAAGCGGAAATGGGTGCTTGTCAACTGAGGGTAGCCCTAAATTTGGAGATCCAGGGTTACCTTAAGACAAGGCCCATGAGAGACTAGTTGAGTGGAGGCATAGTTGTTCAAAAAAAAAATATTTTGAAAAGGGTAGGAGGAGTTGCGCCTCAATGAGCAAACCCAAATGGCATATTTGAGCATAAAGACAGATTTCCGCCAGAGGTGCCACATGGGTGTCTTGTAAGGAAGACCAGGAGGGGAAAGTGCGAGACAAGAGAAAATGTCAGACCTCAGTAAAGCACGTGGACCATCAAGAAAAGGAGCCCGGTTGGCCCAAGCCTGGCGGGAACAGGGGGTTATTGAGAAGAGGGAGGAGTGGTAGAAAGGGGGACATAAGGTTACCTGAGTAACGTACAGAGTCTCAGAGTTTTAAGCTATGACGCATAAGTGGGCTAAGAGAGGTGGGGCGCAGCTTGCGAAAAAGACATGGTAGGGGCGATAGGGGAGTGGGGGCACTATTGGGGAGTTCAAGGAGCATCCACAATAGGATGTCAGAAGCTGCATGGAGTAAGGTTAGTTGGGGGATCTGGGCCGCCTGGTAGTACTTGACTGAAATAGGGAAGGAGAAATCCCCCAGTGTGGGGCTTTACCAGCACAAACCATTAGTTGTTTTTTTCTTGGATTCAAATAACAAATTTTGTCTCATGTGCCCATTGGCTCTATGGAAGTTTTTTTTAAGACATTTTTTGGAGTAACCCCTAAGTAGTAATCTATCTCTAAGTGCAGCTGCCTCAAGTAAAAATACCTCCTGGTTGGAACAGTTGCGCTTAAGGCGAAGGTACTGACTGTAGGGTATGGATCTAATCAGTGCTGCGGGGTGGGCACTGGTAGCGCGTGACACAGTGTTGCCGGCCGTGGGTTTTCTATAAAGCCCTGCCGATAGACTCCCATCGAGATTTTTAGATAGGGTGTCATCCAAGAAAGCAATTTGAGTGCTGCTGGATGTTACCGTAAAATTGAGGTTGAGTTTGTTGGAGTTCATGATAGACAGGAACGAGTCCAGATCTTCAGCATATCCCTCCCATATCATTAAAAAAAACATCAATATAGAGGAACCAGGCCGCTACTTGATGAATGAAGGGCTGGGAGGCTGCACTGGTCAGAAAGGATTTTTCCCACTACCCCAGGTAAAGGTTGGCATACGATGGGGCACACAAAGTCCCCATCGCAACCCCCTGCACCTGGAGGAAGTGGGAGCCATCGAAGGAAAAGACACCATGGTCAAGTATAAACTCCAGGGCCATCACAATAAATTTACCCAATTTTCGGTCAGCCTGAAAAATAGGGGAGATGACGTTTCTGATGGGGAATGGAGCTGTGGGGAATGGAGCTGTATAAAGCTTCCACGTCAATGGCCACTAGTAGTGCTTCTTCAGATACACAAAGGGACTCAGTTTTTTGTAGCAGATGAGTAGTATCCTTAATGTAGGATGATAAGCGTAACACACATGGTTTTAGATATGTGTCAACATAGACACTAAGATTTTCAGTTAGGGCGCCATTCCCTGAAACAATGGGTCGCCCGGGCGGGTCTGTCAGGCTTTTGTGGACTTTCGGAAGGCAGTAGAAGGTTGGTATCTTAGGGTATTTAATTCGAAGAAATTCCTAGGTGTCTTGGTTGATTACACCCTTAAGCTCCGTCTACCAGGGCATAAAATTGTGTTTCAAATTTAGATATACTGGATTTAGAAATGGGCACATACCACTCATCATTAGAAAGGATCTTAAGACACATATTCCTATATTGGTCGTTTGTCAAAAATGACGATATTCCCACCCTTGTCGGATGGTTTGATGGTTAGGAAATTGCAGTCTTTTAGTTTTTCTAGGGCTTTGTTGTGTTGGCGGGTTAGGTTACCAGTAACTCTTGGTTTATGTACTTTTTTGATTTCGGCCGAGGTAAGTGCAACGAAGGCTGCCAAATTGTGGTTTGTTTGTAGTGGGGGGAATTTGTCAGACTTGTTTTTGAGTGCACTCACCGGCCTCTCAGGCATATCTGCTACTACTGATTCTTGTAACAGACTTTCCAAATCCTGGGTCTCGATGAGATCCAGGGGATCAGCCTCATCAGATATTGATAGAAGTAGTTCCAGATCAGCCTTCTGCTGTTGAATGGTGATATATGAAGCTTCGTATTTTTGTTTGGAATATAAGCTTTTGAATAATAGTTTTCTTGCAAAGAGGTGAATATCCTTAATGATTTCAAAAGTATCTAATTGAGCTTCTGGACAAAAAGTAAGACCTTTGGCCAGTAGAGTCTCCTCATCGGGTGAGAGTTCATAGTCGGAGAGGTTTTTGATGTCCAGGCCTAAGGTGGCAACTGTACCATCATCAGCCTCCCCGAGGAAGTCTAAGTTTCCAGTGGTGCATGAGCGACCTGGGGAAAAACCCCTGTATTGCTAGTTTCTTTAATAGTCGGCTGTAGCCCTTCATGGGTGGATTGTGTATTTAATTGTTGAGAGGTTGAAAAAACTGAGAAGAGTTTGGTAGGGTGTTGGCCGTGTCTGTCGGCGCCACTGTGAGTGTTAGTGAGAGCGGACGATTGCACAATACGTTTCTTAGGGGCATTGGCATCTTCTCCTGACAGTGGTCATTTGGGTTTTGTGTTTCTATTTCTAGAGGAATTTTGAGATGGAGTTGTAGTTGGGACATTAGATGGAACTTTCTGAGCTTTTCTAGGCATGGATGTATTAGTTCCCCTATTAGGGTTTTGTTGAGTAGAATAGGTTGATTGCCATTTGTAGGCCTTTCCTTCTTGGAAGGACATTTTGTCCCTCCAAAATTTGTTTTCTTTTTTATGCAGGGTTTCTGCAATTACTTGGTCGAGTCGACCTTTAATTTCGATCTCATGGTCCTTAAAGGTTGGAAAAGGGTTTGAGTTTAATATAGACGTCGTCAATGTCCTTCTCGACTTATCCTGATCTTATCTTATATTCCTCGATAAGTAACTTCATCATGTTTGAGGTGCATAATTGGAGGTTCTGCTCCCATTTTTTGCGAAACTCTGAATTCACATTGTCTAGCATAGGGAATATCTGGATACGAAGACCGTACGGGTTGATATCTTCCCGTAGGTATTTCTCAAAGCTTTCAACATGCCAAAACAGAGCTGTTTTTTTCTCCACCCGTCTACTAAGTTGGTTACACAAAGAGGACAGCTCGGATTGAATGGCTTGACTGGCAGAGTAGCCCTGCATAAGGTCATCCCATTCCTTGCCTTAAAACATAGTGACTCGACAGAGTAAAGAAATGCAGTGAGTAGCAACACTACCTGATATTGTAACAATAAACAAAAAAACACACATAGAAAAAAATAATAACTTGTTCTATTAGTAAATGTTATACAGTGCAGAAAATAAGTATTTGAACACCCTGCTATTTTGCAAGTTCTCCCACTTGGAAATCATGGAGGGGTCTAAAATTGTCATCGTAGGTGCATGTCCACTGTGAGAGACATAATCCCCCAAAAAAATCCAGAGATCACAATTTATGATTTTTTAACTATTTATTTGTATGATACAGCTGCAAAGAAGTATTTGAACACCTGTCTATCAGCTAGAATTCTGACCCTCAAAGACCTGTTGGTCTGCCTTTAAAATGTCCACCTCCACTCCATTTATTATCCTAAATTAGATGCACCTGTTTGAGGTCATTAGCTGCATAAAGACACCTGTCCACCCCATACAATCAGTAAGAATCCAACTACTAACATGGCCAAGACCAAAGAGCTGTCCAAAGACACTAGAGACAAAATTGTACACCTCCACAAGGCTGGAAAGGGCTACAGGGAAATTGCTAAGAAGCTTGGTGAAAAAAGGTCCACTGTTGGAGCAATCATTAGAACATGGAAGAAGCTAAACATGACTGTCAATCTCCCTCGGACTGGGGCTTAATGCAAAATCTCACCTCGTGGGGTCTCAATGATCCTAAGAAAGGTGAGAAATCAGCCCAGGACTACACGGGAGGAGCTGGTCAATGACCTGAAAAGAGCTGGGACCACCGTATCCAAGGTTACTGTTGGTAATACACTAAGACGTCATGGTTTGAAATCATGCATGGCACAGAAGGTTCCCCTGCTTAAACCAGCACATGTCAAGGTCCGTCTTAAGTTTGCCAATGACCATTTGGATGATCCAGAGGAGTCATGGGAGAAAGTCATGTGGTCAGATGAGACCAAAATAGAACTTTTTGGTCATAATTCCACTAACCGTGTTTGGAGGAAGAAGAATGATGAGTACCATCCCAAGAACACCATCCCTACTGTGAAGCATGGGGGTGGTAGCATCATGCTTTGGGGGTGTTTTTCTGCACATGGGACAGGGCGACTGCACTGTATTAAGGAGAGGATGACCGGGGCCATGTATTGCGAGATTTTGGGCAACAACCTCCTTCCCTCAGTTAGAGCTTTGAAGATGGGTAGAGGCTGGGTCTTCCAACATGACAATGACCCGAAGCACACAGCCAGGATAACCAAGGAGTGGCTCTGTAAGAAGCATATCAAGGTTCTGGCGTGGCCTAGCCAGTCTCCAGACCTAAACCCAATAGAGAATCTTTGGAGGGAGCTCAAACTCCGTGTTTCTCAGCGACAGCCCAGAAACCTGACTGATCTAGAGAAGATCTGTGTGGAGGAGTGGGCCAAAATCCCTCCTCCAGTGTGTGCAAACCTGGTGAAAAACTACAAGAAACGTTTGACCTCTGTAATTGCAAACAAAGGCCACTGTACCAAATATTAACATTGATTTTCTCAGGTGTTCAAATACTTATTTGCAGCTGTATCATACAAATAAATAGTTAAAAAAAATCATACATTGTGATTTCTGGAATTTTTTTTTTTGATTATGTCTCTCACAGTGGAAATGCACCTACGATGACAATTTCAGACCCCTCCATGATTTCCAAGTGGGAGAACTTGCAAAATAGCAGGGTGTTCAAATACTTATTTTCTGCACTGTATATTCCAAAAAGGAATTAAGACTAAAATATCTATGGGTCGTCCAAAGATGTACATGGGGGAAGAAAGAGGGGATCAGCCAATTTCATGGGTATCTACTACCCTGGATACATATATGCAAAGGGGACATCTTCTAAGGGAGACCCTGGTATGTTGCCAACACCCCTGGTATTCAGTAGGAAATGAGAAATCCCCCAGTGTGGGGCTTTACCAGCAACAAGTGATAGAGTGAAAGTAATGAAGTACAAAATATATTTATTAATGACAAAATTATGCTAAAAACAAAATTGTTTTAAGAACAAAGTGCATAGGTGCAGGTTGGACTCGTCCACAGGGATAAATACAGGCCCTAGGCGTTTCGGAGTAGAGTCCCTTCTTCAGGGGCCGATGTCCGTGTGGGTTAGTAATATATCTGATATAGATAACAAAAACAATAATTACAAAACATATTGTGGACAATGTTTATGATCCATAAAACAGGAAACGGTGTGGATGTAGTTTAACACTGCATGTGTCATAGCAGTCACAACGTATGCATGCTTGTAGTGGACCGGAGAGCGTCAAGATGGTGGCAGAAAAATAGGGACTCCTAGACCTCCAGGTCATTTTCGTTTTCTTTAGGTCTTCTACACATTTGTGTGTTTCACATGTTACAATAGTGCACAGTGATGTACATACTACAGTGTGGTACATTGTGATGGCATTTATTTGAAATTGCCCCCCCCCCCCCACACAGATTCAGTAGTCAGCAACAAACTCACACTTCTGTATACAACAATGCACTTCTTTGCCGTGCATTAAATGAAAAAAGGGTCAAATACAGATTTCTTTGCTTCAAGGTGTGCTGCCAGCCAATTCAAAATGGATGGGCTGCTTTACCATGGTCGCCTGCATACACATTGCATTAAAGTTTAAGAATTAGGTTCCCTTCATACTTGTGTGACTTGTCATGCAATTTTGGACATCAAAGTTGCATGACAAGTCATTCCTCATGTTTTCCAATGATACTTTTTTTTTTATTCCCTTTGATCGGGTGTTTAAATTATGACCACTCAAATGATAGTTACTTTCCCTGTATTTCAATGCAAAATCACATCAATGTGAACCAGGGCTTACCCCCACTTAGGCCACGTAAACAGGATCAGTCCATCCGATCCGAAGGACCATTTTCATCGGTTAACCGATGAAGCTGACTGATGGTCTGATGTGCCTACACACCATCGGTTAAAAAAACGATTGTGTCAGAACGCGGTGACGTAAAACACAACGACGTGCTGAAAAAAACGAAGTTTAATGCTTCCAAGCATGCGTCGACTTGATTCTGAGCATGCGCAGCTTTTTACCCGATGCTTTTGCATACTAACGATCGGTTTTGATTCATCGGTTAGGCGTCCATCAGTTAAATTTTAAAGCAAGTTCTCTTTTTTTTGACCGAAAGGATAACTGACCGATCGGGCCCACACACGATCGGTTTGGACCGATGAAACGGACCTTTAGTCCGTTTTCATCGGTTTTGACCGATCGTGTGTACGCGGCCTTAGTCGTCCACACCTGTACTGACGATGGTGTAGGAATGGGTGGAGAACTTGGGTGCTTTTAGTGTATGATACATACTTGCCTGTACATGTGTAGTATACATTTTGCATTTGGTGGAGTTATTATAATTAGGTAAATCAGATGTGGCATTTATGTTTCTACCTATTTGTGATTGTGTTGCATACACTGCACTTTGTATTTCTTGTAAACTTAATAAACATTCATTATAAAAAAATAAAAATAAAAAATGTACTCATTTAGTAAATAAGCCCAAATGCTTTTAATGCCAGGGCCTATAAAGTAATGATTTGTATATACAATATTGCTAATGCCTCTTACACACGATCGGATTTCCCGTCGGAATAAAACTCTGACGGGTTTTTCCATCAGAATCCCATTCAAGCTGTCTTGCATACACATGGACACACCAAACTCCAACCGTCAAAAACACGGTGACGTACAACAACCCTACAACAAGCCTAGAATAATGACGTTCAATGCTTCCGAGCATGCGTCAAATTGTTTCTAAGCATGCATGTTTTTTTCTCCGTAGGAATTCCATACAGACGAACGGAATTTCCCATTGGGGAGAAAGGAGAACATGTTCTCTTTCTAAGTCCGTCGGAATTTCCGATGGAAAAAGTCCGATGGGGCATACACACGTCTTTTCCCAACGGAAATTCGGACCATGTGTACGCGGTATTAGATGTAATGTGAGAACGTTTGTGCAGGGCAATAGAAGTACATAGGAGAGTTAACAGGCAGAGGGACAGAACAAGGACAGACAAACAGAGTTTGAGTACAGTACAAAAGTTCACCCAAAGTAATCAGTCTGGTGTTGGACAGAACCTTTGATCAGACACGAGTAAAATGTCGAACTAAACTTTTACAAAATGCTTGCTGTTTTGTAAAAAAAACATATTCACAAGATTATTTTGTAAAAAAAATTGTTTTCCTAAAAGCTTGTTACATAGTAACATAATTAGTCTGGCTGAAAAAAAGACAATAGTCCATCTAGTTCAACCATTAAAATAAAAAATAAAAATATATGTATATATACACAGTGCCTTGAAAAAGTATTCACACCCCTTGAAATTTCCCACACTTTGTTACAACCAAAAACGTGAATGTATTTTATTGGGATTTTATGTGATAGAACACAAAGTGGCACATAATTGTGAAGTGGAAGGAAAATTATAAAAAAAAAAAAAATTCCTTTTAGAAATTAGTATCTGAAAAGTGTGGCGTGCATTTATATTCAGCCCCCATTAATCTGATACCCCTAACTAAAATTTAGTGGAACCAATTGCTTTCAGAAGTCACCTAATTAGTAAATAGAGTCCACCTGTGTGAAATTGAATCTTAGTATAAATACAGCTGTTCTGTGAAGCCCTCAGAGGTTTGTTCAGCCAGTGTTGATTTGGGGAGCCAATCATCACCAATTATCTGCTGGTGTTTTTTGGTCCGCTGTGTTTTATACAAAGTCAGCACAGCCCTCTACCATGAAATTCTAGAGCACTTCATGCTTCCCCCTGCTGACCAGCTTTATGAAGATTATGATTTCACTTTGCAGTAGAACTTGGCACCTGCCGACACTGCCGAAAGTACCAATACCTGGTTTAATGATAAGGGAATCACTGTGCTTAATTGGCCAGGAAACTCGCCTGACCTAAACCCCATAGAGAATCTCTGGAGTATTGTCAAGATGAAGATGAGACACCAGACCCAACAATGCAGAAAAGCTAAAGCAACCTGGGCTTCCATAACACCTCAGCACTGCCAAAGACAGATGGCCTCCATGCCACACCGCATTGATGCAGTGATTCAGGCAAAAAGAGCCCCGACAAAGTATTGAGTGCATACTATACTGTACATGAACCTACGTTTCAGTAAGCCAACATTTCTGTATTAAAAATCCTTTATTTATTGTTTAACCACTTAAGGACTGAACCAATATGCTGCTAAATGACCCAAGAAGTTTTCACAATTCGGCACTGCGTCATTTAACAGACAATTGCGCGGTCGTGCAACGTGGCTCCCAAACAAAATTTGCGTCCTTTTCTTCCCACAAATAGAGCTTTCTTTTGGTGGTATTTGATCGCCTCTGCGATTTTTATTTTTTGCGCTATATACAAAAATAGAGCGGCATTTTTGAAAAAAAAATCAATATTTTTTAATTTTTGTTATAAGAAAAATCAAATTAACAAAATTTTAGTCAAACATTTAGGCCAAAATGTATTCAGCCACATGTCTTTAGTAAAAAAAAATGCAATAAAAAAAAAAATAGCTACCTAGCGGGAACAGCAACACTAATACAGCGATCAGAAAAACGATCGCTTAGTGACACTGGCAATAGGGGGTGAAAGGGTTAACTAGATCAAGATCAAACTTTCTTAGGGGGGGTACGGGGGCTACTCTGGACCTAACACTAAGTGCCTGTCACCCTGACACTAAATGTCAGTACATATATGATCACTGCATTCAGTGACACTGTGACAGGGGGGTGGGGGGGTGATCGGGGGGATTAATGTGCCTGCGTGTACTGGTGTCAGTGTAGTGTTGTGCAGACTCACTGTGTGATGTGATCTCTCCTCAGCGGCGGTTGAAAATACCCCTGAGAGGAGACATCACATCACTTCCCTCTTCCTGTGTTTACACAGGAGGAGGAAGTGACACGCAGGGGAGCGCGCGGATTGGCTGAGAGCGATGCGGAGGGGGCGGACAAAAACTAACAGCCACCCCCTCATCCCGGATCGTTCGGACAGCCACGGGAACCGCCGCATATACCGGGGGGGGGGGTCGTACAGGCACGTACAGGTACATTGATGTGCCTGTCCGTGCCATTCTGACGACGTATATGTACATGCGGCGGTCCTTAAGTGGTTAATTGGTCTTATGTAATATTCAAATTAAAAGGAGGAACGCTTGAAATATACCACTGTGTAACGCATCTACTGTATATAAAATATATGAGTTTCACTTTTTGAATAGAATTACAATGCAATCTCATATGCAATCGCAGGTGCCAATCACATGTGTTGTCTTTGCAATGCGAGTTCAGCTATACAGTTGTATGGCAGAACTTGCATTCGATTTGCAGAAAAAAAGAGCAGGGACCCCCCCCCCCACCCGCACTGAAATCGGATTGCTATGCGATCCAATTCCTGTGTGAGTTCACAATTTGCACCGCGATCTGTGAACCGGTCTGAGGGTGTCATTAACAATGACACTGGCAGCGTTTCGCAGAGGGCAGTGTGAACTGCCTGCAGGAGAGATGCAAAGCGGTAACTGGTGCTGTAATCGCATGGGTTCTGCATTGCACAAGTGTGAACCTAAGCATAATGTGACCTATAAACTGTACAACTCAGTTAAACAACAAACTGAAATATTTTAGGTGGAGGGAAGTAAAAATAAAATCATATGGTTGCACAAGTGTGCACACCCTAAGGCTGGGTTCACACTATTGCGAATTGGTTACAGGTTCCCTGCATCTCCGCAGCAGGTACAATGCGTTTTGCACAAAAAAAAGCTGTGCGTCATTTGATCCATTTCAGGTCCGAATTCAGCACACAATTCGGGCTGAAATAGTGAACCAGGATGCACCGGACCCCTGCTGTGAGGCGGATGCGGTGAATGCGTGAACCCAGCCTTAAACGAATACTTTGTTGAAGCACCTTTTGGTTTTATTACAGCGCTGGGTCTGGGTATGAATCTATCAGTGTGGCACATCTTGACTTAGTAATATTTGCCCACTCATCTTTGAAAAAACACTCCAGATTGCAAGGTCATCTCCTGTGCACATCCCTCTTCAGATCACCCTACAGATTTCCAATCAGACTCAGGTCTTGCTTCTGGTGAAGCCATTCCTTTAATGATTTGGATGTATGCTTTGGGTCATTATCGTGCTGAAAGATTAAGTTCCTCTTCATGTTCAGCTTTCTAGCAGAAGCCTCAAAGTTTTGTGCCAATATTAACTGGTATTTGGAATTGTTCATATTTCCCTCTACCTTGACTAAGGCCCCTGTTCCAGCTGAAGTAAAACAGCCCCAAAGCATGACACTGCCACCACCATGCTTCACTGTGGGTATTGTGTTCTCAGGGGTCTCAAACTGGTGGCTCTCCAGCTGTTACCAAACTACAAGTCCCATAAGGCATTACAAGGCTGACGGTTACAGGCATGACTCCCACAGACACGATGGAACTTGTAGTTTCACAACAGCTGGAGGGCCGCCATTTTGAGACCCATGGTCTACATGGTATTGTTATCTTCTATTTAGGATCATGCCTTATTGAAATGTAGGATACACTGGGTTGCTGATGTTGGAGAAATAGACGGTGATCAATGTGATATGGCCTTAGAAGCAGTTCCCATCTCCGCATTGTCCGCCTCATATAAGCTCGCTCAACTATTCATTCTTCACAGGGCTTATCGCACACCTGCCAGATAATTTAACTGGGGTACGAGGGTTACACCAAATCTAACATACATAGAGGCAATTTTTTACACATGATTTGGCGCTGCCCTAAGCTTGCACGCTACTGGACTGCACCTGCGGTCTTGTGGGTAATTTCTACACTTACTAAAGATCCCATCTTTGACAGCCAATTGGTGAGCATGCTTGGAGCGCTTGATCTTGAAATGTACCAACCACGTATTTACATTTTGATGACCCGTCTGTTGTCTTAGCCAGAAAGTTGATCACCAGGTACTGGATGTCCCTTACTACACCTACAAAAAAGCAATGGATTGAGTATGTCAAATCCCTCCTAATGAGAGAGCAGCTTGCTTATCACAATGGAAATGCAATGCGAAAATTCCATCATATAGGGCGCAGCTGGTTGGATTTTACAGCTATAAGCGTACATAATTCCCCATTGATGGGATATAAGTCTTTGGCTTCGTACACACAACCAGTTTTCCCGTCTGTCATGACAGCTTTTGGCCGGGAAAACTGGTCATGTGTATGCTCCATGGCAGGTTTCCCCGACCGGAAAACCGCCGGGAATCCTGGCGGGAAAAATTAGAATATGTTCTCTTCTTTCCTGCCGCTCTTCCCAACTAGCTTTTTCCCAGCAGTTTCCCTATAGGAAACACTGCGGTGGAGCATACACACGGCCAGGTTTCCCGGCCAAAGCTCTCACGACAGTTTTCCTGCCAGGAATACCGGACGCGTGTAGGGGGAAAAAGCTGCCGATAAGGTTCTTGGCTTTCCCCTCGGGTACCCACCTATTGTTTAGAATGTTCTTGTTTTTTTTCTTTTGACTTTTTGACGTGATATGTGAAAGAAAAGACAGATACCGTACTCAGTAACGTCCATGCATTATCTTCATGTCTAAAAATGGCATTCCATTATTGTATTCTTATGTAAATATTAATTGTTTGTACTGCTGTACTTTTTCCTTTGCCATCGATAAAAAAGTTGAAAGTGAATCTCATAGGAAATAAAAGTCATCATATGCTCCTCCATAGCTAGAAGCAAGTGAAGGCATATGTATGGGCAAGTATACCTTGGTGGGAATGAGCCATCAGGCTGCACTGGCAATGTCTTTTTAACCACTTCCCACCCATCATAAGATATGTGGATGATGACTGCGGCTACAGGCATCATTCAGATATCTTTGTTTCCAGCCAGCGATTCCCCATAATGTAAAAGCCATCCTAGTGGCTATTTAGGACAGTCCCCCCTCCCGCCACCCTTCGTGACTCTCTAGGCCAGGGATCCTCAAACTACGGCCCTCCAGCTGTTGTAGAACTACACATCCCATGAGGCATTGTAACACATTGACATTCACAGACATGACTAAGCATGCTGGGAATTGTAGTTCCTGAACAACTGGAGGGCCGTAGTTTGAAGACCCATGCTCTAGGCTCTCCCATGTGATCAGAAAGCCAGAGATCTACTCCAGCCAAGCGCCAGATTATCATAGAGCTTGCTGAGGACCAGATGGATAACATTGTTTTTTTTTTCATTTGTTTAATCTCATGCTTTTCAGGGTACAGGAAATTTCTGGGGTCTTATTGACCCCAGATCTTTCCATATAGAGGTCCTGTTATGCCTTATTCCTATTACAAAGGATGTTTACATTTCTCGTTATAGGAATAAAACTGAAAAAAATGAAAATACAATTAAAGGGACAGTGTAAGAAAAAAAACAAAAAACATTTTAAAGCGCCCCTGTCCCCTTATGCTCACACGCAGAAGCGAACATATACGTAAGTTGCACCTCCAAATGTAAACAGGCGTTGGCACCACACATGTGAGATATCACTGCGAATGTTAGAGTGTTTGCCCTCACTCTACAACTAGACCTCCTCTGTAGCTCTTAACTGGTAGTTTGTAAAAAATAAATAAAGCGTAGCCTATGGAGATTTTTAAGTACCGAAATTTGTTGCCATTCCACAAGTATCTATTTACTTGGTATCACATCATCTTTTATGTTCTACCAAATTGGGTTTTTATATTGTGGTTTTTTTTGCCCTAAAATTCATTAAAGTGTATTGTTTCCCAAAAAATTGCATTAGAAAAATTGCTCCGCAAATACTGTTTGACATAACTCTGCTAAAATGTATATATAAGAGTTTTCTTTATTTTCATTACTATGAAAATTGTAGACTCACACTGAAGGCATCAAAACTATGAATTAACACATGTGGAATTATATACATAACAAAAAAGTGTAAAACAACTGAAAATATGTCATATTCTAGGTTCATCAAAGTAGCCACCTTTTGCTTTGATTACTGCTTTGCACACTCTTGGCATTCTCTTGATGAGCTTCAAGAGGTAGTCACATGAAATGGTCTTCCAACATAACCCCATAACATTTTTTTATTATTAGTTTATAGGTATAAATATATCAGATAATTTCTTTGTATATAGCATGCTTGTAATGATAATGGTTTATGCTTTGCAAAAAAAAGAGGTCTCTCTGCTGATCTTCGCTGAGACGGTGGATGACAAGTCCCTCCCTACTCAGTAAGAAGGGAGGGGCTTGTGCAGCGCCACTGTCTCCTATGGGGAGATCTGATGAAAACGGACAGCGTGTCCATTTTCATCAGCTCTCATCCGATCCGCCACGGTGGACATATCGGACACTTTTGACACTATTTTGGGACCTGTCACATGTATACAGCGAACAGTGCTATAAATATGCACTGATTGCTGTATAAATGTGACTGACAGGGAAGGGGTTAACACTAGGGGGCGAGGAAGGGGTTAAATGTTTTCCCTGGGAGTGATTCTTACTCTGCAGGGGGAGGGGACTGACTGGGGAAGGTGACCGAGCTGTGTCCCTATGTACAAGGGACACAGCATCGGTCTCCTCTCTCCCTGACAGGACGTGGAGCTCTGTGTTTACACGCAGAGCTCCACGTCCTGCCTCTGTAATTGCCGATTGCGAGTACTTGGCAGACATCCGGCCGCCAGGCATGCGCATTGGCATCACGTGACAAGCCAGGCACATTTTTTCCCTGCTGCGTGCCCTCGGCGGCGTGCGTGGGGAATGTAAACAGCAGGACGCCCAGGGATGTCCGCCGGGCATTTAAGAGCTGTGCTGTGGAAGTCTTTTGTCTATAGCGCGCTTCTCAAGTGGTTAAACAAGAAAAAAATGTTTTAGCAAGTTTAAAGAGGATGGCCAGATGTATATAAACTGACCGCTCCATGCTTTAGAGCAGGAGTCTCCAAACTACGGCCCTCCAGGTGTTTAGGAACTACAATTCCCATCATGCCTAGTCATGTCTACGAATGTCAGAGTTTTACAATGCCTCATGGGAAGTGTAGTTCCACAGCAGCTGGAGGGCCGTAGTTTGGAGATCCCTGCTTTAGAGAGATGCACACAGACAGACAACCAAATTAAGAGAGAGTAGATCGATTGATGACTAGCATCCAGTAGGCTAGCTTAGTGTAGTTAGTGTAGGTCCTGCCCTAGAAGAGTCTACCTTGTCGTGGTGGGCAGGCTTGGAATCTCTTGGTCAAAAGTGTGTCAGTGAATGGGCGAGAGGATCACTAGATCTTCACTTCTGGCCAATTGATTTTACCAAAGGACTCTTGATTTATTCACAGTATATATAGTTGGAAAAGGAAAAAATGTGTATAGATCCATAAATATACTTTCATAAACACACAATAAAAAAAAATTGAATTGCTTCTTCTTTTGTTTAATCCTTTCATGACCACTTGAATGCCCAGGCCACATTTGTAAGGCTCGAATGGGCTCTATGGCTACTTCTTCCTCTTCTGGTGTGTGTAGGGATGTGTAATAGGTGTTTATGTATTAACATGTGTCCTAACCATGTATATATGTACTGACAAGGCCCTTATGTTACAGTAGTGACAACAAGGTCCTCTCAGTGGAGACATCAGGGGTCTTTTGGCTTCATTCCAAGAATAGGATATACAAATAAATTCTGTAATGAAACATTCCCCTTAACTAGGAAAAGATATCAAGTTCTCAGGGAATTTTATGTACATTTTTAATAAATGATAAAATCCTACACATTCCCCTCACAAAGTATATAGGGAATTATTTCCTGTTATCCAGGGCTGAGGATCTGCTCTATTCAGAAAAAGTGTTTTTCTGCCCTCAAAATCTATCCCTTTCGCGCTGAGTGTACCCATATATGCGTCCTCAGCTTTCGGTGTTATACCGGGATGATGCCCGCAGCTGCAGGCATCATCCCAATACCGTTGTTTAGAGCCAGTGATTGGCTATCCAGACCTAACAACCAATGTGGCTAAAAGGCGCTCGGTTGATATGCCGGAGGAGCGGGAGCAGACACGTCCCTCTCCCGCCACCTCTCGCCGCTCTGACCTGGCCTCCAGTCCCATACAAAGCCCCATCCTTCCATCTCCATCCCTCCCTCCTTCCATCTCTATACAGAGCCCCATCCTCCCTCCCTCCTTCCATCTCCAGCCCTCCCTCCTTCCATCTCTATACAGAGCCCCATCCTCCCTCCCTCCCTCCATCTCCATCCCTCCATCCTTCCATCTCTATACAGAGCCCCATCTTTCCATCTCTCCCTCTATCCTTCCGTCTCTATACAGAGCCCCATCCTCCCTCCCTCCTTCCATCTCCATCCTTCCATCTCCATACAGAGCCCCATCCTTCCATCTCCATCCCTCCCTCCTTCTCTCCAGCACAACTCTCCTGGAGTAAAGTAATCACCAGCCGCTGGCTCAGGTATAGTGGAAACACAGGCAGCAATAAAACATTGACCCTGCTTTTAAGTTAATAGTGCATTGCACTGTGTACAGAGGGGGACACAGACGTGCAGGGGGTACTGATATGTGGGGGGCAGGCATGCAGGGGGGGACAGATATGTGTGTGGGGGGACAAACGCGCAGGGGGGTACTGATATGTGTGTGGGGGGGACAGATATGTGTGTGGGGGGCAGGCACGCAGGGGGGTACTGATATGTGTGTGGGGGGGACAGATGTGCAGGGGGGTACTGATATGTGTGTGGGGTGGGAGATGTGCAGGGGGGTAATATGTGTGTGGGGGGGACAGATGTGCAGAGGGTTACTGATATGTGTGTGTGGGTGACGGATGGACAGATAAGTGGCCTGATGGTCTGATGTGCGTACACACCATCAGTCCAAAATTCGATCGGGTCAGAACGCGGTGACGTAGAACACGACGTGCTGAAAAAACGAAGTTCAATGCTTCCAAGCATGCGTCGACTTGATTCTGAGCATGCGCAGGTTTTTGGACCGATGCTTTTGCGTACTAACCATCGATTTGGACCGATGGTCAAGCGTCCATCGGTCTGATTTTAAAGCAAGTTTTAAAACTTTGGTCTGACGGACGACGATCCGATGGGCCGTACACACGGTACGTGGCCTTAGAGGGAGCTTGGTGATGTCACGTCCGGTTACGGCTATGAACGGAAGTCCCTGTGTTTGACACTTTTTTTCGTTGTTGGCTTGTCATGCCATTTTACAATGTCATGTTATTTTCTTAACCACTTAAGGACTGCCTAACGCCCATATCAGTGGCGTATCTAGGGTATGGCAGCCATGGAAAGTGCCATGGGCGTCATATGAAGGGGGCGCTGTTGAGTGGCTGGGCAGCAAGGCACTTACCAGGGTCTGAGGGTCTCCTCCCGAGCATAGTCAGAATCTCCTTTTCTGCACCTTTGCTAATGGACAATGGAACTGCTATCTCTGCTGGGTTCAGCCCCTGTTCTCCCAGGCTCTCCCATTCCATCTGGTTGGATTGGCAGCGCACAAAGAAGACAGAGGAACATCAGTTTCTCCCTCTCCTCTATGAAAACTGAGATCTTAAGTGATAAAGATTTCATCACTTCCAGTATTGGTTCTGCATTTACCTGGACTTGGAGGGCAGAGGAGGGATTAGGGGTCTAACAAACCCCAGATTTCTCCATAAAGAGGATATGTCACTACCCAAGGTATCACAAGGGATGATAAATATCACTAGTTTTGTTAGCTGTTTTTTTTGTTAAGGTTATCTGAAAGATAGGTTTCAAATGTTTCGACAGGAGCACAGTTTTAGTGCTTGCCATAGGCGCTATTTTCACTAGATACGCCTCTGGCCGATATACGTCGGCAGAATGGCACGGCTGGGCTCTTAAAGGCGACATACATGTATGTGCCTGTGCTCAGCTGTGCCATTCTGCCGACATATATCGGCGTTAGGCGGTCCTTAAGTGGTTAAGAAAATAACATGACAGTGTAATCATGACAGTGGTCCGAAGCTCCATGAACGTGACTGCGGAACACGCGGACGCGATTGCCGCCTTTGATTGGTCACAGAAGCTGAAGAACGGGGTGTGGCAGGCGCAGCACTATGAAGAGCCTCATGCGCTGTGGCATTAGAAGAATTGTGATATCTCTGACTTTCAGTCCAACAAGACTGTCTATTACTCTGAAATTCCTCTAGCGCCGTTCTATGGAAGCAGTAGGTTTAAAGAGCACACCAAATGCTTAAAATAACTTCTTTATTAACTTCACTTTTCTTCATATATAATGCTGCTGTCCATGTACAAAAACATGTGATGAATATAATATAACAAAATGGTGGTGGTTTAAATATTAAATCTTGTCATTTAACATAAGATGGTGGATATATTTCCTTCTTCAGTATTTATACTCTCTCTCTCTCTCTCTCTCTCTGTAAGTTATCAAAGCATTCTCTGATTTCTCTGAAAGGTATAACTGTGGTTTGCAACTTGGTTTGCAGGGTTGCTTTTGCAGGGTTAGCTTAGTTCAGTTTGGTTTGTGAATTAGTTGGGTGACTTAGTTGTTCATTTGGGGGTATGAAGTTATGAGGGTATGATATGCTATGGTATGAAGGTATGGTATGGTGGAACTACAAGTGAACACACAACTAGATCAGTATACAGTTCTAACCACACTATTTACAATAAGAACATATATATAGCTGTGTAACAATATCTATTTTGCCCTTTGCTTCCATAAAACAAAACTCTGTATGTCTGCTCTGCTCTCTGTCTCCATGTGGAATGAATAATCTAGCAGCACATGTGCAGTATTAGGAACCTCCCAGACAGAAATGGATGCAAAGGAGGCTGTGATAGGTCAAGACTCTGCTCAATGTGAGATTAGCTGTGATTGTGCAAGGCTACTGATGAGTCACAAAAGCTTAACTCTATGCTTTCTGGCATGAATTCAACTGTGTTATTTCTTACCTCCTGCTGTCATATGAATAAACGATTCTTAAAGGCATATTTTTTCTTTACTTCTGTGAACACAACATACAACTGTTATATGACATCCAAGCACAAAATCACAGTGAATAACTCTGCCTTTGTCTCTCACATATACACATGTGTACCACACTAGGTTCCTAGCAGGGTTAGCTGTGTATACATGTAGGTTATATTAGCTACCTAGGACAGGTTCTAGCTGGCGTCACACGTCCAGCCCCGCCCCCCTACAGTTAGAAACACCTTCAGTGTCCCCTAGTAGTTAACTCTTAAACTGCAATTGTCATTTTCACAGTAATCAATTCATTTTTATAGCACTTTTTGCTGTGAACACACCAGGGAGAAAGCCTTGCATTACGGTGGTGAGTTACAGACAGAAGAACAGGAAGTGAGGATTTCTCAGAAGAAATAAGGACATTTAAAAGCAAAATGGAAGGATGAGGTAAGTGAAGGAGGACTGCACTAAGGTAAAGGAAGCGATTTAGGGCAACATTTTTTTTCCTTTACAACCCCTTTAAGCTATATTTTACAATGCTAAAACATATAATGTGAACAGCTTAAAGAGGTGGTTCACCCTAAATATAATCTCTCCCATGTGATCCAGCATACTGGCGTCAGCGCTAGTATGCTGTTTTTTTTTTTAAATCCCCCACTTACTGTATTATGCTCAATTTTAATTTCTAACCCCCGTGGTGGACGGCTCCAGTATAGCGCGTCACATCTTACGAAAATACCCGATAAGGACTCGGGTAATCTCGGCGAAAATGCGGCGCCTGCGCACAGATCTAGGAGCTGTCTACCCCCTCCGAAAAAAGCCGGAATAGGACTCGGAGAAATACGGCGCCTGCGCAGTCAGCTCCTAGGTCCGTGCGCAGGCCCCGCATTGCGCCGAGAATATCCGAGTCCTTATCGGGTATTTTCGTAAGATGTGACGCGCTATACTAGAGCCGTCCACCACGGGGGAAAGAAATTAAAATTGAACATAATACAGTAAGTGGGGGATTTAAAAAAAAAAAAAAAACAGCATACTGGCGCTGACGCCAGTATGCTGGATCACATGGGAGAGACTTTATTTAGGATGAACCTCCGCTTTAATGTAAAAAGAGCTTAACTTACCATAATGTGCCTAAACCTCAATCAATTATCTTGAAACTTTGCACAGCCTACGTTCTCAACTTCCCAACCCCATCCTATAAGTTTCATGCAATTCAGTGTCCCACAAGGCAAACTAGGTTTTTGGGGAACTTAATGTGGCTTAATGTACAAAAAAATAGCTTAGATGTTTTTTTTTTTAAAATCAAAAACGACGTTTATTGAACATGAGAAAAAAAAGGAGTACAGACACAGGAGTAGTCGGTGCAACATGCACCACAAACAAGGATACATGGCAATGTCACATATACAGGTGCAACAGAAACATACGGTGGGGTAAAAGCATGTTGCTTGGGCACAGGCTAGAGTAGATAAGTCCATAGGGGGCAAAAGGAAAAGGTTAGGCAGGCTAGCGTACGGGGGCACCTGGAGGACAGACCGGGGAGCATTAATCGTCAGAAGCAACACAAGTAGAACCCTCCCCAAGCCACCTATCCCACACCATGTGATATTTGTTGGGGCAGCCCCTGTGTGCATATAAGAGCTTCTTAAAAGGTAAGGTTATGTTAACAGCTCTTATCCACTGTTGCAAAGTAGGGGGAGGACCCCTCATCCAGGTTTTGGCTATCTGAAGCCTGGCGAGGAATAATGTCTCTTGCAAAAAGGTATTGAGATATTTCTCAGCCTCAGACAGCGAAAAAAGCCCGAATAGACATTGACGGGGGCATAGGGACAGAGGGGACCCCATGCGGTCATGCAGGAAGCGGACCACCTGGGTCCAGAAACCCTGCACACAGGGGCAATCTCAAACGAGATGGAAAAGGGAGGCGCTGGGGTGGCCGCAGCCAGGGCAATTGGGGTCGCTACCAGGCCTAAACTTCGAAATGCGGTGAGGCGTTAGGTATGCACGATGTAAGATATATAGTTGTGTGAGGCGATCTGAGACTTTAGGAGATACTATTCTGCAGTTGACAAGGGCCTCAAAATAGCTTAGATGTTAACCAATTTCCCCCGAAAATTCACACAGTAGTAATTTTGTAATAGTACTCAGAACATTTCAGCTCATTTGGTAAATCACACCAAAAGTTATTCACATTAAAGTGGATGTAAACCCGATTCATGAAATCTGAGCTGGGCACATATATCTGCAGTATTTTGTTATCTCTCTTCAAAGGGCTAAGTCCCAAAGCTCTCTCCTGAACCATTTCTCTCTGTTTTCAGTCTGATAACTCCTGACAAATCTTCTGATACATCAGATAAAAGCAGCCTGAAATTCCTGTCAGGGGAGGTTGCCTAAATAGATTAACAGGGAGCTGGCCCTGTTACAAAACACCTCAGAGTCTCTGCTGCAAATTGAGAAGGGGGGGGGTGCACTGGGGACCTCTGGGCCTACAAAAAAATGAATAAATATAAAAAAAAAAAAAAAGAAAAAAAGGGGTAGCCACTGGAAACACGTGGCTCATTTGTCCCATCTTTTGCTGTGGCTTATATTTTAGATTTTTTACAATACAGGCTAATTTCTGGAGTGCAGCTGTCCAAAACCTTCCCTTGCCTGTATGCAATCCGTAGACAATCTTTTTTTTCAGTAGTAAATAATATGTAAAAAGGTGTAGAAATATATTAATAAGCAAAACAAACAGAAAAAAAGTTTAACTATTAGTTAATAAAATAGAAAATAAAAATTCACCAGGAAAATAGAGAAGGAGAATATAGAGTTAATCAGTGCTGATTTGAGAAAACTAAAGGGTTAATAAGGGGTTCAATAGAGGAACATTTAATTAGAATTTTTTTTCACTTGTTAAGTTTGCTTTAATTCTTCACCTGCAATTCGAAATTCATTCCTTTGATCTGTAGATGCAATACACAAAAGTTACAATTGATACAATTTTTCAGTTTAACTTTCTGGGATGTGGTTGTTGATAAACATTGCCAGCCTGCTTCTTCTTTTTTTTTTTGACAGCTCCTGCTGAATTGTTGGGCAGTCCTGGCAGCAAAGCATAGGGACTGGATGTACTAGACATGCCCTGTGAACACTGATGACATGTATTTGGACGTGTCTAGTACGCCCAAAGTCTGCAACTGGTTAAGACTGGTAAAAAAAAATGGTTAAATGTGAATAACTTTTGGGGTCATTTACCAAATGATCTGAAATCCTTGGGTAGGTTTGGGAAGTTGAGAACTAAGGCTCCACACTGAAGCTAAAAAAAAATATTACAAAAAACGCCAGTAGCTTTGCAGGGAGCCTGTTTTTTAGCGTTTTTGCAATAGCGTTTATTAGCGTTTTTCAGTGTAGCGTTTTCTTTTCAATGGATTAAAAAAACGCAAAAAACTCCATGTCAGCATTTTTGAGTGTTTTTTTAGCGGTTTTCTGCATTTTGCTACGTTTTTTCCCCAGCTGAAAAACGGCACTTTGAACGCAAATTTTGGGCATCCAGGAAAAAGCCAATAAACTCCAAAACGCCCATGTGTGCATGGGCACATAGGCTAACATAGAGTTCAGTTTATGGGCTTTTTTAAAAAAAAGCCAAAAACGCCAATAAACTGCAGTTTATCAGGTTCAGTGTGCATGGAGCCTTATGCCGCGTACACACGATTACTTTTTGTGATGAAAAAAAACTTCATTTTTTCTCACGAAACAAAACAACGTTTTTCAAACTTCATTTTCCAAAACTACGTTGCGTACACACCATCGTTTTTCAACAAAGCTCTAGCAAAGCGTGGTGACGTACACCACGTTCGACGGCACTCTGTTCCATTGAAGCTCCGTCTCATAACTTGCTTCTGAGCATGCGCGGGTTTAAAAACGTCGTTTTCAACATCGTTTTGCCCACACACCATCACTTTTTATGACACAAAAAACAACGTTTTGAAAAACGACACAAAAAATTCAAGCATGTTCGAATTTTTTTTTGGTAGTTTTTTTGAAGACATAAAACAACGTTTTGCCCACACACAGTGATTTTAAATGACGTTTTTGAAAACGTCGTTTTTTTTTCATCACAAAAAGTGATCGTGTGTACGCGGCATTAGGCTGTGCAAAGTTTCAAGACAATTGATTGAGGTTTAGGCACAATATGGTATGTTAAGCTCTTTTTACATTAAAGGGGTTGTAAAGCCTCGTCTTTTTTCACCTTAGACTCCTTAGCAGTAATCCTGATTGTGGCTCTGGGTGAAATTTCAGTACCAAAAGCGGTAAGCTCGAGCCACACTCGGGATCGCATTGCAGGATCCAGGGAAAGTTACTTACCTTGTCCCCTGGATCCTGCGATGTCTCCCCGTTGTGTCTGCGAGCTGTGTCCTTGCTCGATTCACAGTCTCGAGTGCTGAGCTCCGCTCCCTGCGAGCGTTGCGATGCACAGGGACGGAGCTCGGCGCCAAATTCAAAAAATTCAAAACACAGTATACATACAGTACACTGGAATCTTATAGATTACATTACTGTATCAAATTATTTCGCATCCCTAGTGCTTTGTCCAGTACCCTGCATGTAGTTTTATATTATAAATACTGTATTTATTGGCGTATAACACTCACTTTTTTACCCTGAAAATAGAGGGTAAACTGTGCCTGCGTGTTATACGCAGAGGGCTGTGGAAAGTTTTTTTCCTGAAACTTCTCTCTTCAACAATTGGGCTTATTTTAACTCTTTCCTCAACAATATGGGGCTTTTTTTCTTCCCACTCTCACCAGTTAGTTTATCCCACTGACATAAGAGGCTTGTTCCTTCCCACTGACAGCAATGATAAGGGAGTTCTTTTCCTCCCACTGACACATACAATTAAATGTATTTTTATCTCACTGAGGACAATGATGGGGTTTATTTTCCATCCACTAACACCGATAATAAAACGTATTTTATTTTACCGTCACCAATGATATAGGGCTCATTTACCCCCCACTGACCCCAAACAAGAGACCTATTTTATCTCCCTTCAAGCAATGATATGGGGTCTCCTTTTTCTATTACTGACACCGATATTGGCACTTATTTTAATCCCACTGTCACCACAGGCTTATTTAATCTCACCAACGCCAACAATGGGGTTTATTATTTTTCTGTTTCACCAGTGATATGGGCTTTCTTTATCTCCCATTGTCATTGTAACGGAAGGTCCCACACTCCGCTTGAGTGCTTTCGTCATATCCCGCTTCCTATGAGTCTGGATATAGATATCAGATATTCGAGCTTCTCAAAAGCACACAATGAGACGAGACTTGTTTGTCTGCTGAACATTTTATTAGAACCAAATATGCAATCTTATATACAGTTAAAGGAGGTAACCAGAACATAATTGACACAAGCTAATTAACTAATCATAGATATGGCCTTTTCATGGTAGACGTCACGTCTCCTCGCTCACCTGCTATACAATACACGTTATCATAAGTGTAAACACGGGACATATTCACACAATAGCAGGGAGAACAGACAGATGGCTGGAGGTGAGTACATTAGCATCTAACAGTATGTGTCCCAACATGAATGAGTCACTCTTACGATTAACCCTTGAGTTGAGTTGAGAATCAATAAACAGTAAATAGTTCTTTACAGATATCCTGGAATATATTGTGGATAATAATTACATAATAATCCCATCTCAGGTAGTCCTATATATCATTTCTCATTCATCCATTGCCCCTAGTGGACATAGGATGATTTTAGACATAAGAGGGTCCGGGGATGTCCCGAGTGAGTCTGTCACAGTCATCATTGATTTTGAGCTTCTTTGCCAATGATGGGGCCTATTTTCCTCCCACTAAAGCCAACAATTAAGTATTTTTTATTACACTCCACACCAATGCTATGAGCCTTTTTTTCATCAGTGACACCAACCATTTGGGGCTTTTTCTTATTTTTTTTACTTAAACTGATAATATGAAGCTTATTTTCCTCTAACACCAATGATGGGGCTTATTTTATCTTACTTGAAAAATGTTTGCCAGCACACCATGGATCAACAAGGAAGCGTCCAAGTGAATTGTATAATGCATGACCACATCAAAAGAATAGTGCAACGTTTCGGAGTTAAGTAGGACCCCTTCGTTGCACTACTCTATTGATGTATTGACGCTTCCTTCTTGATCCGTAGTGTGCTGGCAAACATTTTCCTTGTGACTTCTGACCCAGTTCCCAGATGGTTGTTGCTTTAGCACCCAATCCCTTGAGAGCTTTTCCAGGAATGTGTGCGATGGGAATATGGAGTACTATTTTATCTTAAAGCCCATAAGGACTTTTTGACAACAAACTTCAAAATTCCCAGGTTTTCCAAAAAATCCGACCATGTGTATGCTCCATCGGACAAACTTTTTCGGTTTTCATTAGACAAATGTTCGCTCTGCAAACTTTTCTTCTACAAAAGTCCTACGGTGCAAAATCCTATCGTGTGTACAGAAGTCCAAAGTACAAACACGTATGCTCAGAACCAATGTTAAAATCAACCAACAATAGCAGAAGTTGACCAAAGGGTGGCAGTAAAGAGTAGAAAAGAGCAGAAAAACCATGTGATTTGGTGAAAGTTGGCTGAAAAAGCCCTGCCGTGTATATGCATACCAAGTTCACGGCCAACGCCCTGTAAACTAAAATCCACGGAAAAGTTTGTTTGAAGTCCGATCATGTGTATAAAACTTAACTGACACCAAGGATTGTGCTTGTTATATCCTGCTTACACCAATAATATGGGAAATATTTTTCATTGCCATAAACACCAGTGATGAGGCTTATTTTAACTTGCTGACAGCATTTATATGGGGCTAATTATTCCAGAGAATATTCAGTTTACCCACTGAAATCTGTACGGTAACTGTAAGGGATACCAAATGCAGGTGTCCAGTGACAACAGGGATAACCAGTTCAGGGAGCTACACTTAATCACTTTAATACAGCGTGGCACTCTCATTCTGGGTGGGCATCCATGAACGTCCTCCCAGAATACGCTGCCCACACCCCTGGGGCGCACATCAGGTTTGCTGTGTCCTTTGGGCACAGCGGATCACAGATTCAGGTAGAGGGTCAAACACAGGGACCCATTACCATTTGATCAGCCGTGTCCAATCTCATAAAAACAGACTTGCTGGTTATTGGCTGTTTTTTCCTTACACAGTGGGGGGATTTACTATAACTGGCGCACACAGTATCTGGTGCGGCTGTGCATAGAAGCCAATCTGCTTCTAAATTCAGGTTTGACAATAAAACCTGGAAGCTGATTGGTTACTATGCAGAGCTGCACCAGATTCTGTGTTCAACAGTTTTAACAAATCTCCCCCACTGTGTCTATGTGAGGAAAGGATTGCCAAAAGGCAACAAGCCTGTCAGTAGATTGTTTACACAGATTATTAGTGCCCATCAGTGAAGAAGAAAAGTTATTTATTTGCTAAATTTTATAACCGAAACAAAGAAAAGTTTTTGTTTTAAAATGTTTGTTCTTTTTTAAGTTTAGCAAAAAAATAAAAGAAGAATTTGATATTGTTACAGTGGTTACATGACCGCGCAATGATCATTCAAAGTGCAACAACACTGAAAGCTGAAAATTGGCCTGGGCAGGAAGGGAGTGAAAGTGCCAGTATTGAAGTGGATAAGGAAGCTGGGATCAGACCAAGTATGATTTAATGTCATTTTATTTATGCAAACACCCAACCAACAGACTGTAACAAAACAAAACTGAAAGATAAAAGAAAGAAAAAGTGATGAGCGCAACCTCTAAAGTGCCTGTGCTAAGAGGGATACGCTAACGTAATACATATCAAACACTAAGAAAAGTGACCAAGTGCATACCGTATTTGCTGGCGTGTAAGACGACTGGGCGTATACGACGACCCCCTAATTTTTCAGATAAAATGTTGGTTTTGGGATATACTCGCTGTATAAGACATTGCCTCACCTCACTGCCTCACTGTGTCATTGCCTAACTGTGCCATTGCCTCACTGTGCCACTGCCTCACTGTGCCATTGCCTCACTGTGCCACTGCCTCACCTCACTGCCTCACTGTGCCATTGCCTAACTGTGCCATTGCCTAACTGTGCCATTGCCTCACCTCAATTCTCCGATCTTCATTCCGTTTTTGTCTAGCATAGTGAGTCAGACTGCGGGCGTCCAATTTTGCTACATTTTTTGGGACAATTGTCCTTTTCACAGCAAAAAATGCTATATAAATTCATTGTTTACTGTGAAAATGACATTTGCAGTTTGGGAGTTAACCACTAGGGGGCGCTGAAGGGGTTAAGTGTGACCTCATATGTGTTTCTAACTGTAGGGCTGGACGTTTGAGGTCATTGATTGTGTTTCCTTATATCAGGGAACACACGATCAATGACAGTGCCACAGTGAAGAACAGGGAAGCTGTGTTTACACACAGCTCTCCTCGTTCTTCAGCTCCGGGGACCGTTTGCCTGCGGGTCCCGCGGCCGCGGTCACGGAGCTTCGGACCGGGTCGCGGGCGTGCGCCACGGGAGCGCGCCCGAGACCCACGACTAGGCACTTAAAGAGGACGTACAGGTACGTGCTTGTGCCCAGCCGTGCCATTCTGCCGACGTATATGTGCAGGAGGCGATCCTTAAGTGGTTAAGCACAAATTTCTGCTAAATTTATGGAGGACTAAGAGGATATAACCATCCAGTGGTGCAGCAGAAAACATGTAGCATAGTGATGAAGGTATGTGGTCCAGGCAGTGAGCAAAGGAAAGATTGGGGGCAGGCCTAACAAGGAACTCGACAAGGAAAACGATGTGTTTCGAGGCCTAAGAAGGGAAATTGAAGTAAAAGGTAAGTGAACCAACAATGCACTGGCTTAAATGAACCTATTTAGAAAATAAAAAATGAACCTTTACAACCCCTTTAAGGTTTGAACATGCGAATAAAGAAGGAGAAAGGACCTTTTATTGTGAACACATTTTTTAGTGTTTGATATGTATTCCGTTAGTGTATCCCTCTTGGCACAGGCACTTTAAAGGTTGTGCTCATCACTTTTTCTTTCATTTGCATATTGTGTTTATGTTCACTTTATAGACTGAGCAGCAACTTTGTAGCTTTACTTAGCCTTAGGCCACGTACACACGATCAGACCAAACCGATGAGACTGGTCCGACGGACCGTTTTCATTGGACCACCGCTGAAGTGGTCTGATGGTCTGATGTGCGTACACACCATCAGTCCAAAATCCCATCGGGCCAGAACACAGTGACGTAGAACAGAACGACGTGCTGAAAAAACAAAGTTCAATGCTTCCAAGCATGCATCGACTTGATTCTGAGCATGCGCGGGTTTTTGGTCCGATGCTTTTGTGTACTAACCATCGAATCTGTCCGACGGACAGGTGTCCATCAGACAAATTTTAAAGCAAGTTTTAAAACTTTGGTCCGATGGAAAACGGTCCGATGGGCCATACACACCATCGAATTGGTCCAATGAAACTGGTCTTCAGGCCAGTTTCATCGGACCGGTCTGATCGTGTGTATGCGGCCTTATATTTATATTCATTCAGTGCACACACCTGGCATCGCCGGAGATTTACTTTCTAAAACTGAAAGATAAATGAGACAGTGAGGCAAATAACCAAACGATCCACCCAGTGGCGGCCCGCCCATATGGGTGCACGGGCGCCGCCCCCTTCCGGAGTCACAAAAAAAAAAATGTAAAAAAAAAACGGGCCCTTTAAGAACTTTTATTCGGCTAAAATGTCATTTTGACATTTTAGCCGAAGTTCTGGCGGCCGTCTATAGAGGGCGCTGCAGCGCCACCCTCTCTCGCAAATAACACACGTTCAATGCAATGCATTGAACGTGTGTTATTGTTGCCAGCTGCCTGGTCTATTCCTATAACCGGACATGGGTCGCCAGTTACTCGAATAGCGGCAGCTGGTTGGCTGAGGGGAACTGCCTATCAAAGCCAGCGGCTCTGATAGGCTTTTCCAGTACCGCCCTCCGGCTCCCGGAAGTCTATGCTCGGAGCGCAGGCAATCTGCGTTCCTTGCATGAGACTGACGGCCGTTTCAGCCAATCAGGTTCCCGGATTCTGGTTATCAGGAACCTGATTGGCTGAAGCTTCTCCACGGCGGCAGAAGACATCGAGGGAGGACATGAAAGCGTCAGGTAAGTGATTTTTACAGGGAAAGGGGCATCATGGGGCACAGTGGCATCATGGGGCACAGTGGTGACAAAGGGCACAGAGGCGACAATGAGCACAGTGGCATGGGGCACAGTGGTGACAATTGATGGCACAGTGACTGCATATGATGGCATGGCACAGTGGTGACAATTGATGGCACAGTGACTTCATATGATGGCATGGCACAGTGGTGACAATTGATGGCACAGTGGTGGCGTTTGATGGCATGGCACAGTGGTGACACTTGATGGCACAGTGACTGCATTTGATGGCATGGCACAGTGGTGACAATTGATGGCACAGTTGCTGTGTTGCATGGCACAGTGGTGACAATTGATGGCACAGTGGCTGCATTTGATGGCATGGCACAGTGGGGGTGTTTGATGGCATGGCACAGTGGTGGTGTTTGATGGCATGGCACAGTGGTGGCAATTGATGGCACAGTGGTGGCGTTTGATGGCATTGCACAGTGGTGACAATTGATGGCACAGTAACTGCATTTGATGGCATGGCACAGTGGTGACAATTGATGGCACAGTGGTGGCGTTTGATGGCATGGCACAGTGGTGACAATTGATGGCACAGTGACTGCATTTGATGGCATGGCACAGTGGTGACAATTGATGGCACAGTTGCTGTGTTGCATGGCACACACAGTGGTGACAATTGATGGCACAGTGGCTGCATTTGATGGCATGGCACAGTGGTGACAATTGATGGCACAGTTTCTGTGTTTGATGGCATGGCACAGTGGTGACAATTGATGGCACAGTGGCTGCATTTGATGGCATGGCACAATGGTGACAATTGATGGCACAGTTTCTGAGTTTGATGGCATGACACAGTGGTGACAATTGATGGCACAGTGGCTGCATTTGGTGGCATGGCACAGTGGCTGCATGTGATGGGCACAGTGAGGCTGCAATATTTTTTTTTCCGTTTGCGCCACCCCCAAAAATTTTGAGCACCAGCTGCCACTGAATCCACCTAACTATGATGTAATGGGGTTGATTTACTAAAGGCAAATCCACTGTGCACTACAAGTGCACTTGGAAGTTCAATCGCTGAATATCTGAGGGGGAAGTACGGAAATTAGGGGAAGCGCTGCAGATTTCTATCATCCGCTGTTTTTTTTATTGTCCTTTCATGTCCCCCTCAGATCTACAGTGACTGCACAGTGAATTTTCCTTTAGTAAATAACCTCCATATGTCAGAGATGGGGTAACTGGGTATGGGATGAAACAGGCAGAACACTGAGGAACTAATGAAAGTTAAGGGGGGTGAGGGGGAATATATTAATTCCCAGCAACAGGCGGAGCCTATATACTGGAAACTGCTGGTGGTCACCAGAGATACACCCTTTTATCTCTGGGAACCACAGTGCCACCAGCAGGTGATCCAGGTCCTAACAGTGTCTTTTAGGCTCAGCTCACACTGGGGTGGCTTCCAGTGGCGGTGCGTCCTTAGTGGGTGCAGGAGCGCCGCCCCCTATCTCCTAGACCCGTCACTCAACAATAGATAAATTAATGCATTGCATGAATCTATCTATTGTCGCCTAGAATAATGCTGCACACACAATCATTTTTCAGTATGAAAAAAAACTTTTTCAGCATGTCCAAAAAATGACGTTTTCGCAACTTCATCATTAAAACCATGTTGCCCACACACCATCGTTTTAAAAAAATGCTCTAGCAAAGCGCGGTGACGTACAACACGTGCAACGGCACTATAAAGGGGAAGTTCCATTCGCCTTTTGGGCTGCTTTAGCTGATTCAGTGTTAGTAAAAGACCATTCGCGCTTTTCTGTCTGTTACATTGTGATGAATGTGCTTACTCCATTATGAATGCTAGTTTTACCAGAACGAGCGCTCCCGTCTCATAACTTGCTTCTGAGCATGCGCAGCTTTTTTACGTCGTTTAAGCCCACACACTATCATTCTTTACAACTCGAAAAACGACATTGTTTAAAACGACGTTAAAAAATGCAGCATGTTCGAATTTTTTTTTGTCGTTTTTCAGAACCCAAACAATGATCACACGATCATTTTAAATTATGTTTTTGAAAAACAACATTTTTTTCACGCTGAAAAATGATCGTGTGTACGCGTCATAAAGAGTCATATTATCACAGAGTGGAGCTGTGGATACGAAAACAACAAACAATGCCACGTCCCAAAAAATCAGATTGAAAAGAAAAAGTTGGCAGATGATGGGTGTATTACAGTTCAAAAATTTTGTTTAAAAAACACATAAATGACAGTAATGGCCGTTCCTAGAAGGGCCTGAGAACACAAAAATTCATAATACACCACCTAAAACCTAAAAGGTACAGTAAATTGAAGAGGAGGACACCAGGGTCACTTCCTACTAAGATGTATATAGAACCATATAGTTTATGGAAGGCGATGTATCATGTAAAGCTCAGCTCAACATGTTGCGCGTTATTGAAAGGAACACTTCTTCAGGAGCCTACGTACTCACTATCACTTTAATATTACTTTAATAGAAGTCACTCCCAAAGTCATAGGCTCCTGAGATGTAATCCGGCCCTGCTTACAGCCTCATTTATTGAATGCTACACTACACCATTACTATACATTTTCAGTACAGTGAATAACGTATGGCCAGGTCTGGTCTGCATTTTTGCAGGCTGAAAAAAGTCTGATGATGCAGGGAGAGTTTCACGTTGGAAAGGATGTCTTCATGATGACTGGAGATCATGTGTATTATGTGAGTACGTCACATTCAAGAAATGCTGGAGGGAAACCTAAAGACAAATAGTGATACGCATATATTAAAAAATAATCTACAGTGTATACAATATATAGTGTGTAATACTTTATAATGATATACAACAGAGGTTATAAAAAAAATGCCTAGGGTGTTCACCAATAAGTGGAATGTATTGTAGGTCCGCCCTAACCGAACCGTTTCATTTTCTATGGCCCCACATCTGAAGCAGGACCCAGAATGGTCCGGTACGGATCAGTTTTATGGCACACTTTCATAATGGAAATACCTAAAATAGGGTACCGTACCGAACCGAACCGAACCGATCCGCTCAGTGGAAACGAGGCAATAGTGAACCTGTCATATAGCACTTTCCCATGATATAGGTTACATGTCAGCCTCCTTAGTTTTTTTAATTAATTTTATTATCACAACATTTAATATGTAGCACCCTCCTAGATAGGTTACTAGGAAAGCCAGGTACATTTTGTTTTTTGGTTTCACTGTAGTCTGGAGCAGTTTGCATTTGCTTTGGGCTTTGCAGGTTTGATTGCTTCTGCCTGTGTGCTTGAGGATTGCAGAATATGGTGGAAGGAGGCAGATCAACAGCCTGAATATTTATGTAGCTTTAGCCAATCCCCGTGAGAGGAAGCCCAGAAGGCAACTGGGGGAGTGTATAATTAGCTTAGAGCCTAAGGCAGCAGAGAATTTACCACCCTGAAAGGCCAATATAATATATTAAAAGGACTACCTCTTGGCAATAACTTATTGGACAGGAGGCAAGTGGGGTGGTTACCAGTGGGCATAGGCGTGCGCAGCCTATTGGATTAGGGTGTGCACCCCAAAACTCAAACACATGTGCGCGCGCGTGTGTGTGTGTGTGTGAATGTGTGTGTGTATATATATATATATATATATATATATATATATACACACAGACACTATTTTAAATACATGTAAACAAACATTTTGAAATGTGTTAAAACAATTTTTAATCTTTCAATACATTTTACATCTTATGGCAGATCCGGTCAGAAGGAGAAAGTGGGGATGAGAGAGGGGAGATGGGATCAATTGGCAGTGGTGGTGGGGGGAGGGAATGGGTTCAGTGGCAGTTCTGGAGGGATGGGGATCAGTGACAGTGCAGGGGGTTAATGGGATCAGTGGCAGTTGTGGTGGTGGTGGTGGTGGGGGGGGGGTAATGGGGTCAGTGGCTGCACTGAGGGGAATATCAGTGGCAGTGCTGGAGGGTTGATGGGCTCAGTGGCAGTGCTGGGGGATGATCAGTGGCAGTTCTGGGGGTTGATGGGCTCAGTGGCAGTGCTGGGGGTGATCAGTGGCAGTGCTGGGGGGTGATCAGTGGCAGTTCTGGTGGTTGATGGGCTCAGAGGCAGTGCTGGGGGTTAATGGGCTCAGAGGCAGTGCTGAGGGGTGATCAGTGGCAGTGCTGGGAGTTAATGGGCTCAGAGGCAGTGCTGAGGGGTGATCAGTGGCAGTGCTGGGAGTTAATGGGCTCAGAGGCAGTGCTGAGGGGTGGTCAGTGGCAGTGCTGGGGGTTGATGGGCTCAGTGGCAGTGCTGAGGGGGGGGGGGATCAGTGGCAGTGCTGGGGGTTGATGGGCTCAGTGGCAGTGCTGAGGGGGGTGATCAGTGGCAGTGCTTGGGTTATGGGCTCAGAGGCAGTGCTGGGGGTTGATGGGCTCAGTGGCAGACAGTGCTTGGGGGGGGGTGATAGTTTTGCAGTGCTGAGGTGGGGGGGGGGGGGTGATCAGTGGTAGTGCTGGGGGGTGATCAGTGCAGTGCTGGGGGGTGATCAGTGGCAGTGCTGGGGTTGATTGATGGGATGCCGTTGGCTGCATGCAG
>CM056052.1:378307177-378464677 GCA_029574335.1 Rana kukunoris
TGTTAAAAGTATTACAAATCTCCTCACCAAGACAAGACTCCATAGTTTCCATGGCCAGCTCAGAAGCCCTCAAAGGGCCAGGGCACCACTAACCTTCCTCCCCGCCATCTTGTCCTTGCCGTCTCATGGCCTGCTCGTTCCGGTCGAGCCAGTTAGCAGCATCCTTGGCCGACTCAAAAAATTGTGCCTGCCCATTCACAATCACCCGCAACTTGGCCGGGTACAACATGGCGTATTAGCTGCAGCTGCCTAAGCTGGCGTTTCACATCAAAGAACTTTGCCCTGCGCCTCTGCACCTCCGCCGAGAAGTCAGGATAGAAGGACACTCTGGCCCTATTGTGCTGTATGTTGGCCCGTTCCCTTGCCTGGCGTAGCACTATTTCTCTATCTCTGTAGTGCAGTCGTTTTGCCAGCCATGCATTGGCCTGGGAGGCCCTCCAGGTGGTGGTGGGCGAGCCAGCACCCTGTGGACGTGCTCCACAGCAAACAGGGGAGAAAAAGTGTTTTAACCAAATATGTTCAGCAACCACCCCTCCACATAGGTCGTGGGGTCCCCTGCCCTCCACCTTACCAGGGAGTCCCACAATGCGTATATTTCTCCTGAGGCGGTTCTCAAAATCCTCAGCCTTGTCAGTGGACTCCCTCGCCAGTTGATAGGCAGCTTTGGCTTCTCTCTCTATGGGGGTCAAATGATCCTCTAGTTCGCTCACCCTGCTTTCCACGGCCGTGGTGCGTTCTCTCAATTTTTTGTAAATCCTGTCGCAGCAGCGACAATTCTTCCCGTATGGTATTCACTGAGGCATTACCAAGATTAACAGCCTTGAGGATATCTGCCAGTGTGGGTTGAGCAGCTCCATTTGCATCTGTGCTATTAGTGCTTTGGGCCCCAGAATCAGCCTGATCTGATTCCTCACTCTCGCTGTGCTCAGCTAAGATGGCCACCTGTGTCTGTGTCCCAGTCAATTTAGGGTCAATGTGCTTGGAGTGCCCTGCAGAATCAGTCCCTGTGAGCCCATTCATTTTCTGGTATAATAAATCATGTCCTTGGGAGCCTCCTTACCCTGTGTTTTTGGCGGCCTCTGTGCTTTAGGACCATGCTCCTTCATCTTGTCAGCGCCCCGCGGGGTGCCCTTCACTGTGAGCGCTGCGGCGCCATCTTGGAAATCGGGACCCGAATCAAAAAAACCTTTCGGACCATTCCCCTGGTGCAAAGGGCTGGCGGAGGGTTCCCCTGAGATCCTGAGATCTGTGGGCTGCAGCATGTATCAGCGGCAGGTCAGTAACTTGGCTGAGGGAGGATCGGTCGCGGATCAAGCTCAGGAGCTGTGAGAGCTACGTCCTCTCACATGCCAGTCCAGGCCACGCCCGTCAGGTAAGACGCTTCTGACGTTGTTTGTTGTTCAGGAGTGGCTTGACAAAAGGAATACGAACAAGAATTGGGGAGAGGGGGGGTACCTGAGGACCCTGGGACTATAAAGCGGTGCTGATAAAGTGTACCGAAACACTGATAAAATACAAAAGAAATGTTATTAAGTTTATACAAAGGTAAGTAAATAAAAACCATCCGTTGTATTAAATGTCACATATGTCACAGGCTTCGGTAGTCTGGGCAAGGTTCTTTGGTAGTTGTAGTTCAACCGACATGTTTCGCTCTATGGAGCTTCTTCAAAGGTTTTTGGAACTAACTACACTGTGTTAAAACAAGGATATACAGATGGTTCAAAAAAGAGAAATACAGCAGTTGTAGATAAAGAGAATGTGTTCATTACAACAAACAATTGGTACAAAAATCAGGGGAATAATAATTGGTTCAATATATTAAACAAAATCCTCAATAAATTATGCTTAAGCAGGGGAGCAGGGGAGAAAAAAGAGGGGGGGGGGGAGAAGGGAGAATGGGTGGATGGGGAATAATGGTGGAATGACTGGGAGGGGGAGGGGGAAAAGAAAGGGGGGGGGGAGGGGAGAGGGGAAGGGGGATGGGTATGCCGGGGACCAGGAGAGGGAGGGGAAAACACAGTCTGGGACAACAGGGGGGGGGGGAGGGGGGGGGGAGGGGGAGAGGGGAGGGGGAGAGAGGTAAAGGGAGGGTGGGTTGGGGGCAGAGGTCAAGGAGGTAAGAACACAACAAAACAAAACAAAGAAACCAAAACACAAGAAAGAGGGGGGGGTGGGGAAAGAAGGGGAGAGGGGGGGAGAAGGGAGGGGGGGGGGGGAAGGGAAAAGGGGGGGGGGGGGGGAGGGGTTGTGGGGATGGGGGTACAGGGGGCTTACCAATACTCACAAACCAGATATTGGAACTACAAAGCCAATGCGTGAGGGATGGTAGACACTTGGGTCAAAATATGGAACAGGCCCACAAATCACCAAAAGATCCAGATGCTATAGTCATTCCGTCCAGGAACCATAATCTAATAAAGAGGGGCCAATTGTAATTAGGCTGGTGGATACACAAATGTAAAAATAGTAACAAAGTACTAATAGAATATTAGGTTGGGTGGATGGGAAATAAATACCTTAAAGAAAAGGATGGGATGGTTCACTTGGTAGAG
The DNA here is from genome assembly GCA_029574335.1 of Rana kukunoris. NCBI lineage: Eukaryota > Metazoa > Chordata > Amphibia > Anura > Ranidae > Rana > Rana kukunoris. The sequence goes on from CM056052.1 coordinate 378,309,730, forward strand.
GTCAGACACAGGTGTGCTGATTGGATCGGCTACCATATGGTGGAATTCCCTTAGAAATTCCAGTAGGGAGACACAAGGAAAGCCTGCATATAAAGGTTCTACAAAAAAAATATATATAATAATGAGAAGCGTTCCTTTAAAGAAAGGGGGGGGGGGGGTTTTAAAATGCCATTAGATTAACCCCTTGCTACTAAGAGACAAAGGGGTAGTGAGAAATGCCAAACAGATTTGAGTGTCTCACAAGTTGGCTGAAAAAATGAAAGGGAAGATTTACCTTAGTGGTGCATGTAGTGCTGGGAACGAGCAGCTTGCCAGCTGGTGGGCTGGAGGAATCGTTCAGGTGGTGCCCGAGAGAGCAACAATGACATCCTTCATTTAAATAGATCAGCAGGGTGCCGGCGTCGGCAGTGACGTCAGCATCCTGCGGGGACACGTGACTCGCCGTGCTCTGCTGCCTCCGCCCCAATGACAGTTTAAGCCAATAGGGTATGTAGTGTCGGCGCGTGCGCACATCGCGCAGCGTCGTGTGGTATGGGTACTGGGATATCCCCGCGCTGAGGAGGCGCATAACGCCATCTTGGTTAGGGGAAAAAATACAAAAGGGAAAAAGCAAATCCCTCGATTTAGTAAAGTCAAAATGCCCTAAATAGGAGAATGGAAATAAAGGCCTAGGGGTTGTTGGGGGGAAGGAGGCGGAACAAAGAAAACGGTCACGTAAAAGGAGACTGCTGTGATAAATCAGGATCTATTAAATTGATCCTGAATTAAGAGGGAGCAGTCCCCTTATTCCCTATGGTTCAAAGGGACCGAATGGGGTACAGACATCTGGAAGGGTGAATATGGGGGCGGGGCCAGGTCAATTCTGTAGAGAAAAAAAGAATGTTAGATTAATAATGAAATAATGTATATAATGATAAAAAATTGACAAATAAGGAAAACTTATGCCTCTAAGGGGTAAACGTAACTGGTCAGGGAAGTAAGTATGGAAAAAGACGGGGAGGGGGGGGGGGAAAGGGAATGAAAGGGAAAAGAGGGAAGAGCGCTGTCTGCTGCCACATAAGGGAAATTGAACAATCAACAGTATTGGTATTAATATGTAATGCATAAAGGTGATGTGAAATAAGCAGATAAAATGATTTCCACAAAGTAACACAAAAATAGGGGGGGGGGGGGAAGGGGAAGGGAGAAAAAAAAAAAAAAAAAAAAAAAAAAAAAGGGGGGGGGATAATGGTTGGGTAAAAAGAAAACAAAAATGAGAATAATACAATTATTAGATGTTAAAATTTATAAGAAAGGCTTGAAGCTAAAAGCTTTGTTCAGACCAGGGGGTCTGAGGGCGGCTAGCTGGTGGATCCATTTGGCCTCACGTTGCAACAAGATTTTGTCATAGTCACCTCCCCTTTCTCCCGGGAGGGACATGTTCAAGAGCAAAGAATTTCATTTTGGAACTGTCGAAGTTGTGATGGAGGCCTATATGTAGGCTGATCGGGCTCTCCATTTTCTTTTTTGTGATCAATGTCACGTGATCCCGTATTCTATGGTAGAAAGGGCGTTTGGTCTTTCCTATGTAGAAAGCTCCACATTCACACTGCATGATATACACAATGCCAAGAGATTGGCAAGTCACAGTGAAAAATGGTTTGTGTATGCGTCCGTTGGGAAGCATTATGGTGGTGGCTGAATGGATGAATCTGCAGAATGGGCAACTATGACAAGGTCTGGTGCCCGATGCAACATTTTTTGACCGAGTGTGGGAATGATGGTGACTATGGACTAATTTGTCCCTCAATGACTGTGATCTTCTAAATGTGATTTCTGGGAAGCCTTTAAGGTGTTTGGAAACTGCGTTGTCACTAAGGAGAAGATACCAATATTTTTGCAGGATCCTTCTCACTTTCTGGTGGTGTCCCCGAGAAACGGGTAATCAAACGTATTCCTGGGTTCTCCTTCTTATGTTTAGGGTCGTGAAGGAGTTTCTTGCGATCCTGGGATTTTGCTCGTGAGTAAGCCTTCTTCAGGCATTTCTTGCTGTATCCACGCTCCCGGAAGCGTGTTTGCAAAGCTTTAGCTTCCTTTTCGAAATTCACTTCGTCGCTACAGTTTCGGCGTAGCCGCAAGTATTGGCCATAGGGAATACTTGATATCAGTGATTGGGGATGCGAGCTGGTCGCATGTAGAAGCGAATTTCCAGCTAAGGGCTTTCTGAATAAGGATGTACCTACATTTCTGTTTTCATCGATGGTGATTTGGATGTCCAGGAAGCTGAGAGTTGTTTGGCTAGATTCAAAAGTAAAGTTGAGGTTAAAGTCGTTGGTTTTTAGATTTTCCATAAAGGATATAAGTTCGGAGTGGGACCCTGTCCATATGAGAAAAATGTCATCTATAAATCTTCTCCACACCGGTATATAGTCCAGGTAGGTCTGTATATTTTCCTGACGGAATAGGGTTTTCTCCCACCCCCCCAGGTACAGGTTGGCATAGGTTGGGGCACATTTGGTCCCCATAGCTACCCCCTGTACCTGGAGGTAGTGGGAGCCGCCCGAATAGGAAGATGTTGTTGGATAAGATGAAATCTAGCAAATGTAGGATGAATTGATTGTAAGGTGAGGAGACATCACTGCCTTCTGAGATGAAATTTTCAATGGTCTTAACCCCTAACTGGTGGGGGATAGAATTGTAAAGGGCCTCCACATCTAAGGAGACCAGCCACGCCCCCACAGGGACATTGATGCCATCTAGGGCTCGAAGGAGGTCACTAGTGTCTTGAAGGTAGGATGATAAATTAGCGACATGTGGCCTAAGGTGGTCGTCTACTAGTTTGCTGGCACTTTCGGTTAGGGACCCATTACCTGACACAATCGGCCGGCCAGGGGGATCCACAGAGTTCTTGTGTATTTTGGGTAAGGCATAAAGAGTGGGAGTACGAGGGCAGCTGGTATTGAGAAATTCCCATGTGGATTTGGAAATGGTCCCATCATGGTGGGCCTTAAATATCAGGTGTTTGTAACGGCTGATAGTTAATTTTAGATGTGTTTCTGATACCTTACGGTACCAATTCTTGTTTTTTAACAGATTGAGAACCATTTGTTCATACTTTGTTTTATCCATTATCACAACATTGCCACCTTTATCAGATGGTTTTATGACAATATTCTCGTTATTCTGTAGTGCTGTTAAGGCTTGTTTTTGATTGACTGTTAAGTTAGGATGTGAGGGATTTGACCATTTGGTCTGAGAGATTTCTTTCGACACTTGATTTGTGAAAGCCCATACGTTTGGATTTCCTTGGAGCGTGGGGAACATTTTAGATTTGGATTTGTATTCAATTGGTTTACATATGATTTCCTGAGGAGTCTTTAGTTTAGGGTGAGTCTCTGCATGAGTGGCATCTGTAGTTTCGATTGGATCCAATTGTTCTGCTTCAAGTAGATCTGTTTCGTTGATGCCTCCTTCATCCCAAAGTTCCATCAGTTCCTCCAGAGCTTGGATATCTTTTAGTGTCATTTCCTTCCATAAAGGATTATTGAGGTCTGTGGAGAGTACCGCAGGTTTGGGTTTGTCAAAAAGAATTTTGAGCATTAGTTTGCGAGAGAATAAATTGATATCTTTAATAAGTTCAAAACAGTCTGTGCCTTGCACTGGGCAAAAAGTTAAGCCATGTTGAAGGACTATAATTTGGTCTGTTGTTAATTGTAAAGAGGATAGGTTGATTACCTCGAAGTTCTTGGTAGGTGTCAACGATTCATTTATGGATTTGTTTGATGTTTCTTGGGGTCCGTTACTGGTTGAGACATGTTGTGGCCGAGACGAAAAACCGGCTGTAAAGCAGCTTGATTTAGGCTACTTGCTTGTGAAATAGCTGGTGTAGTCCTGGAGGGATTAACCAGGGATGGGCCAGCCAGTTGGTCGACTGTACTGACTGTGTCATTAGAGAGGTTTTTAGCAGCAGCCGCTGCTCTGGTGTTAATTTGTGCCCTCGGTACTTGTTTTTGTGAGCTTACTTTACCACTGGCTTTAGCCTGTTTAGGGTGGAAAAGGCTGTGGGTTTTACTCATCAAAGCTCGATCTTCAGGTTGAGCGGGTGTTGCAGAGGAGTCCGAGTCTGTAGCTTCCGTGGAGGTCTCGGTGGGCATGTAGTTTTTGTTGGTTCTATTGGGGCCTCTTCTTCTGTTTTTAGAGACTGAACCCCAATTGTAGGCCTGGTTGTTATCGTATGAGAGCTTGTCTCTTACAAAGCCCATGTACAGGAACCGTCTTTGTGTGGTGGCTCTCTCGATGTACTGACTCCAGCCTCAGTACACTCCTTGTGAAAGTCCCCAACACTTTTGAATGGCCTTTTCCTGACAATCCTCTCCAGGCTGCGGTCATCCCTGCTGCTTGTGCACCTTTTTTCTTCCAGACTTTTCCCTTCCACATAGCTTTCTATTAATGTGCTTTGATACATCACTTTTGAGGCTTTTCCTCCTTATGAAAGGTGTCAATGACGATCTTCTGCACAACTATCAGGTCAGCAGTCTTTCCCATGATTGTGATTCTTACTGAACCAGACCGAGAGACCATTTAAAGGCTCAGGAACCCTTTGCAGGTGTTATGACTTAATTAGCTGATTAGAGTGGGACACTTTGAGCCGAGAATATTCCACCTTTTCACAATATTTTAATTTTCTGAGATTGTGGATTTGTGGTATTCATAAGCTGTAAGCCATTTTCATCACAATTATGAAAAATCATGGCTTTAACTATCTTACTTTTTTTTTTTTTGGGGAAAATAGGTATAATTTAACATCAGGAACACAAAAAGAAAAAGAAAAAAAGCACTTAAAAACATAAATATAACATATATATTTCAGACAGTGTCCTTTTAGCTTGCATTTCCTGCATCTGTCAAGAGAAAAAGAAAAGAAAAGAAAAGAAGAAAAACCTCTGTCTAGATACATCCTTTATCCATGTAGAAGGCAGAACTACAGAAAAAAAAGAAGAAGCCTATATTAGCCTCTATATTTAGGACGATTGCTTATTTACGGAAATCCTTCTTCCGTAGTCTCCCAATCTTCTCGTCCTATCTTATTGACCTGGGACCCTTGTTCAGCCAATTCCTAAATGTTCCTTCTTCCCATATCCCCCTTCCCCCCCTTACCGGAAAGACTCCCCTACCCCCTTCTCCCCTCGTTCCCTGTCCCTTTAGTATTGTCCCCCACCTAAAAAATAATAAATAAAAAAAAAAAAACAGAAAAGGGGAAGAAGGAAACCCCTCACCTCAGCTCCTGCCCCGCGTCTCCCCTTCCAATTCCCACATCCCTCCCTTCCCCGTGGCCCGGGTCTGCCTGATCCTCCGTCCATCTGTATCCTTTGGGCAGGCCTGCTCCCATTATTCCTTCCCTAGTAATTTCTTCCCTTCTTCAGAGTATATAAATAGGTTCCATGCTCCCCAGGTCTCATTGTATTGTTCCTTTCTATCTTGTGCTGTTAATATCAAATTCTCTATCGCTCCTATCTTTCTAACCCCATGTAGCCATCCGGCTATCGTAGGGGACTTTGTTTTTTTCCAATTTCGGGCTATACCAGCCTTGGCCTCATTCATCAAATGTCCAATGATCGACTTTTTATATATTTTAATTGGTATTTGTGATAAATGTAACAGGCAAAACGCTGGATCGTCTTGGATTTGGTGGGGTGTAAATTTTTGGGCTATTTTTTGTACTTCCAGCCAGTATTTCCTGATCTTGGGGCAGACCAAAATATATGATACATAGCCCCCCCTGTTCTTCTGACATCTCCAACAAGATTCAGAAGCTTCAGGGAACACCCTATTCAATTTCACCGGTGTATAATACCATCTATTTAAGATTTTATAGTTTAACTCCTGCGTCCTCGTACACATTGATGTTTTCATCGCCAAGTGAATAATCTTTTGCTGTTGAGTTTGGGTTAGATCTTTCTCCATCTCTCTTGCCCATTTACTTATAGACAGTATCCCCTGAAATTCTGGGGGTGTTGTTACTAGCTTATACATCTTGGACAGTAGTCTACTCGGGGGTTCCTTTTCCTCACAATGCTTTTCGAACTGCGTTAACTCCCGTTTATATCTGTCCATTGGGCCCAAAGAATTCAGGAAATGACATTGTTGTATAGCTTGCCAATATATAACGCCAAATTAACCACCCACTCGTGCCAATGATGTCACTGTTGGCCAACTTTCTGTCTCAGTAAAGTGTGAGACCTGCGTATATCCTTTCTCTCTAAGGTTTTTATATGCCCCTTTCTCCAGTCCTGGCTGAAAGTCTGGATTCCCCAGGACTGGATATAGGGGGGAGAGCCTTGATGTGTGTTTACCTATTTGACATACCTTATGGCCTACTGCCAATGTTGCTCCTATAGTTGGGTGTTTTTTTAACTGTGTCGGCAGTGTTAAATAGCACCACATTGCCCTTCTCAGTGGGACTTGACTTAATTCTTGTTCCAGGTCAGCCCATAGTTTTGTTCCCTTACTCCTACCCCATTCTATAATCCTACCCAGGTGAACCGCCTGGTAGTATTTTGTTACGTCTGGTACTGCCAGGCCCCCATGACTCTTGGGTAGAAACATCCTATTTCTACTGATCCTTGGTCTTTTTCTTCCCAAATGAATTTAAAGAAAAGCCTGTTTACCTGGCAAAGAAAGGCCGGGGGAATTTTTAATTGGTATTGCTTGAAGCAAGTACAATAGTTTAGGGAGGATGCTCATCTTAATCGCATTACATCTCCCAAACCAGGAGTGAAACCCCTTCCGCCATTTCTCCAAGGTAACTGTGGCTTTATTCACCATTGAGGGAAAGTTTACCTCAAAAGTGTTCTTTATTCTTAGTGGGATCTGTAGCCCCAAGTACTTTAGGGCTGTCTTTACCCATTTGAATTAAAATTTAGGTTGAAGGGTCTGTTGTAGTACACTTGGGAGTTCCACTCCCATTGCTTCGGATTTCCCATAATTAATTTTTAAGTTTGCTAATCTCCCATATTCCTCTATTTCTTTCATCAGGTGCTGTAATGATTCCTGGGGATTGGATATGGAGAACAACATATCATCCGCAAAAGCAGATATTTTATATTCTGTGTCCCCTATAGTCAGTCCCTGAATCTCCGAGTTTTGCCTTATCCTATTTAGTAAAGGTTCCAGTGTCATAACATACAGTAAAGGGGATAACGGACACCCCTGTCTTGTTCCGTTTAATATTTTGATTGGTTCTGAGAGTATACCGTTTACCTTGACTAGTGCTTGGGGTGTAGTATATACCCCCATGATCCATCTACACATATGCTCTCCTATTCCACAATATCTTAAGACCCCTGACATAAATTTCCAGTTGACTCTATCAAAGGCCTTTTCCGCATCCGTACTTAAGAAAATGGAGGGAGTTTTTGTTTCCCTTGCCCAATGAACCAAGTTCAACACTTTAATAGTATTATCTCTGGCTTCCCGGTGAGGAACAAAACCGACTTGATCTAAATGTATTAACTGACTCAGGTAGGGTTGTATTCGGGATGCTATAAGTTTAGTAAATAGTTTTAAATCCGTATTTAACAACGAGATCGGGCGATAGCTACCGCACTCCGCCGGGTCTTTCCCTTCTTTTGGGATCACTGCAATACGGGCCGTAAGTGACTCCAGGCGGAGGGCGGTAGTTCGGCCGATCTCGTTGAACATCTTAGTCATGTATGGGCCCAGTATAGGGAAGAAGTATTGGTAGTACTGGATGGAAAACCCATCCGGGCCTGGGGCCTTCCCAGGCTTCACAGTCTTCATTACTCCTTGAAGTTCTTCTAATGAGATAGGTCTTTCCATGGTCTCCCTTTCAGTTGAGGACAGTCTTTTAAGGTGGGAAGAGGATAAATAATCCTCAATCTTCTCACTGGGGGTATGTGCTTGATTTAAATTGTAGAGGGAGGCATAGAATTCTCTAAATCTCTTCGCTATATCTTTAGGGAGTGACATTAACTGCCCCTCTTTCCCTTTTATATATGGGACATATACATTTTTCCCTTTATCTTTTAATTTTCCGGCGAGTACTCTACTGCACTTATCCCCCAATTCGTATGTTATCCTTTTCCCTCCTTGAATTATCGCTTTTGCCTTGTATCTAAGAAGGTCAGCTAGCTCCCTCCTTTTATGACCTAATTCTTCTCCCGTCGATGTCGACTGTCTTGCTTTATGTTGAATTTCCAAAGTTTGGATCTCCCCTGACAGTTTCATCACCTGGGCTTCCCGCCTTCTTTTTATTTCGCGCCCCATGTTTTATCAAAATCCCTCTCAATACTGCCTTATGGGCCTCCCATATCACACTTGGGTCACTCCCCGGTGTATCGTTCATCTGGAAGTACTCTCCCAATTCTTTTTCTACTTCCTCTCGAACTACCCGAGTTTGCAAGAGGCTCTCATTCAATCGCCAACGATACCCCGTGGAGTTAGCCTTGCCTGAGATCACAATATCAAGTGTCACTGGGGCATGATCTGACCACGTTATGTTCATTATCTTGACTTCTTCAATAGCTGTTAATAGATAATGGGGGATCAGAAAATAATAAATTTGGTCGTTTTTTGCGATGAAAAAAAACGACGTTTTTTAAAACGTCATTTAAATTGATCGTGTGTGGGCAAAACGTCGTTTTTTGTCTTAAAAAAAACGACCAAAAAAAAATTCCAACATGCTTGAATTTTTTGTGTCGTTTTTCAAAACGTCGTTTTTTGTTTCACAAAAAGTCACCGTGTGTAGCAAAAACGTTGTTTAAAATGACGTTTTTCAACCCGCGCATGCCCAGAAGCTAGTTATGAAGCAAGCTTCAATGGAAAAGTGTGGTGAACGTAACCTCGTTTTTTGTGAAAAAAACGATGGTGTGTATGCAACATCGTCTTTGAAAGTGACGTTTCAAAAACGTCGTTTTTTACTTCACAAAAAACGTCGGTTTTTTTTCATCGCAAAAAACAACCGTGTGTACGCGGCATAACTCTTGTGTAAATTTGAAAAAAAAGTATAATCCCTTTCCCTGCCATGAAAAATTCTCCAGACGTCTATTAATTGCATTTCCTTCAGCTTTGGCATAACCACCCTCCTACTCCCTCCTGTCATTGACGAAAACCCTGATGTAGTGTCTAGTTTAGGATCCAATGTCATATTAAAATCCCCTCCCAGAATGAGTTTCCCATCCATAAATTTATCCAATTTGGCCAGCGTTCTAATGAGAAAGTTCTCTTGGTGCGTGTTAGGACCGTAGACTGTAGCCAGCGTTACTTTCTCTCCTCCCACACTACCTTTTAGAAACAGGTACCTTCCATCCCCATCCACGCATTTGTCTGTCATTAACCAAGAGATCTGGTTGGAAATTAATATCGACACCCCTTTAGATTTGGATGACGTACTAAATGCATGTTGTGTACATGGAAAGAATCTGTTTTGCAAGTACGGTAGGGAGCTGGCTTTCAAATGCGTTTCCTGAATAAATGCTATATCAATTCGATTTAGTTTAAGATCACTTAAAAGTATTCTCCTCTTTTCTGGAGTATTAAGTCTTTTAGCATTAATAGTGGTAATCCTTATACCTCCCATCTTTTATGAATATGGGTCTAGTTTCTCAAAGAGGGCATAATCTCACAAAAAAAAAAAGGAAGGTGTGGAGGGACTAAAATCACCCCCACTCCCCGGGACCGCGAGGCAGGAGACAAGGGGAAGGAAAAAAGAAAAAAGAAAAAAGAGAAAAAAAAAGAGAAAAAAGGGGGGGGGGAAACCCAAGGACCCCTAAACCCCTATAACCCAACCTCCCCCCTCCCTTTCCCTAACCTATTGACAATGAGGGTAGAGAGAAGAGAAAAAGGAGAGAGAGGACAAAAATCTCCCCCTCCCCTCCTCCCCCCTCCCCCCGGCCAGTAGTCGACCAACTTGGTCACTCCACTTCCCTAACCCTGAGTGACTACCTAACAGGGGTTTTTTAAGCTTGCGCACGCTCCTTCGGGAGGATGCCCCCGCTCCTCCTCCCCCCTTCAATCTACATCTCCGCCGTAATTCACATTGTCCCAAGACCTGGTTGCTCCTAGTTACCTAATTCCCCCTAGAACCCCCTGACACCTTCCTCCTCCTCCTCCCTTCCCATTCAGAATATTACCCCTTAGTAAAGCTTGTTTACATGTCAAAAGGAACCAAATTATGACTCGTACGTGCATATTACCCTACTGTTGTGAGGTCCAGCTCTCTTGCCCCTTCATCCACCTAGATTCCCTATACTCCCCACCCTACCCCTCTTTCCCTTCCCCAATACTTATTTAATTCCCCTCCAACATTTATATCCAACATTTATATCCCAGGCAATCTTTTAGTCACCATTCTCCATTATCTGTATATAAAAAAAAAACTATCACAATGCATTAATCAAATTACAACTGATCCGGGATCACAAATATTTACACAGGTATTTACACACAATCCCCCCTCCCCGAAATAGCAATTCCAGGGATCCTCGTAACCTTATAGCCTGGGATAGATAGTGGCCCCTCCCATACCCTCCCCCCCTCCTTCCCTCCTCCCCCCCCCGCATACCCCCCCATACCCATGTACCTCCTTGGTGATATCTTGTTGGGGTGCTCCCCTAAAAAAAGAAAAAAAAAACCTTATATGTCAAAAAAAAAAAAAAAAAGAAAAAACCTGGAGGGCACTCATAACCTCTGGCCCCCCCATTGTTGCCCCTTGTGGGTTAAACTGTGGCACTCCCCTCCTCCCCCCTCCCCCCTTCCCCCCCTATATTGTGTAGGCCCCCCTTGGAGGAGCCTAGGCTGTATGTGTTAAATTTATATATTCGTGTGTTTAAGGTAGTACAATCTACTGAATGAATGAATGAATGAATGAAAAACTTATATAGCGCAGCACATGCAAAGTAAATCGCCTCTGGGCGCTTGTTGTTCCTGTCTCCTTTGAGATCAAAAGAGATGAGTCTTAATCTTTCCCCTGAAGACCAAGTAGTTCTCCTCCAGCCGAATGCTGGCTGGTAAGGCGTTCCATAGTCTGGGACCTTGGACAGCGAATCTCCTGTCTCCTTTGGACTTGTATCTGGCTTTCGGTATCTGAAGCCGATTTTGATTGGTGGATCGTAGAATACGATTGGGATTGTGAACTTTTAATTTTTCGCATAGATAATGGGGAGCATTCCCATGGATACATCTATGCGTTAGACAGAGAGCTTTAAAGGTGATTCTGTCTTTAACTGGTAGCCAGTGAAGGGATCTCAGTGAAGGTGAGATTGATTCCCAGGGTTTTTTCCCAGTCACAAGTCTGGCGGCCGTATTTTGAACGACTTGAAGACGAGCGATTTGGTACTTGGGGAGTCCGAGGTAAAGGGTAGGGTTGTCCAGATACCGATACTAGTATCAGTATCGGTACCGATACCGAGTATTTGCGGGAGTACTTGTACTCGCGCAAATGCTCCCGATACCTAAATAGAATACTTTTTTTGTATTTATCAACATGTTCTGTGAAAATTCTTTGAGTTTTTTACTACTGCGTGACAAGAAAATTAAAAAATGTTATTCATTTTTACTCATTTTTATTCTTTTATAATGTCTTGAGTTAGAGTCCTTCATAATTCTAAAGAAAATATCCTTAGTCTGTATTGTGGTTTGAAAACTGTCACATGACATTTAAAAAAAGTATCGGTATTCGGTATCGGCAAGTACATGAAAAAAAGTATCGGTACTTGTACTCGGTCCTAAAAAAGTGGTATCGGGACAACCCTAGTAAAGGGCATTTGCATAGTCCAGTCTGGAGTTTACAATCGCTCCCACCACGACCGCTATGTCTTTCTTGGGAATGAAAGGCGTAAGTCTGCGTAGTAGGTGCAGCAGATGGTGAGATCCGCTGACTACTGACCCTATTTGTGAGTTCATTGTCATGTCGGAGTCAAAGATGACCCCAAGACTTTTGACTTTGGCGCTAGGGGTGATGATTTTGCCCAGAATGGGCGGGGGGATCCAGGTTGTTGCCGATTGATTCCTGCGCTTGGCGTGAAACAGAAGAAGTTCTGTTTTCGCTCCGTTGAGTTTGAGATAACTCTTTGTCATCCAGTCCTCTATCAAAGAGAGACAAGTCTCTAGATTGAGGTGGTGATCCTTTTTATTGCAAATGCGGAAGTACAGTTGCGTGTCGTCTGCATATGAATGATAAAGCAGTTTTTGGCTGCTGATGATTTCGAAAAGAGGACGCACATAGATGTTGAATAACATTGGCGATAGGGGAGATCCTTGAGGGACCCCGCACGATAATGTGCGTTGTTCAGAAGTGAAGGGTCCTAGCTTTAGTATTTGCGATCGGTTTTCCAAAAAAAGAGGAGAACCAAGATAGATCGCTTTCTGCGACTTTGGCTATTTTGGCCAGTCGAGTCAATAACAGCTTGTGATCTACTGTATCAAAGGCTGCGCTTAGGTCCAGCAGAACCAGAAGAGAAGATCCTTCGTCTGCGGCCTCGAGAACGTCGTCCCATATCTTAAGCAATGCTGTTTCCGTCCCGTGTCCGGGACGGAATCCTGATTGAAATGGGTCGAGTAAGTTGTGGGTATCTAGATGCTGTTGCAGCTGCTGTACCACTGCTTTCTCCATTACCTTGGAGAGAACATTTAGGCCTGTTATGGGGCGCCAGTTGAGTGGATCCTTAGGATCCAGGGTGGCTTTCTTCAAGATGGGTTGAATGAAACCCTCCTTCAGCTGGGAGGGCATTATGCCCTCCCTGAAGGATTGGTTGATAAGCTGCGTGACAGGAGGTGCCAAGATGTCGGCGCATTCCTTCAGCAGTTTGGTGGGGATAATATCATTTGGCGCAGTGCTGTTGCGCAGAGTGCCGATGATATTTTTAGTGGTCTGAATGGAGATGGGTTCCAGCGTGAACTCACCTAACTGTGGTGAATTACTGCCGGTGCTGTGTAAATAGCTACGGGGGGGGGGGGGCTGGGAGAGCAATTGTTTTGCTGAATGCTTTGCCTACTAAAGAGCCATTAGGCTGTGTCTGGAACAAAACCCTTGTGAGACCCCCCCCAAGTGTTTCCCTTACCCCCCCCCCTTCCTATGTATCCCAGCCATCTCCCTCCCCACTTTACACCCCCACCCCCCGTCCCTATCTCGGGGCCACCCTCCCCATCCATACACCTCCTCCAGCTACTTCTCCTCTTCAACCCAGCAAGAGAGGTACAGGATCAGAGGTGAGCATATAGATCAAAATTACATGGGGACTTCATCAACATAGACATAGATATACCAATATGCACAGAGAAAAACAGTAAAACAAAACCTCAGATACTTCCATTAATTAGCGAGAAAAAAAAAAAAAAAAAAAGGGGGGAAAAAAGCAAAGAAGGGCAACCCTTTTTTCTTATTATATCTCAAATGTTCCTTAAATTCAGTTGCCTCCAGTCCGCCACCTCAAAGGGGTCAACTCCCAAGAAAATAAATAAATCCGGGAGGTCAGCCCTGGAGCGCAACCAGAATGACCCTGAGTCCTTCTTTTTAATCAAAACAGAGAATGGGAAGCACCACCTATATGTCCCCCCACCCTCCTTAACTCGGTCTAGTATGGGGCGTATAAGAGCTCTCCGCTGCAAAGTAACGCTTGATAGGTCCGGTAATATCTTCAGCTGGGCCCCATTGAACTCTATAGTTCCCAGTTCCCAGGTTTTCCTCAAGATCAGTTCTCTATGCCTAAAATAATGCAGCCTACATATCACGTCTCTGGGACGGGTTTTTTCTTTAGGCTTAGGGCCCAAGTTTAAAGGCATAGCGTCTCTCAATATGATTGAAAAAATATTTTTTACCATCTCTTGTAGTTTCTCTTGGTCTGCTGCCTCAGGAAGGCCTCGTATACGTATGTTATTCCTTCTGCTCCTATCTTGGGTTTCTTCTAGCTGCAACTGTAGGGAAATTATCACTTCTGTTTGGGTATACCTCTCCTGTTCCAGGGCCATCACCCGTTGCAAGAGGTCTTTAGATGTAGTCTCGTTGCCTATTGTGCGCTCCTCTAGGGCTTGTAGTTCATTTTTTAATCTCTTCCATACTTCTAGAGTGGGCTTCTTCTACCCTTATAATTAATGAATTCATGTCATCTTTTGTCGGTAAAGCCTGGATCAAAGATTTTAATATATCAAGTTCACTTTTCCCACCTTCACCTGTCATGGCCGTAGTGTCTCCACGTCCACCCGCACCTCCATCCGTGGGAGGGTGCTCTGCATCTGCGTCTGCGAGCTCTCTATAGACTGACCCTGTTCCCCAACCTGTCCATCTGAGAGAAGTAGCGTTGTATTTCTAGGTGCTCAAGAGGCTTAGGCGTCTGTAGGGTCTGTGGAGTCCTCCGGGATGTACGTGTGTCCCTTGGTCTAGCTGCACTCATACCGCTTACCGGGGCCCACGTGTAAGGCACACATGTACCCCAGCGTATCTGGTACACAGCAGTCGACCTCCATACTATACCAATGATCACAGGATCACAGAAATCTTCTGTTTCTCCGACCCCCCAGCACCTCTCTCCACGCCGTCTACCTGGGTTTTCGCCGGTGTGGGCGGGCTCGTCCGGCGGCACGTCAGTCTCCGCGTTGCTGAGAGAGCGTATATGCCGCTTCAGCCTTACGGGGTCAACAAGGACAGTGGTACACCCAAATTGATCCAGTTAGCCCGGGAGCGTTCCTTCACCTCTGTATGGAGACAGCTACTCGGGCATCAAACAAACAACACGTGCGGGGTCTCCGATGTAGCGGCAGCTCCCTGTCTCCCCTCCTCACTCGTCCATGCGCTAGCCACTCCCCCCTCACACTTCTCTTCACAGCGCCGCTCTCTTTCTAATAAAGTGAACCATCTTACTTTGCATGTAATGAGTCTACCTCATATATTAGTTTCAACGTTTAAGTTGAATTAGTGAAATAAATAAACTTTTGCACGATATTCAAATTTTTCAAATTTCACCTGTAAAATGCAATTGTATCTATCAAAGAGTGTTTTCCAGCACTAAACCTTTCATTTGATTTTTAAATTGCTTCATTTGTAAATTCCAAATGCCAATATAAAGGAATAGTAGTGGTAAAAAATCACTCATGGATTTAACCAATCGTGTTTGTTCTATGCCTGCATACTTTTGCTATGTCCCTCATTCCCATCCAGGGGAGGGCTGGCAGGGGGGGCAGGGTGGAATCTCCCCCCGGGCTGGTGACACTATGCACAGCCACCGGCCGCCACTACCAAATGCTGTTTTTGCAGAGCAGGAATATGCCTGCTGGAGCTCTGTTAACACAGGTCATGGCCGCTGCTCACCTCCCACTGTGCAGCCGTGCCTGTGTCAGCTCCGAAGTAGATGGCTGCAGAGCTGAGCTATGTCTCGTCTCACACAAAGCTCAGCCTCAGCGCACACCAGCGCTGACATTCCCTTCTCTCTCTGCACATACATGAGGAGAGATAGAGCTTATCTGCTCCTCCTCCTTCTGAGTCTGCCCTTCCCACACTCCCCAGGCATGTGTGGGCACTGGACAGGAAGTTTGAACCCCAAAAAAGCATCAGACAGGCTGCCTGCCTCTCAGCCTCCATCCTGGTAAGCTCACCCTCTCGAGTCTCTCCTGCCTCCCAGTTAGGGTTGCCACCTCATCCCTTTAAAACTGAACAACTATTAATTACACAGGTTTTGTGGCAGATTAAGGCTGTAATTAAACTAAAGTAGTGCCTTATTTGCATTAAATTACCCACAGAACCTGTGTAATTAATAGGTGTTCAGTTTTAAAGGGATGAGGTGGTAACCCTACTTCCAGTGTATAAAAAGGGGTGCTCTGTGGACTTTGTTAAAGGGGAGGGGCAGGCTCTGGTGAGCAGAGACCCTGTTTACACAATAGTCCACAACATGCACCCTTAAGGGCCCTTTCACACGTGCGGACCGTTCGTCCGTTTTTTACGGATGAAAAACGGACCGCAATGCATCCCTATGGGCTAGCGGACGTTAGCGGATGAGCATCCGCTAACGTCCGTTTCCATCCATCTCCGTTAAGCTCCGTTTTTTTGAACGGAAGAAAACCCTATTTTTCTTCCGTCAGAAAAACGGAACGGACGAAAAACGGATGTTAGCGGTCGATCCGTTTAACATCCGATCCGCTAACATCCGTTTTTCATCAAAATATTGAAAAAAAATGACAGAATTCAAAAAACTTTAATAATATGCATGCTATATGCATACATTACAATACCCTTTGACCCAGGAAGTGTTATTAGCACATGCTGGCTAGTGTTTGGTGAGAGGAAACTAGAGAGAAGAAGTGGAGAGAAGACCCTCAACAATGGCAAAAGACGTGTCCCAGGAGCACCTCATTCAGCTGGTGCATGATCGGCCAGCATTGTGGGACAAGCGATGTGCAGAATACAGTGACAAAACATCTGCAGTATCAAATGGGAGGAAGTCTATGAGGCAGTGACACCAGAATGGCTGTCACTCAGCACCAAGAGGCGCAGGATACGTGGTAAGCAGTATGTGGAATGGGGGTGGGTTGGCATGATCAAACCTGTAGTCCATCCATATGCCTGTCACAAGTTGTGGACTGTCCACTGGCCACGTTACCTGCCACATCACCTGCCACGTTACCTGGCACGTTACCTGCCACGTCACCTGCCACGTTACCTGCCACGTTACCTGCCACGTTACCTGCCACGTTACCTGCCACGTCACCACCTGCCACGAGTTGTGGACTGTCCACTGGCCACGTCACCTGCCACGTTACCTGCCACGTTACCTGCCACGTCACCACCTGCCACAAGTTGTGGACTGTACACTGGCCACGTCACCTGCCACGTTACCTGCCACGTTACCTGCCACGTTACCTGCCACGTCACCACCTGCCACAAGTTGTGGACTGTCCACTGGCCACGTCACCTGCCACGTTACCTGCCACGTCACCTGCCACGTTACCTGCCACGTCACCACCTGCCACGTCACCACCTGCCACAAGTTGTGGACTGTCCACTGGCCACGTCACCTGCCACGTTACCTGCCACGTCACCTGCCACGTTACCTGCCACGTCACCTGCCACGTCACCTGCCACGTTACCTGCCACGTCACCTGCCACGTTACCTGCCACGTCACCACCTGCCACGTCACCACCTGCCACAAGTTGTGGACTGTCCACTGGCCACGTCACCTGCCACGTTACCTGCCACGTCACCTGCCACGTTACCTGCCACGTCACCACCTGCCACGTCACCACCTGCCACGTCACCACCTGCCAAATATGTGTTTCAAAAAGTATACGTATATTTTGAAGTTCTCTCAGTTCATTGTGTCTACTGTTCCTTTGCAGGAGAGCGAATCACCGCAAGATGGCGGTCTCTTCGCGACCGTTTCAGGCGTGACCTGAAGCATGACGTTGCCTGCCGAAGCGGATCTGGAGCACCAAAAAAAAAGCATGGCCCTTTCTACGAAATGCTGGATTTCTTACGAAATATTATGGACGTAAGAAGGTAACTAAATAAATTGGTTATCCCATATATTAAATTAGTTGGCCTAGTAAACTCCAAATTGGAAGTAAAATTTTTGCCCAGTAAACAAACCCTACAAGACAAAGGTCTAATGAGCTAGTATGCAGAGCATACTAGCTCATTAAGAATTACTTACCCAAGATCGAAGCCCCCACAGTGGTCTTCTTTCCCCTCCTTTATCGCCGCGATCAATCCCTGTGTGACTTGGGGGTATTGCGGCTCCAGGGCTGTGATTGGCCCTAGCCGTGATGATGTCATGCGTGTGGGAGTCAACAGTCACGACACAATCGCCTTCGGAAATGGCACGAGTCAGGCACCGTTGTCTACATATTTTCTGCAAATATCTCCTAAACCGTGCAGGTTTAGGAGATATTTCTTGCACCTACAGATAAGCTTTTTAATCTAGACGTAATTGTAGGTAAAAGTGCTCTGTAGGGTTTACCACAACAGTAATCTTATACATGGATCTATGTATTGTAATAACTATTCGGGAATGATCATTTATCCATCTATCAACGACTATTTTACAGTACTGCCAGTAACATCTCAGGTAGTGAAGAGGAGGAGACGGATACAGAGGATGAAAATCAGGAGCCTGAGGGGGATATGGCAGTACAAGAGACCCAGGCAAGCCTTGATGCTAACCTGGATACAGCCACCCAAAACACACCACGTGTGCCCGTAAGTATCCTATAACCAATGACTTCTGTTGAAATCTTGACTAAATAAAATGTACTAATAACTGTTCCACCCCTCAGATACGTTCTGTGCCTGCATCCAAAGGCAAACGGCACACCAAGAAGAAAACAGATATTGATGGAGCCATGATGACCTTCATGGAGGAGATGAAGGCAATGCGTAGGCGTGACAGTGACAGAAAGGATCCTTTTTTAGATCCCACAAACGAGGATGCTAATTTTCTAAGAAGTAACTTTTACTACCTCCAGAAAATACCAGATGCGAGAAAAATGGAGGTGCATCTTGCTATTGGCAACTTTACTGGGGCTTGTGTTCGAGCTGCTCTGGCTGATGAACCCATGCCAGCATTTACGAGCCCTCTCCAACGGCCATACCAACCGGAGCAAGCTCCCCAACCACCACATTTTCAACCACAGTACCACCAACCCTTTATCCCACATCACCACCGTGCCCCAGCCACCACTGCCCAAAACGTATTACCCCCACCGCAAGAACCCACCCATGACTCCTCCACTTCCCAGGCCACTTCATCCCAATCTTTTAATCCCTATCCCTATTCCACTTCCCCCAGACCTTTTTATCAGCAACTTCATTAATCTCACTTGTCCCTTTTGAATCCCCAAGTTACAGTTGGCCAGTTTTCAAATTAAATAAAATTCCCATTTCTCCTCTGCTTTTTTGATGTTCATCTTCCATTTTGTTATCTGTTTTGTGTTCTGTATGTTGCGGTCACCTTAATGACATCCAAATAAATGATATTGACTGCCTGAAAAAGTAATTTTTTTTATTGTACTCTTTATAAACCAAATGCAACTGATACAAAAGAATGTGATAGTCATAGGGTCAGTGATGATGACACTAGGAGAATGCAAAATTTCAGCTTTAAACTGATAGAAGTCACCAGACTGCTATACTAACGAGATAAAGTATGATTTTTTAAACGTATTGGATTATCATTTTCAGTGGGACAACAAAGATCATGCAGGTTAGCATCAAGGGGTCAAACAGGGTTCATAGCAAGGTGCACATATTAAAGTGCCTCGTGAGTGTTTTTACACATGCTGATACTGCCACGGAACCTCTCCATCTGGGGACATAAAAATTTTTGCAAAACAATCATGCATGGTAATGGCAGAACTGTTGGGTCGCAGTCCGGAAAAGTGTACAGAAGGTAAGTCGATCTCGTCCTCTTCCTCAACAGTAATCCCTTCTTTCTCACAAATTATATTATGGAGGACACAGCATGCTTGTATTGCTAGTTGGGCATTCTCCAGGCTCAGTTGTATTGTTGTGTGAAATATGCGCCACTTGCTGGTCAAAATGCCAAAGGTGCATTCAATAAGGCGCCTTGCACGACTCAACCGGTAATTGAATTTTTTTTTGAGGGTTGTTAAATTGTGCCTGGCATACGGCCTTAGAAGATGCTGGGAAAGTCCAAATGCCTCATCAGCTACAAGCACATGTGGCATATCTGGCCCTACAGTTCCTGGAAGAGGTTTATCTGATGGCAAATTAAAGTGGCCCTCAAGTAGTCTTCTCCCCATTTGCGATGCTGAAAAGACTCTTGCGTCTGCATTTGATCCATACGCCCCAATATCGACAGCTACAAACTTGTAATTACTGTCACAGATTGCCATTAGCACAAGGGAGAAGTATTTCTTGTAATTATAAAATTGAGAGCCAGAACCAGGTGGCATCTGAATTCGGATGTGTTTCCCATCCAGGGCTCCAACACAATTAGGAAATTGAGTTTTCTTCCAGAAACATTTTGCAATTTCCTGCCACATGCATGTATCAGGAACAGGCATTGCAGTAGACCGAAGCTCCTCCCATATAGCTTCACAGGTGTCATGCACAATTCCAGAAATTGTTGAGGTTCCCAACAAAAAAAATGGCTTAGGGACGTATAGGATACTCCAGATGCCAGAAACCTAGGAAGAGTAAAAGAAATTATGAAAGGAATCCAACATTACACTGGACTTAATCAAGCAGAAAGGCTGGCTGGCTGGCTTAACTGAGGGTAAGGAGAAGTCGCTCCTCTGGAGGCACAGAACGTCTCATATCTGTGTTTGTCCTGTCTAAACGGGGATGCAACTTTTCCAACAAAAATTGAAAGGTTGGAACAGTCATTCTTGTAAAATTACATTTTTTTTGAGGGAAACGTCGCAAATCTGCGTAGTGCAGAGCAAAAAACCCGTCAGTTGGCCTCTTGAGCAGCATGGGATGTATCCAGTACCTGCGTCTCCTCGCAGACATCTTCCTCGTCCTGCTTTTCTGTCTCCTCATATATTATAGCATGACAAATGATGTCACATGCTCATAATATCTCCCCAAATCCATTATAATAAGCACTACAGTACAGCAAGCTAGCAGGAAGCACAAAGCCTGCTGTTAACACAAAGCAAGATAGAAAGCACAATGCACGCTGGGGAAAAAAAAAGAATCATGGGTAAATTCATGAAAAGCTGAATAAATAAAGTTCTAACCAAAAAAAAAAAACGGATGAAAAACGGATGAAAAAACGGATGAAAAAACGGACGGAAAGCGGATGAAAACGGATGAAAAACGGATGAAAAACGGATGACAACTGATGAAAAACGGATGAAAATCGGATGAAAAAACGGATCAACTGATGAAAAAAAAAGGACCTAAAAAACGGTCCGCTAGTGTGAAAGGACCCTTAATCAAGTTTCCCAGAACACCCCTTACATCAGATCTGATGTATATGGGGTCTGTGCGGACTCTGATGTAAGGGGAGGCTCTGTGCGGACTCTGATGCAAGGGGGGCCTCTGTGCAGACTCTGATGTGAAGGGTGCCTCTGTGCAGACTCTAATGTAAGGGGGGCCTCTGTGCAGACTCTGATGTAAGGGGGGCTATGTGCAGACTCTGATGTAAGGGGGGCCTCTGTGCAGACTCTGATGTAAGGAGGGACTCTGTGCGAACTCTGATATAAGGGGGGCCTCTGTGCAGACTCTGATGTAAGGAGGGACTCTGTGCGAACTCTGATGTAAGGGGGGCCTCTGTGCAGACTCTGATGTAAGGAGGGACTCTGTGCGAACTCTGATGTAAGGGGGGCCTCTGTGCAGACTCTGATGTAAGGAGGGGCTCTGTGCGAACTCTGATGTAAGGGGGGCCTCTGTGCGGACTCTTGTGATCATGAAAAATCTTAGACTGTTTTCCTCGATCCATCACTTTTCCAGGCTCTATGGTAAGGTGACCAGATTTTTAAAATGAAATCCGGGGACATATTTTTTTTTTTACTAGTAATGACAACAATCAGCGACTCTCTGCCCGTCGCCGCCCACCTCACAGCCTCTCAAGTCTTACTCTCCAGGCCCCGGATATTACTGGGTGGGGAGCGGAGGAAGATCTCTCCACCAGGGAAGGCAAGAAGATAGGCAGGTGGCTGGCCAGGATTTGAGCCAAGGCAGAAGAACATGCGAGCAAAGCTGAATGAATGGGAATGCGCCCGAAACTGAAAAAATATTCCCTCCGCTCCGACCAGCACATGATCCTTAGAAAGGGGCACAGATAATGGAAACAATATAACCCCCTAAGCTAGTAGGCACGGCGGAGCGGGGAGGGGGGTGTAATTCTAATTTTTTTATTTTAATTCTGCACTGACTGAAGGAGTTTTTATGCTTTTGCAATAGTAACGCCATTTTGTTCACTCTTCATCTCCATTTTAGATATTTGCTTTTGCACGTCCATGTCTGTGGTATGTGTTACCTTGAAACTGTCTTAGATCTGTCTTCTCAGCCTTTCTCAGAACCTTTCTCAGAACAATATGTTCTTATCTTCCTTTACACTCCTCTGCAGAACAACATGTTCTTGTCCTCCTTGGTTTTTCTCTGAGATGTCGGTCACAGCTGGTTATAACCTCCTCATTTACATCTACCTATAGAATGTTAATAAGTTATCTTTTGTAAATGTATTCTACACCCCTCTTTATACCATATAAAAGATCTAGACGAGCCTAAATAAACGGAGAGCTCTGATTTCACTTGCTGCATGACTCTGTGTCCTTTTCTATGGTGAAATTGATCTCCCGGGTACCCTTGGGCACAACACGGGCCAACCGATAGTCAGGGACTATCTGAACGGGGGGACGGTCCGGGCACCTACCTCCGAGGAACATCTATCTACCTTCAGTCTGGGGGCTCGTCCGGGATCGGAACGTCATCCCTACTCACCCACCCGGTAAGTTGAAATATTTTATTTTCCAACTGTCCGGGTTGGGAGGGCTCTGACTAAAGTTTCCGATTCCTGAGCCTTAGAAACACACTCTAGAAGTGTGGACGCTCTGGGAGCGTGATAAGAAACACAATCCGGGATTGTGAACACACTCAGGGAGTGTGAATGAAGTTATAACAAACACATTCAGGGAGTGTGAGCAAAGTTATAACAAACACGCTCCGGGAGCGTGAACAAAAAGCACATTCAGGGAATGTGAACACTCTGGGAGTGTAAAACAAAACTAATATTTCAGGGAAATATTAGCTTGTCTCAGGGAGACAAATTATTGACCCGTGTTGTGCCTAAAACTGCTTTGCTTCTCTTACCTGTCGCGTAGAAGTTTAAGATAATCTGTTTGTATGGTCCAATAGTCCGGTTAGTGAGTATACGGACTGTGATCATTGACTGAATTTAAAGTAATAAGAATCATTGAATGTTTACTTCAGTGTATGTCTAATGGTCAATCTATAGTGATGGTCAACAAGATACGAGCTGGCTCGAGCATGCGTCTGGTCTAGGCTGATTCCATCTAAAGATCAGGTTAACCTCGATTTTATTACCGAGGTTAAAACCAGTTGAGGGTGGAGTCGGAGCGAATGAAGAGGTTCATGCTGCATTGAACATCACAGATTTGATCTAACATATACTGAAGCTGTATTTATGACAAGTAGAGACTGTGTTGACTGATGACCTGCCCGTCCTGTACTCAGTGTCTAAATTTTGACATAACAAATCATGATTTAAGTGCTGCCAAACTAGTCTCAATAACCCTTCCCGTAGGACGAAAGAGATTCCTAGGGAGACCAGTTATTTCCAACCGCCACGAGTGCAGCACAATTCTCTATAGAATTAACTGTCATGTGCGAGTAGACTATAAATACATAGGACTCACTTACAGACAGATTAAGAACATCTACCAAACACAGACACCTGTATTTTGTGACAAATAGTTGCTGTTTAAGACTAATGACATGCAAAGATTGTGTTTGTGTAATTGAACTTAAGCATACTGAAGCTGACAATAACTTACACCTTGTTAGACAATTGAAGTGAATGAAGTGATTGTTTGTGATTATGTGAAGGTACATGAAAGTCTTATACCTCCATGGTGTTCTATGAGTTAATGTAATAAAAAAAAAAAATAAAAAAAATGACAAATTCTGATAGTGAGGGTCAATGGACACCCCAGACCGAAAAGATGAGTGAACCCCGCTTTTGGCAAAAGAGCGGCCGCAATGACAAACCGTTATTGTCATTAAATTTTGTTATCAGTGGTCAATAACTAATCGGTGTCTGGAGTCCATTGGCTAATACAAAAACAAAACATTTGAAAAATGTTAGGTGTGAGTGAAGTTTCGCAAAAGACCCTTAGGGTTTTCTGTGAACGAATTAAAAGTATTCTGTGTAGCCGGGTTGATTAAGCATGCAGGAATATTAAAAGGAACTTGTGCATTTATTATTTGTATTGTTTATATGAGCTGCAAGCTGACTGTATATGGGACTCATCCAATGTGGGTCCGATAAAATAGTTGGCATTATGCCAAATGTGTATTTTTCTAAACAAGAGGTTTATTTTGTTTAAAAATATTTTTTATTGTTTTGCACATTAACAGCCACATATTAGTGAGAGACCATATAACCTACCCCATGTTTTTTGCGGCAGTAGATCCCCCAGGCGCTGTTGCAAGAACCAAGTATTATATAAACTTAATTGTTATTTCTCTGTACCAATTAAAGATTATATTGGGCAGACTCTGGGTTGATTACAGCTGTTCATTGATTGTTTCAGCGGTTTTATGTCCCGGTAATGGGCACTGCAGAGTTTGAACATAGTCCACCCCAACCGGGTGAGGATTGTGAGGATTATGTGGCCCGCATTTGTGGGACCGGTTATTTAATTAACCCATTCATAGATAATTTAAGTGCATGGACCAAGAATATGAACAGTTGTAACCCGTTCCCCATAGAGGAAGGAGGAGGATTAATTGTTGAATCCTCGGTGTTACCCATTGATGCTTTTACTGAATCATACATTGTGACCATGTATAACATGCAGGCATATCTGGATCCTCTGGACCTGTCTGAAGATGTTTTGGCCACAGGAGAGTATGACACTGGCCTAATCTCCTGTGCCCCTTACAGGGTCACTCTGAAACCTGACCTCCATGCCGTGCTTGCCAACATACCACATGATGCCACACATTTTACTGTTATAGACTTAAAGAATGTTTTTCTTAGTGTCCCTGTTGACAAGAGGACCAGACCTTTTTGTTTTCTTTTTTTTCTTTTTCCCTTGTTGGCAAACGCCAGTTAAACTGTTTGAAAGTGCCTCAAGGATTTGTGGACTTCCCCGTGGTATACAGTACTGTTTTTCAGTCCACACTCAGGCCATGGCACTCCCCCCAGGGTTCGGTAGTACTACAGTATATCAATGATTTGATGGTCTGTAGTAAGTCTAGGGAGGCCTGTCAACAAGACAGTGAATCACTAATGTTATGGTTATGTGAATGTGGTCATAAAGTGTCTAAGCAAAAG
This sequence comes from Rana kukunoris, assembly GCA_029574335.1. Classification (NCBI taxonomy): domain Eukaryota; kingdom Metazoa; phylum Chordata; class Amphibia; order Anura; family Ranidae; genus Rana; species Rana kukunoris. Next base: position 378,334,702 of record CM056052.1, read on the forward strand.
TTGCAATGGTGCAGTGAAAATGTTGAATACTTGGGCTTTGTCTTCACAAAAGGCAAAAGGAACATCAGTATTTCAAGTATCCATGCAATAGTGGGCCTGGTCACCCCACAAACCAAGAGGGAGATGCTATCCTTCCTTGGTATGATTAATTATTGCAGGCAATGGATCCCTGATTGTTCCTTTTATGATAATGTTCTGAGACAAGCCACTCTGAAAGATTCTCCTGAAAATGTTAAATGGTCTAATGAAATGTTACATGCCTTTGAGGCATTAAAGGAAGCTATAGTAATGAGTCTTTGACTGAGCCTCCCTGACTTTTCATTGATGTTTAATTTGTATGCTAGAGACAATTGTAAAACCATGGCGGGTGTGCTGGCCCAAGAACACGGGGGCAAGCTACGACCTGTAGCTTATTTTTCAAAGGTCATGCCTCTACAGGTCCAGGGTTTATCGTCCTGTTTTAGGGCTCTGGCAACATGCGCTATGGTGGTAGAAATGGCATCTGGGTTCACATTAGGACATCCTACAACCTTACATACCTCACATGATGTAGTAAGCCTGCTTAAAGGCATACACATCCAACACATGTCAGCTCAGGGATTAAGTGAGTATGAGGTTATTCTGCTCAGTAATCCACAGCTGTACATTGAGTATAGTGCCAGTAACTCGGGCCCGGCCATGATCCTAGATGCACTTCTAGGCATGAAGTCAGCTGAGGATAAAGGACCCGATTGTCATCACTGTCTGGAGGCAATCAAAATGGTTACTTCCCCCAGACTGGACATGATGAACACACCCATCCCGGGTGCAGATGTTGTTTTTGTGGATGGTTCATGTACTAGGCCCAATGACAACACCTGCCTGGCAGGGTATGCAGTAGTTAAATTTCCTGATGTGGTTTTAGAAGCCAAGTCCATCCCTTACCAGTTAGCTCAAGCAGCTGAGCTCATTGCTCTCATTAGAGCATGTGAAATTTACACAGACCAACCAGTGACTGTTTACACTGACTCGAAATATGCACATGGGCTTGTCTTTGATCATGGGGTACTGTGGTCCCTAAGGGGAAACGTAGGAGCTGATGGGAAAATAATTTCCCACTCACAGCTCATTGACAAACTTCTCAGAGCCATCACCCTTCCCAGTAAACTTGCCGTTATACACTGCAGAACACACACTAGGGGTACTGATGAGATCAGCAAAGGGAATGCCTTGGCTGACCAAGAAGCAAAGCGAGTGGCCCAAAGAGTGGAGACCTTGTTGCAAATGCCCGCCCTGGTCCCTATTCTCCAAGAAGAAGTCCCACTGGTTGCTGATCTCCAGCGCTCGGCGTCCCAAGGACTGGTGTTATCCTGTTTTTGCAGAGAAATCCTAGAACTGGATTGATCTGCAAAGAGGGGAGACATGCATCCCACAGTGTAGTGCCCCAATACATTGCACAGGCATCCCACAGTGTAGTGCCCCAATATACATTACACACTATCGTGAGATAGGACTCCTAGGTTGGAAACACACTCTAAAAAAACTACTAAAAGATTTTTATGTTACAGATGACAGGCAATTGGTAGAAAGTTCAAATTGATTTCACCCACATTTCACAGCGAAAGAAGGACAACAACCAGTCTGTATGATTACAGACATGTTCTCCCGCTGGCCTGAAATGTTTCCCACTAAGAGGAAAGATGCTAAAAGGTAGTGGGAATCCTCACAGGGGAAATGATCCCCAGGTGGGGAGTACCACTACAAATAAATTCAGACCAAGGCCCAGCATTTACTTCCCAAATCAAAGACAAGCCGAGGAAAGCTACGAGAGGTACATTTAAAAAGTGAAAAAGATACCTCCCAGCTGTCCTTGCTGAGATAAGAATGGCACCAAATGCAACCCTAGGATATTCTCCTTTGAAATCCTGATGGATAGACCTTTCCCAACACCTTGGGCCAGACGCACATTCATGACACAAGACAATCTTGACAACATTAGGGATGAATATATGAGAAAGTTGATTGAAACTTTAATAGAAGTCAAAGACAATGTTACTCGCAAGTTTCCGTTTCTTCCACAGGGCAACACTCACCCTCTCAAGGAAGGAGATGTAGTGGTGATAGAACAGCTGAAGAAGGGAAACTAACTAACTGAACACAGTCCTACCTGGATCCATGCTGCTGGTATGCAGGGAACCTGAGTCAGAGGAAACGGAGTCAAGAAAGGAGGTACTAACGAGAGCAGACAGCTCTGACCTCGAACAGGACCCAGAAGCAAGCAAGGAGGTACTAACGGGAGCAGACAGCTCTGACCTCGAACAGGACAGTCAAGAAAAGGGGGTAATAACGGGGGCAGACAGCCCTGACCCTGTAGAAAATGACAATCCTGATTTCACCGGACTCAAGCAAATTGTGGCTACTGATAGGACTGGTTTCATTTTCAGTGTTCACCCTTGTGTGGATCACAACTAACTGCATTTATCATCCAGAGGACTTGGGCGGGCTACAAGTTATTTGTGGTAAAACTTATACAAACAAACAACCATGCAGGACAAGAAGTGTCCCTCTTTCTTCCCCAAATCCCCAACAGGTAGCCATCACACAGAAAACAGGTCTGACACAACTCTGGTTTAACTCCTCCAATACACAGGTAGCCACCTTCTTGTTTGACTACTGTGATGTTGCGCCATGTCCCGGCGCTGCATGGCAGTGTCATGAAAGAAGAGATCAAGACCCGGAAATATATATATGTGTCACGGACAATTATTGGGGACAAGACTGTAAACATTGGGGAAGTGTGGGATGGAGCATAGGACAAGATTGGGCATACAAACCTCAGTCAGCACTAGGTAGGAAAGATAGAAATGGGAAATCCCTTATCTCCAGGATGACATTGTCATGGAGGGGCCCACCCCCCAAATGATGTGCCACCGGTAGGTATTCACTCACCGGGAGTGATGGGGATGTAAAGTTTAGATCCGGGGGGCACAGCGTACCAACTAATCCTTAATATTGAAAACCCACAAAAGGGGGATGAGGGAGCTTACTGGATGGGAAGATGGGTGCGGGGAGGGACTGATAGACCTTTAGGCAAGTTTGAAATAAAAGATATGTATAACTCTAAAGAATGGCAACAAGGCCCCCCCATAAATCCTCTAAAACCCCGTATTCAAACAATTCAAGAGATGATGGCCATAGCAGATCCCACATATGAAGACACTCTAGCCATAGAAACTGGGTTCTCGGATGTCAACCTATGGTTGGAATGGATGAAGTATAATGCCCACACCCATAATAAAAGTAATTGCTATGTGTGTGGTAAGGCCAGACCTCACTTGGGGACTGTGCCCCTCAATATCCCTTTCAACCAAGAGGAATGTTTCCTGAGCCTCTTCACCTCCACACCCACTAATAACACACTTTGCGAGAAATGGAAGAAAGAGTATCCTATCTTATCAAAAAACCCAAATCCAGGTAGTCATATCACCATATACCCAGGGAATTATACTTGTTGTATATCCAATGGTACACCTAAGGGTAAAGGCAGGGACCTCCAGGTGTTTCCTGAGGGTTACTGCCATGAGAGAAGGAATACAACAATTGTGAACCAAACGAGGTCCCTCGGGGACATTTATTGGATATGTGGTGATATGAAATTAAGAACCAAATTAGATTCCCCATGGAAAGGAGAATGCGCCCTGGCCAAAGTTATAATGCCCCTACACATAGTGTCAGAAAGTAATCCTGATAATGATCAGATTTCCTCCAACCCCCTAAGAAGAAGAAAGAGAGAATCCCCAAGAGGAAGTTTTGATCCACATGTATATATAGATTCGATAGGGGTGCCAAGAGGGGTCCCTAGTGAATTTAAAGCAAGAGATCAAGTTGCTGCAGGTTTTGAGTACTTAATCCCTATCATAACCATAAATAAGAATGTTGATTGGATAAATTACATTTATTACAACCAACAAAGGTTTGTTAATGATACAAGGGATGCCCTAAAGGGAATAGCAGAACAGCTTGAATTCACTTCCCAAATGACTTTCCAGAATCGGATGTCTCTGGACATGATTCTGGCCGAGAAGGGGGGCACATGTGTATATATTGGTAAAACTGAAGGATGTTGCACCTACATTCCTGATAACACTGGTCCCAATGGTAAGGTTACTCTAGCAATTCAGAAACTAGAAAACCTATCTGTGGAACTGAAGAAGAATTCAGGGTTAACCAACCCCTGGGATCAGTGGTTTGGGTGGTTTGCTAACTGGAAACAAATCCTAGTCCAACTAGGAATTTTTATAGTTGTAGTACTCCTTGTAATAGGAGTAATAGTCTGCTGTGTGATCCCCTGCTTTCGAAAAATGTTCAGTAAAGGTATAGATAATCTTTCAATGCTTTCCACTGTAACCTCCGACTTGGAGATCCCTTTTAACCCCTCCCCCCAAGGCTATGCTGATTACATAAAGAAACATAAGCTAAGAAAGAAGTGTAACCTCGTTGTTTAGGATGGGTGGAATAGGTCCTTTTTATACTAGCAAGGAACCCAAGGCTCAGTCACCTATTCACACTTCTCACACCCAGGGAGACTAGGTCCCTGATGACATCCTTCACACGAAGATAGATGAAAATCATTTTTTTACATATACATGATTTTAAGAGGGGATTGAAGGAGTTTTTATGCTTTTGCAATAGTAACGCCATTTTGTTCACTCTTCATCTCCATTTTAGATATTTGCTTTTGCACGTCCATGTCTGTGGTATGTGTTACCTTGAAACTGTCTTAGATCTGTCTTCTCAGCCTTTCTCAGAACCTTTCTCAGAACAATATGTTCTTATCTTCCTTTACACTCCTCTGCAGAACAACATGTTCTTGTCCTCCTTGGTTTTTCTCTGAGATGTCGGTCACAGCTGGTTATAACCTCCTCATTTACATCTACCTATAGAATGTTAATAAGTTATCTTTTGTAAATGTATTCTACACCCCTCTTTATACCATATAAAAGATCTAGACGAGCCTAAATAAACGGAGAGCTCTGATTTCACTTGCTGCATGACTCTGTGTCCTTTTCTATGGTGAAATTGATCTCCCGGGTACCCTTGGGCACAACACGGGCCAACCGATAGTCAGGGACTATCTGAACGGGGGGACGGTCCGGGCACCTACCTCCGAGGAACATCTATCTACCTTCACTGACTATCCTTGAAATTGCCCCTGCCCCCTATTAATTCCAATCTGGGGACAAAACCAGGGACAGACTTGGTCAGGGGACAGTGTCCTCAATCAGGGGACTGTCCCCTGAAACTGGGGATGTCTGGTCACCCTACTCTATGGGCCACTTGACTGGACTTGCCCCCCAGGCCTAAGGCTGCCAGCCCTCCCTTGTTCCCATCTCAAAAAATTGGGAGGTATGGCTGCAGATGTCAATATAAAGTCAATGACACCCCCAAATTGGTTTGCAGAACGCAGTGCAAACTGTGAAATTGGATGATATCAGATCGCATGGGTCTGAATACCCATGTAATCCGATTACAGTGCCGACAAAAAAAAGGGTCCTGCACCGTTTTGATGCAATTAGCATCGCACAGACATTGCATGTGATCTACACAGCAATGTAGTGCGAGTCACATGCGATGTCTGGCCTCACATTAGTGTCAAACCAGCCTGACAGTTCTTTATAACAGCAAGATCCTGCACAGAGACAGAGTTCTACTATTGCACAGATCTGTAAGATATGCACAGAGCTTCAAGGAAAAATACGCATGACTCGTTATTTAGACAATATTCGTGACTTCTTTAAATAGTTAGAATCCCCTCTCTAACTAATTTTGCAGCTTCCTTTCTTTTCAAGGTTACAGTATTGACAGGTTGAAGCACAACTTCTGGCGAACACCAGGTGGTGCTGTGACACAAAACAGACGTGAAAGCGTGTCCTGACGTCAGTAGCGTGTAGAGGTTGGCGGAAGTGCCGCGTCGCCTAAGTTTTTCCTGAGACTGTACCATGGAAAAGATGCAGCTCCCACAGAGCCCCAGCACCTTGTGTTTCGATAAGGACGAGTTTATGAAGGTTAGCTTGGTAGTGGCTCTCTGACGTCATATGCTATGCTGTCAAGCATGATTTGCTTTTGAAAACGAATTGTCATTTGCAGCGCAATAAAGTAGCCTGCCCGGTTTCTGCGCAGTTGTCACGGTGATGAGGGATCATAATTCCTTCTTTAAAAGGGGAGATGTGAATGTGACTGATTATTTGCTTGAATAGCGGCTTTGCCTATCGTGCATAGTGTTCAGAGTTTGTCTATTGGTGACATTCCTGGTGATAATAGATATTTAGGAACCTTAGACAGTCATGCGTTTGCTGATTCTAGTTCTTGCCCACATACTGTTGCTGACTGGTATGATTTAGATCTCATATACACTGTGGCTGTCAAATGCCCTTTTTTTTTTTTTTTTTTTTTACAGGTGTTTGACTTTTTTATGCTGCTTAATGCCCCTCTATGTTACTCTATAAATCACAATCGAAGGAGGAAAGTTAGGGCAGAAAAAACGCCTGATGCAAGCTAGGCGCATGAGCACATTTATTCATTTCAATGGGCAGAATAAATAAACCACTTTAGCTCCAGAAGGTTTTACCCCCTTAAGGCCCCTTTCACACTGGGGCAGGAGGCGCGGTGATGGTATAGCACCGCTTAAAATAGCAGCGCTATACCATCGGAATTGCCGCGGGATTTGGCCGCTAGCCGTGCGGTATTAACCCCCCGCTAGCGACCGATAAAGGAGGCCGATAAAGAGGCGCATTGCGGGCGGTATTACAGCAGTTTCCCATTGTTACAAATGGGAAGGAGCAGTATACATACCGCTCCAGAGATGCTGCTTGCAAGAGATTTTATTTTTTTCTCTCCTGCCAGCGCATCGCCTCAATGTGCCTTTCACATTGAGAAGGCTGGGCAGGAGTTTGTTAGGCGCTGTACTGCCTGAAAAACGCCTCAGTGTGAAAGGGGTCTAAGATTGTAAACCTCAGAAAAAATAAAATATCTGCAAGACAAAGGCGACGCATACTAGCTCATTATGAAATACTTTAGATCGATGCCCTGCAGTGCTGCCTGCACTCTCCTCTCTCCTCCTATTGCAGACATTTTTCCCGGAGTTACTTCTGGGTTCGTGGGCTCCGGCGATGTGATTGGTTGGAGCCGCAATGATGTCACTCCCTCGCATGCCGGCACGGGTACTGAAGAAACGGCGCAAGCGGGCCGTTTTTTTAGTGTGCATGCACAGATAGCGGCAGTCTATATAGTAAATATCTCCTATACGGCAAGTTTAGAAGATATTTACGGTACCTACAGGTAAGCCTTACTATAAGCTTACCTGTAGGTACAATTAAAGATGAGCTCCAGCGTGTTCCACAGCACACTTGCAGAGCCTGCCAGGAAGTTGGCAGTGCACTGCGCTAATCACAGGCAGTGAGACATTTCCCGATCAATGCAGCCGTGCATCAGAAAAATGTCTCATTGCCTGTGATTAGCGCAGCGCCGACTTCCTGGCGGGCTCTGCACGTGGGCTGTGCGAACACGCCAGAGCTCATCCTTGGGTACAATTAAAGAGGAAGACTTTACTTCCTCTTTAATGACCAGGCCATTTTTTTGTGATATGGGACTGCGTTACTTTAAAGTGGTTGTAAACTCGTAAATTAAGAAAAAATCTGCAAGACAAAGGTATGAGCTAGTATGCATAGCATACTAGCTCATTATGTATTACTTGCCTTGGATCGAAGCCCCCACAGCCATCCTCAACCCCCTCTCCGGCCAGAGCCAAGATGACATCACACCTGCGCATGCGCACTGGAACCGCCGGTTACGGCACAGCTAACTGAAGCAACGGCACAACGTGTCATTTCTTCAGTGCGCATGTGCCGATCACTTCGTAACAATTCGTAACAATTTTGAAGAAAAAATATTTTTTACTTTCTGCTATAAAACCTTTCCAATAAAAATATGTAAATTTCTTCAATTTAGGTCAATTTGTATCCTGCTACATATTTTTGTTAAAAAAAAAATCCCAATTGGCGTATATATTGGTTTGCGCATTTATCACGTCTACAAACTATGGGATAGATTTAGGGATTTTATTTAATTTTTTTATACTAGTAATGGCTGCGATTAGCGAATTTTAGCACAATTACGACATTGCGGCAGACAAATTTGGCACTAAGTGACGCTTTTTGGGACCAGTGACCCCAATACAGCAATCAGTGCTAAAAAAAAATGCACAGACACTGTATAAAAGACACTGACAGGGAAGGGGTTAACACCAGGGGCAATCAAAGGGTTAAATGTGTTCCCTATGTGCGCTTCCTAACTGTGTGGGGGATGCTAACACTAGACGAAGAGAGATCAGTGTTCCTGATTAGTAGCAATCACAGATCTCTCTCTTCCTCTGTGACAGAACGATGGTTTGCCTTGTTTACATTGGCAGACCGCCGTTCTGTCATGACTGCGGCTGGCCGATGTGGCTGCTGGACCCGCTGATTGGCCCCGTTGTTTCGTGCAGCCAGGCCTCCCTGCCGCAGTATATTTGCCGTTCGGAAGTAGTAAATGTTCTGGCCAATGAAATGAATAAACTCCCAAATGCTTGATGTGCCTAAACACGTTTGGAAATTGCATCATTTCTAATGTCAGGAAAAAAGTGAGAAGAGCTAGTGTGCATGAGGCCTTACTGGTCTATAAACCACTGGTAGATTTCCTGCTGATCTGCTGCAGATAGACTGACTGGTGAAGTGACATCAATGTCAATACTTCTGTCAACTAGAGGTGCAGGCTTTGGTCCTCCAGCCTAATTATCTGGTCACACGAGCCCTCTCCTGGTGAAATCTTTGTCTGCAGCTTCCTGGAGTAAACCCTCATGCCTTCCCCCTTCCTTGTGTTGTGTAGCTCTTGTATCCACTCCTGATATATGAGTGAGTTAGGCTGGCCATACATTATACGATTTTCTTGTTCGATTTCTTTTAGAATTACCTTCAACTATGTGGTGCACGGGCCTGCCTGATTAAACACTTTACATTTGTATGTAGGTTTGACCTCATGTATAGTTTTGGTAAATCTAAAAGGAAAATTGTATTGTGTATAACTATCCTTATAATAATCCATTTAGACAGGTCAAAAATTGTATTAGTATGGCTTTAGTAATATAGACTTGCTTATTCAAGTTTCATTGTAGCCAACGGATATATATGGATTAAAGTGGATGTAAACACTCCATACACCCAGTGAAGTGAACAGCCTCATGATACACAGAGATTGACCAAATCTCCCTACATAGGTTTTATATGTATATCTGCTGTCTTCACATTTATATACAGTTTAGAAAGTTGAGATTCCCTTAGGAGATTTTCTCTTCCTGGTTAACACAGTGTGTGATGTCTGGGCATACAGCCAACATTGCTGATTGGAGGAAAGGCACACACGCTGTTTTGTAATAGGAGCTGCTCTCTGCTACTCTATTTTAGCAACCTCCTTTGACAAAAGATTCAGGCTGCTTTTGACAAAAAAAAAAAATGTCAGGAGTTCTCAGGCTGATAAGAGGAACTGTTCAGAAGAGAGCTATAAGACTTACCGTATTTATCGGTGTATACCGCGCACTTTTTTCCCTTTAAAATAAGGGGAAGATCGTGGGTGCGCGATATACACCGCATCCCGAGCTCAGTTTGAACTGAGCCGCCGACATATATCGAGCGCAGTACATTCGGCCAGGCTCGGCTTCGCTCGTGCTCACGCATAAACGTCACAGAGCGTGAGCATGAGCAAAGCCGAGCCTGGCCGAATGTACCCGAGTGTACTGCATTAGGTATATGTCGGTGGAGGCGTTCAAACTGAGCGCAGGGATTCGACTCGAGACAGCGCTGGAGAAGCCGGGAGGACACCGAAGACGGACGCCGGACCGGACAAGGCCGCCGATGGGCGCCGCGAAAGACGCCAAAACTGTAAGTACTAATTTTTTTTTTTTTTACAGGTCCACATTAGGGGTGCGCGCAATACCCCGATAAATACGGTAGCTCATTGAAGAGAGATAACAAAATACTGCAGATATGTGCCCAGCTCAAATTTCATCAATGGGGTTTACATCCACTTTGAATTAAACATAGTTGGTTTTCTTGTTTTACTGTGGAATTCTTCCTTTTCTCCCTTGTCTTCCAGGACGGCACCCTGAGAGTAGACTGGCTCACCTGACAGGAAACACAATCAAAATGAGGTTTAAAAGGCCCCACCCCTCCCGTGTGCCTCAGTTCTGATTGTGTTTCCCTTTCAGCGAAACGTTTGTTTTTTTCCTTGTGACCTAAGGCCTGGGGCTGGTGGTCCCCCCCCCCCGGAGCCCGGACCGCAGGTACCGGGTGCCGTTGGGTCCGGTGTAGCTTGCTACCCCCCCGGGGGGGTTTCCCCTGTCGTCTTAGTCCAGGGGGGAACAGGAGAAGACACAGACTCCCCTGGACGCCGGAGCCTCCTAGGAGGGCAGGGCTCTCCAGTGCTCCGAAGAGGCCACATCCTCTCTCCCCCCGCCTGGTTCCCTACCTTGGAGGTTGGGCTAAGGCCTCCCCCTTCCTGCTGGCTCCGTCCGGGGGTTTGCTGGACCGCATGGCGGGTAGTTAGGCGCCGATTCGAGCGGCGCCAGGAGCATCCGGGCGCCTGTTGATGACGCGCACGACGCCGTGACGTCATTCCGCTCCCGCGTGGCAAGATGGCGGCCCCCACCGGACAAACGCTGCAGGCGATCGGGGCGCACTATAAAGCAGGCAAGGAGATAGAGGGGCCTGGCGGCCTCAGAGCGTGTTCATGGAAGCCCTTTTCTTGGCACAAGACGCTACTATGGAGGAGGACCGTCTGTTTCCTATGGCTGCAGAGGAAACCACCAAGGGTGAGTCCTTCCTTTTTCTTAGGGGGGTTTTTGTCTCCAAAACAACCCCCCCCCCCCTAATCCTGAGAGGTTGAGGGCTAATGGGCATATGTTTCTCCCTGATATGTTTAGGTGAAGACCCTGTTGCCCAGGGGGAGTCCAGCAGAGTGGCTAAGCCTCCTAAGCGTATTAGGAAATGTGGCAATTGTAGTGACAAATTACCAGCTGAGCATAACAAGCCATTCTGTTCTAAGTGCATCTGTAAACTAACAGGGAAGGAGACCTCACAGATTATGAAGCAATTTCTCTCGGTTCAGATCGAAATGCTATCCACCCTAAAGGAGTTTCAATCTTCCCTAAATAAAAAAGACATTGATTCTCCGGTTCCGGGCCCCTCCTCCCAGGAATCCTCTTCTGCCTCTCGTCCGTTTGTACCACTACAGGCTCGTAGAGTGTACCCCTCGGATTCTGAGGAGTCCGAGTTAACCTTGCGTAGTGAAACCCTGGTTGACAGCCAGGCGGAGGAGGAGGAAGAGGAGGAGGATGCCAGGACAGGAAAGTATATGTTTCCTGCTGATGATATGGAGGGCCTTCTAGCAGCTGTTTATGCTACCGAGCATATTCAAGAACCAGCAGAGCAGGTCTCAGCCCAGGACAGGATGTACAGGGGTTTAATAAAGCCTCAAACCATGACCATTCCTGTCCATCAGTCACTAAAGGACATTATCCTCAGGGAGTGGGCAGAACCTGAAAAAAGCTTACCAAGTTTCAAAACTTGGAAACGACGCTGTCCCTTTAAGACGGAGGTAGTAGACACCTTTTTTAAGGTCCCTAAGCTTGATGCCCCCTTGGCACAGGTCTCTAAACAGTCAGACCTTTCCTTTGAGGACACAGGCAGTTTAAAGGATGCCATGGATAGGTGTACCGACACTTCTCTCCGTAGAGCATGGAAAGCCAATGCAGCCGCCCTTGGTCCTGCATTGGCCTCAGCCTGCGTGGCAAGAAATGCCGACGCCTGGACTTCCAAGCTTCTAGACCATCTCCCCAGTTCTTCCAAGACAAAGGAGATACGAGATTCCCTCCAGCTTATTAGCGGGGCAGTGGCCTACTTGGCAGACGCAGCGGTGGAAACCGTTCGCGCCTCGGCCAAGACCGGGGCCCTTATTAATGCCTCTAGGAGGGCCGTCTGGCTAAAAACCTGGAGGGGTGATCTTGCCTCTAAACGCCGCCTATGTGCGCTCCCCTTCAAGGGTTCCCTCTTGTTTGGGGAAGCCTTAGATCAGGCTTTGTCCAGGTCTTCTGAGAAGGGGAATAAATTCCCTTCAAAACCCAGGCAGAGTAGGAAGCGGTCCTTTCGTCCCAGCCAGAGAAAGATTCTGGCCCCGGACAAAGACCGTCCACCAGCCGACGTTGGACCTTTGGTAAAGATAGACCAAAGGGGGGGATCCTTTTTTCCAGTCCCAAACCATCCGGAAAGGACACCAAGTGACGGGAAGGTGGGGGGCAGGCTCGCCAGGTTTCTTCCTGCCTGGGAGAGCATAACCCAGAGTCCCCATGTCCTGCAGATAATCAGGGAGGGTTACCATTTAGAGTTCAGAGAGCTTCCCCCCCCCGACCTTTCTCCTCACTCACCTCCCAAGGGACTCCAGCAAGGCCGTAGGCCTCTCCCAGAATATTGTAAGTCTGGCAGAACAGGGGGTCATAATCCCAGTCCCACCAGACCAACAAGGTCAGGGAGTATACTCCCACATTTTTGTGGTTCCCAAGCCGGACGGCAAGTTCAGATTGATAATCAATATGAGACCCCTGAACTCCCATCTCCTCTACAAAAGATTCCGGATGGAGAGTGTTCACAGCCTCAGGGGTCTTTTGTTAGAGGGCGTCTTTATGGCGACCATAGATTTGAGGGACGCCTACCTGCATGTCCCGATTTTTTTCGGGACATCAGAGGTTTCTGAGATTTGCCCTCGCCTCCGCACAGGGAATTCAGCACTGGCAGTTTGCTGCCCTCCCCTTTGGTCTGGCCTCCAGCCCAAGGGTGTTTACGAAGGTCCTGGCGGAGGTAATGGCTCATCTACATCTGAAGGGGGTCTCCCTTGTCCCCTATCTAGACGACCCTCTGCTCTTCAGCCCAAGTCAGGATCAGCTCCTTTCGGACCTGACCGTCGTCATGACCACTCTGGAGTCGCTTGGTTGGATAATCAACAAGCAAAAGTCCTCCCTTCTGCCGGAACAGCGGAAGGCATACCTAGGGGTTATCATAGATTCCCGAGAAAAGAAGCTTTTTCTTCCCCAAGAGAAGTTCCAGAGGCTTGTGACGACGATCGCGTCTTTAGTGGCTACAGAAAAGCCCTCCCTCAGAGAGATCATGAAGCTGTTGGGTCGGATGACCGCTTGCATTCCGGCGGTCCCCTGGGCCCAACTACACGCAAGACCACTTCAGAGGTTCCTCCTCTCCGCCTGGAACGGAAAGGAAGACACTCTCGATTCCCGGGTCAGGGTCCTGTTCCTAGTCAAGGACTCCCTAGAGTGGTGGCTTCACCACCAAAACCTCCTGAAGGGCCGTCCGTGGAGTCAGACCAATCCACTGAAGGTCACTACGGACGCCAGTGCTTGGGGTTGGGGAGCCCATGTACAAGAACTGCGGGCTCAGGGATCCTGGGATCCTCATCAAAGGCGGACCTCCTCCAACTATCGAGAATTACTGGCAGTGGGAGAAGCTCTGAGGGCATTCGAAGAAAGAATTCAGGGCAAGGATGTCCTGGTCCTTTCCGACAATGCTACAACAGTCGCCTTTCTCAACAGACAGGGGGGCACCAGGTCCCAGTCTCTCCTGACACTCTCCCTGGAGATCCTGGGTTGGGCGGAACAGAGAGTACCCTCTATTCTGGCAATCCACCAATCTGGAGGCCGACTTTCTGAGTCGTCGACCCATTTTTCAGGGGGAGTGGGAATTGTGCCAGGAAACCTTCGACTGGGTTTGTCGGCGGTTTGGGGTTTCCGGAGATAGATCTTTTTTCCTGCAGCGAAAACAGAAAAGTGAACAGATTCTTTTCCCTTTTGCAGGGACGGGGTTCTCAGGGGGTGGATGCGCTGGCCCAGGCCTGGGATTTCCGTCTGGCTTACGCTTTTCCCCCGCTGAATCTGATCCCAAGGGTCTTACAAAAGCTGGCCTCCGCGGAGACCAAATTAATCCTAATCACTCCTTGGTGGCCCCGGAGATCCTGGTTTCCCATTCTGAAGCTCTGGTCTCTAGCTCCCCCGCTTCCCCTTCCTCTCCGAGCGGATCTCCTGCTGCAGGGGCCGATCTCTCATTCGAACCCAGGGTTCTTCAGCCTGACGGCATGGCTCTTGAGAGGCGGAACTTGCAGCGGAAGGGCTGCTCGGATAGTCATAGATACCCTACTATCCAGCCGCAAGAAGGTCACCAGACACATATACGCAAAGGTCTGGACAGTCTTTTCGTGTTGGTGCACCACAAAGCGGATCTCTTCTCCCAAAACTCCCGCCATCCTGGAGTTTCTTCAGGATGGCGTGGAACTAGGCTTAGCTACCAGAACTCTAAGAGTCCAAGTGGCAGCTTTATCATACTTTTTGGAGAAGAGCCTCTCAGCGGACCCTCTCATCAAGAGGTTCCTGACAGCTAGGGACAGACTTTCTCCTGTGCAGATTTCCAGGGTTCCCTCATGGGACCTCTCCCTGGTCCTGGAGCAGCTGACTAAGGCACCATTTGAGCCTATAGACAGCATTTCTGTAAAATTTCTTACGATTAAGTTTACCTTTTTGTTAGCCATCACGTCTGCCAAGAGAGTTGGAGACTTGCATGCTTTTTCAATCAAGGAACCCTTTCTGCGGGTTTTTGAAGATAGGGTTATTTTGACTCAGGATCCACTGTACCTTCCCAAGGTGGCAACCAGGTTCCATAGGTCTCAGGAAGTTATACTTCCTTCTTTTTGCGCAAATCCCAGCAATGAAAAGGAAGCCACTTTCCATTGCCTGGATGTAAGACGCTGCCTTTTAGTTTACCTAAAGAGGGTTAGTGAGTTCAGATCTTCCCCTCACCTTTTAGTTAATTTCTCAGGGCAGAAACAGGGTCAACAGGCAACTAAGGCTTCCATCTCCAGATGGATTAGGCAGGCTATCTCCTTGTCATACACACAGACAGGTAGACCACTTCCTGTTATTAAGGCTCATTCCACGCGTTCTCTGGCAACCTCCTGGGCAGAAAGGGCAGGAGCTTCCATAGAGCAGATCTGTAGAGCGGCAACCTGGTCCAGCCGGAATACGTTCCTCAGACATTATAGAGTCGAACTGCTGTCTCCTCAAGACCTGATGTTTGGTAGGAAGGTCTTACAGACGGTGGTCCCGCCCTAAGGTAGGCCTGAAGATTACTTGCTTTTCTCTCAGGGTGCCGTCCTGGAAGACGAGGGAGAAATTACCAGTTACTTACCGGTAGCTGGATTTCTACGAAGTCTTACAGGACGGCAGGCCTACTTCCCTCCCTTTTACTTCTATCTAAATTCCTCCTTTTTCTTAGTTTCTGTCTATACCGTGTTCTAAAGAGCGGTTACTTATCTTAAACTGAGGCACACGGGAGGGTGGGGCCTTTTAAACCTCATTTTGATTGTGTTTCCTGTCAGGTGAGCCAGTCTACTCTCAGGGTGCCGCCCTGTAAGACTTCGTAGAAATCCAGCTACCGGTAAGTAACTGGTAATTTTATTTCTCCTCTGAAGGACTCGTTTGATGTAGACCAGTTTGTGTCAGAATGCAGAAAACGTGTGCAGTTGGAGACTCTTCGAGATGATCTAGAAATTTACTACAGGCTTCTTAAGACTGCAATGGTTGAGCTCATCAATAAAGACTATGCAGACTTTGTAAATCTATCAACTAATCTGGTAAGACTTTGTTGTAAATGTTTTATCATGTTGTTAATTAAAACCCCCTGACTGGTTAAAAGTACAAATAAAGGCTCCTGTATACAAGTCCAAACAAACTGAAAAAGACCGACATTTTTGAAAAACAAAAAAAAGTTTTTCTTAGTTTCTGTTATAAAATGTTGTTTTCTCCTTCATTGACTGGCACTGATGAGGTGGCACCTCCTATGTGGAATTGATGGGCACCGATAGGCGGCACTGATGGGTGGCATGGCTGGGCACCAATAGGTGGCACTGATAGATGACACTGGAGAGGTGGCACTGATATGTAGTATTGATGGGCACTGATATGCAGCACTGATGGGCTATGCTGATAGGCTGGGTACCGGTAGGTGGCACTGATGGCATTGGATAGGCAGCACAGCCTCGCAACGAAACCATTAAATTTGTTGTAAAGCGAGTAATTAAGAAATAAAAACAAACAAACAAACAAACAGATGAGGAGCTACTGACAGGCATTACTGATTGGCATCTGTGTGCACTGGCACTTTGGCACTGACAGGTGTTTTTTGATGGAGCACAGACTGGCAGCTGATGGGCATATCTGATGGGGGGCTGTGCTGATTATCCGCACAGACCCCCCCGACAGGGAGAGCCGATAATCGCTCTCCCTGGCACTTCCTGGTTCACGCGATGATCAGCTGTGATTGGTCACAGCTAATCACGTGGTAAGGAGCCTCGGTCAGTGGCTCCTTACTATCGGAGATGCAGTGTGTCAGAGTGACACACAGCACCACTGATTTCCGCGCTGCTTGTTATACTGACTGGGCGTCATATCACGTCCAGCAGGATAAGGGCCACTGCGAGCGTGAGCACGCATCGCGACGATGGGTGGTGTGGTGTGGTGTTAGTCTCACACACAGCTACACCGATCTCGGTAAAGAGCCTCTTTACCACGTGATCATCCGTGTCCGTGTCCAGTCACGGCTGATCACGATGTAAATAGGAAGAGCCATTGATCGGCTTTTCCTCACTTTAGTCTGACAGACGCAAGTAGAGGAGAGCCGATCGGTGGCTCTCCTGACGGGGGGTCTGCACTGATTTGTTTATCAGAGCAGCCCGCCGCGGATGCCCACATTGGACCACCAGGGATGCCACCAGGGAAACCCAAACATGTGGATGGCCAGGTATGTCTCCCAGGGATGCCATGCACATGCCCAATATATGCCAATCAGTGCCCACAAATGGGCACGGACTGGCACCATTCATACATAATGCCCCATCAGTGCCCGTCAGTGCATCCATATCAGTGCCCGTCATTGAAAGAGAAAACTTGCTTATTTACAAAATTTTATAACAGAAATAAAGAAAACCTTTTTTTTTCTCTTCCGTTCATGGATGGACACAGCAGCAATTGACCTTGGGGTTATACCACCTTCCTTTCAGGAGAGACTAGGCAGAAAAAACAGCACTTCAAGTGATAAAACACTTCTCAGTATAGCACCTCCAAGGGGCGGGGCCCCCAGTTATATCCCTTTCTGCCTCAGCAGCCTCAGTTTTTTTCTGCATAGCGTTAGAAGACATGGCCGAGTTTTTTTTCTCGCATTTTTGTATCCTGTGATCTACAATCAACTACCGACTGGGTGACAGGCTGGATCCTCGATCCTTGTAGTGCCCCCCATGTTTGGCCTTCGAGCGTGTGCCAGCCTTTAGCTCTGCGCTGGGTCGTCCATGACATGCCCCGTTGCTCCTTTAAGGGTGAACGGCTTTTTGGGGTGTCCCTGGATGACATCATAAAAGATGCTACAGGGGGTAAGAGCACTCTGCTCCCACAATCTGGGAAGGGTAAGGAGCCTCGCCGTAAGCAGGGTCCCTCCTTTACCTCCCCCAAGCGTTTTTTTCGCCCCCCCCCCCCCAGGTGCGGCAGGAAAACATTTCCAGGGTGCTAAGGCGCCCGCTGAAGGTGAAAAGCGCACCTGGTACCGCAAGCCCAACAAGCCTTCATGCAGAAGCAGGCTTGTCTGCAGGTCTGCCCCCACCCGACACTCGGGTGCGGGGCCGACTTTGTGGATTTGCGTCTCGGTGGGGGTCCCTTCTTTCCGATCGCTGTGTTTGCGAGGTAGTTTCCTCTGGGTACAAGATAGTTTCTCTCTTGTCCACCAAACAGATTTTTCCTTCCAACCTCCAGCTTCCTTGAACGCCGGGTGGCCCTGTCAGGTGCTGTTCAGGATCTGCTGGTCAGGGGAGTGATTGTACCGGTTCCTTCAAGGGAACGGTTTCAGGGGTTTTACTCCAATCTGTTTGTAGTCCCCAAAAAAGGAAGGGGTCTGTCCAATCCTGGACCTCAAGGCCCTCAACCAGGGCTCAAGTCCTGCGGGAACGCGTGGGAACGGAGTTCCTGCACTTTTTTTACAGCAGGAACTCCGTTCCCTTTGTAGGACTAGAGCAGCCGAGCCGCCCAAGCCAATTCTTCACTAAGCGGTGATGCCCAGCTCGAGTCACTGTCAGAAATTGCTTCTTTCTAAATCCCGCGATAACTCGCGGCAGACCTCCACAATGTCTCCTGGGTACAATGACAAAAGCTCCCAGGAGACATTGCGGCATCGAGGAAGTGACGGAATACCCGCACACTACCCGATGAATCCATATACAGGAAGCGGCCAGTAACATTACTAGGATTACTAAGATACAGTGGATCGAAAAAAAACAAAAACATGCGGTTTAGTAAATATGCATATGAGCGTATCATTTTTATTTTTTTTGGTGGGGAAGTGGAGCTTGGGTGGGAGTTCCCACACTTTTTTTCCCCAGGACTTGACCCCTGCCCTCAACTCTTTTGTCAAAGTGCAAAGATTCAGGATGGAATTGTGTAGTGGCGGCTCTCCATTAGGGGGATTTTCTGGCGTCCTCGGATATTCAGGACGCGTACCTGCATATTCCCATATGTGCAAAACACCAAAGGTTTCTGCGTTTTGCATTTGGAGAGGACCATTTTCAGTTTGTGGCCCTCCCCTTCGGCCTGGCTTCGGCACCACGAGTTTTCACAAAGGTGCTCGCGCCGATTCTGGCCCTGCTAAGGCAGCGCGGAATCGCTATTGTGGGATACCTGGATAACCTTCTCCTGAGAGCTTCTTTAAGCTCAGAATTAGAAGAGGATGTGCCAATTACCTGCCAGTTCCTCCAAAAATTCGGGTGGCTGCTGAATGTCCAGAAGTCAATGTTGGTACCGTCTAAGCGACTGGAATACCTGGGGTTGGTCCTGGATTCCTCAGAAGCGAGAGTTTCTCCGGACACTGTAAATCTGCGTAGCAGCGCTTAGCGACCCAGAAGTGGTCATCGCTTCGCTTTTGCATGAGGGTTCTGGGTCTGATGGTAGCCTCTTTTGAGGCGGTTCCGTATGCCCTATTTCACACTCGAGTGTTACAGAAAGAGATTCTGTCACGTTGGGACAAGCTCCCTTCGTCTCTGGATTACCAGATTCGGGTGATTCGCCTGGTCAGGTCATACCTAGTGTGGTGGCTGACCTCTCCTACACTTCGGACCGGGAAATCATTTCTGCCGTGCCATTGGACAGTGGTCACAACGGATGCCAGCCTCTCCGGCTGGGGGGGGTATCTGGGGTGTCCAGTCAGCCCAGGGGCGCTGGAATCCGGTGGAGTCCCATCTGCCAATCAATGTCCTGGAGCTCCAGGCTATCAGGCTTTGTCTCTCCAAGTGGTCTCTGGGTCTGCAGGACCGTCTGGTCAGGATCCAGTCCGACAACGCCATGGCCGTGGTGTATGTCATTCATCAAGGGGGCACGCGGAGCTTGGCCGCGGCGGCAGAGGTTGCGCACATCCTCCGGTGGGCCAAAAGGTACGTTCCGGCTCTGTCGGCCGTGTACATTCTGGGGGTGCAGAAATGGCAAGCCGACTACCTAAATCGCCAAATGCTGGACCAAGGAGAATGGTCGTTGCACCCAGAAGTGTTTCAGAGTTTGTGCCAAAAATGGGGCACTCCAGACATGGACCTTCTGGCGTCCCGTCTCAATCGGAAGGTGTCACGTTTCGTGGCCAGGTCAAGAGACCCTTGGCTGGACGCGTCAGACGCGTTGGTGGCATCGTGGGGTCACTATCGCCTAATCTACTCCTTCCCTCCTCTGAAGCTTCTCCCTCGCCTGTTGCGCAGAGTGGAAGCGGAGGGGATACCAACAATCCTGGTCGCTCCGGATTGGCCTGTGGATTGGCCCCTCTTGTACGTCTTCCACTGTCTCCCTGGGACTTGAATTTTGTCCTCTCGGTGCTTCAAAAGGCTCCGTTTAAGGACTTTCGGGAATTCCTCTGTTGACTCTGTCCCAGAAGGTGGTCTTCCCAGAAGGTGGTCTTCCTAGTAGCCATTCCTTCATTCTGACGAGTTTCTGATCTGGCGGCCTTGTCTTGCAAGGCTCCTTACTTGGTCATCCACAAAGATTAGGTGGTGCTGCGGCCGCAGCCAACGATTGAGGACATTGTTTTACCATCCTTATGTCCTCAGCCGAAAAACTCGAAGGAGGCCACGTTGCATTCCTTGGACGTGGTGCGAGCCCTATGGGCGTACTTGTCTGCTACGGCTCCGTTCCAGGGATCGGACTCGCTGTTCGTGTCAGTGACTGGTCCTAAGAAAGGTCTGGCGGTATCGACGGCCTTCATTTCCAGACAGACATTTCCAGATCAGACGGGTCGTGCTCCAGGCCTATGCCCTAAAGGGGTGGGCGCCTCCCTTTCCGGTTACGGCGCATTCGACCAGGACGATTGGTGCCTCTTGGACTTTCCGCCTTTAAGCGTCTGTTTTACAGGTGTGTAAGGCAGCGACCTGGTCGTCAACCCACACCTTTTCAACGTTTTACAAGGTGGATGTAAGTGCATCTGCGGATGCCTCCTTTGACCGCAAGGTTTTGCAGGTGGCTGTTTAAGGTTGAAGTTTCTCCTTTGAGGAACTCTTGTTTTGTTTGGGGTGAAGCTTAGTTTGCTGTGTTTTTCCCACCCCTCAAATTTTTTGCCACTGCTTGGGGGCGTCCCTAAGGTCAATTGCTGCTGTGTCCGTCCATGAACGGACGAGAAAATAATAGAATTTTTGTACTCACCGTAAAATCCATTTCTCTGAGTTCATGGACGGACACAGCACCCTCCCCTCCTTTGTTTGTACTGCTTGTTTACGAACTGAGGCTGCTGAGGCAGAGAGAGGGATATACCCGGGGGGCCCGCCTTCTGGGAGGTGCTATACTGAGAAGTGTTTTAACACTTGAAGTGCTGTTTTTTCTGCCTAGTCTCTCCTGAAAGGAAGGTGGTATAACCCTAAGGTCAATTGCTGCTGTGTCCATCCATGAACTCAGAGAAATGGATTTTCCGGTGAGTACAAAAAATCCTATTTTTCTCCAAATTTTTGGTCTTTTTTTATTATTTTTTTGCGCAAAAAAAATGAAATCCCAGCAGTGATCAAATACCACCAAAAGAAAGCTCTATTTGTGGGAACAAAATTTAAAAAAAATTGTGTGGGTACAGTGTTGCATGACCGTGCAATTGTCATTTTAAGTGCAACAGTGGTGAAAGCTGAAAATTGGCTTGGGCAGGAAGGGGGTGTAAGTGCCTAGTATTGAAGTAGTTAAGCTATAGCTGAAGCCAGAACTTTTTTAACCTTTTCAGTAAAACGCAGAAAGTTTTAGACCCCTTTTAAATGTGTGTGTGTGTGTGTGTGTGTGTGTGTGTTTTTTTTTCGTTTGAAAAATGAAAACAAATCTCTCTAAGGGCTGGTTCACACTGGTCCGACAAGCTCTCCAACTCCAAGAGCCATGACATGTCAAAACCAATGGTTCCCTATGGAAGCCGTCTTAACTGGTCCGACTTTTAAAAAGGTTCCACTACTTTGGTCTGACTTGGGTCGGATTTCAGCCCATTGAATTTAATTGAAGTTGTATCCAAGTTGGATCAGCATCTTAACTGATCTTGTGACATGGAATTTGTGCTTAGTAATGCAAAATGTATTGTGGAAAAAAATGGCGTGGGGGTCCTTCGGTCTGTTATGGATTTTGAGTGGAAACCACACCCTATTTTATTTTTTTTATTTTTTTTGGCGTGGGGTTTCCCTTCAAAATGAAACCCATTTTAGTGTGTGTGTGTGTGTGTGTGTGTGTGTGTGTGTTTAGCAACACATTATGCATTTCTAACATTCCTCTGGTCCGAAGTGTTGGGCTGACTTTTGACATTCAACTTGTGCTCAAAGTAGTGAAACCTTTTCAAAAGTCGGGCCAGTTAATATGGCCCTCGTAGGGAACCATTAATTTTGACATGTAAAGCTACTTGTGCTCTGAGGGCTTGTCGGACCTTGGAGAGATTTGTTTTAATAAAAAAGAAAAAAAACATACACAACTCAAACTGATTTAACTCTTCCCTGTTTTACTGAAAAGCACCCCCCCCCCCTGAAATCTAAACCAGACCCTTATCTGAGCATGCATCCTGCAGATCCAGAAAGGATTGGGGGAGAGGGAGCCCCCCTCCCTTCTGCATCATACTAGGCCACATGCCCTTAAATTGGGGGGCTGCCCTCACACCCCGAAGCATCTTGTTTCTATGTTAATGTGGACAAAGGTCTCTTCCCCACAACCCAGGGCTGTGGTTGTGGTGGTCTGCGGGCAGGGGGCTTATCAGAATCTGGAGCCCCTACCCATTCACCCCAAAAGAAAACTGTGTAGTGTAACAAATAACATGAGGCAGTTTTTGGCAAGTCCTTTATTAAAAATATCCCCCCATGTAGATCCAACGTCAATCACAATGTCTTCCTCTGCAGACCCGATTTAATAAAAAAAAAGTTTATCCTCTGATGCTGGCTCCTGCCATTCTGTCAGCTCCGGTGTCTGATGGTTCCTATATAGCTATGGGGCGTGGCCATGCAGTGGCTTAACCCAGAGACTCTGCCCCCTTGTGAAGTCCTGGTATGGTTAAGGGGAGCACTCGTATTCCCACCACCTTTTCTGACCTGCCAGGCTGCATGTGTGAATCTAGAATTAATTTGGGGGGGAATGGATGAGATAGATATCTATCTATCTCATTTATTAATTTGGCATGAGGTTTCATTCATACCAGAAGCAAACCAAAATTGTCTTTATTGGTCAAGGGACAAGTCTCGATCATCTCCAAGTTGGATCAAACTCGTATCCCGTTTATTAAACTCGCATGGAGGGTGGATTTGAAGTTGCAGGGCAAAGTTGGAAGGTCATGATGCGACTTTCATGTCAGATCAGTGTAAACGTGGGTTGAAGTCCTTCTCAGACATTTTGTCATTCGAAAACGTGTCCCCATTGAAAGACTGTTTGTTTGTTTCTGTTCTGCTGACAAATGACAGTGGTGATCGGGTTAAATAGAGAGCATGACTCTGACAAATCTTTAAACACCCACTTTAGGTTTATATGCACTTTAAGTAACACAGGGGATATGTCTCCCCTTCCATGATCAGCCTATGGAATTTGACTAGTAAAACATCTGAGTTACAAAAAAAAATGCGATTGTTAGAAATTACTCCTGTTTTCTAGTCAAGTTTTTGAGGTGTCCTATTTTCTTTCAATTATCAGGTTGGCATGGATAGAGCATTGAGCCAACTTTCATTGCCATTAGGACAGCTGCGTGAAGAAGTATTGGTAGGTGCAACTTTATTCATATTTTTTGTACACATCCAGTCATCAATTTGGACATGAACTTTAGTGGTGTGACACATCACAGAAGCTAGATCCGAGTAGCAAGCTTACTTAAAGGCTAAGTGCTCCTTTAGCATTCACTTTACCCTTTATAATGTAGCGCAACTTGTACAAACAAAAAATTAAAACTAAAAATTACATAAAGACACCAAAATTCCACACCATTGTTTGTGCTTCAACGAAAGTCCACAAACGATGTATGCGTTTTATGCCTTATCCACAAGCTTCCTCAGTAGGAGGTCCTACAGCGAAAACGTATGGATTGGGCAGAGGTACGTCAGTGACGTGATGCAGTGGCCATTTGCGGTCAGGAGTCTTTGACAAGAGGGATGCTGCCAAAATGTGATGCGTTGTACATGGCACTTTGTGTCCTTTTTAAATATATTTATATTAAATGGTTTTAAATATACGGAGCGCACTATTGGTCCCAATTATTTTTGCATGAATGAACGCCTGCCTTTGGTGGGACTGGGGAAGAGGAGGAACATCTTGAGAAGCCATCCGGTGTATAGCCCATACAGTGGGGGAAATAGTTATTTGACCTTGTGTAGATTTTGTAAGTTTGCCCACTTACAAAGAAACAAAGGGTCTAATTGTTATCATGGATGTATCTTAAATGATAGAGACAGAGTATCACCCTAAAATCCAGAAAAACACATAATACAAATTTTCTATATTGAGTTGCAGTTCAGCAAAACAAGACGTTTCTTGTAGTTACCAGATTTTCAATCCACAGGCATTACCCGCTATACAGACACTCACTTTGAGTACAGACATACCCTGGAGTGTATGTAAAGTGCCTCACAATTATAGACATATTGTTGGGGGTGCGGCCCGCATATCCTAATAAGCAGGGCACACTGCCGGACACCGCTCAGGGCATGCACCAGCACCCCTCGAGTCCCTCCTTTGCACAGAGCTCTCCGATGCATACTTCTGCTGGACAAACTTCCAGCACACTGGTGCAGCCCATGAGAGCCGGCTTCACGGCTTGTTACCCAGCCCTTCATTTTTTTTTGTAAGTGGGCAAAATTAGAAAATCTGAAGGCGATCAAATAAAAATGTTCCCCACTGTAAGTAGCTAAAGCGCTATTGACCCTGATTTACAGTTGGGGTCAAATACTGACTGAGGTGAGCATATACTGTTCACAGGAAGTGAATTGCATGCTGTGCACGGGTGATTATGTAATGTGGTGGTTGGAAGCACTGAAAATTTTGGGGACTTTCATTGAAGCACAAACAAATGTGTGGACTTTTGGTGTCTGTCATTTTTAGTTTTTATTTTCTATGGTTTTTAAAAGTTGCGCTACATTATAAAAGGTAAAGTGGATTTTTGGAGTGCAGTGAAACGGGTAACTGTGTTGGAGCAGCAATTAGTGACCTTTTTGTATGCATTTTATTGCATTGATTTTATTTGTGTAATATTCACAATGTTTAGGTGACTGCACTGATTACTATTGGTTAGTAATATGTAACATGTTCCAACACCTCCTGAGCAGGAACTTCAATATTTTTTTTTCAACTTTCCATCTATTAAATCTTCTGTCCTTGTTTTAACTTTGGATAGTTAAACGTTTTCTTACTGGCAGAGAGAGTTTGCCAGGAAGGTAGGGGGGATGAGTCATAAGAGGACCAGTGAGAGCTGCAGAGCTGGGGGTGTGACTGTTTAAATCCAGGAAGTGAACAGGCAACAGCTTCAGCTGCCCACAATTAAAATGGATGCAGCCAGACTCGGTGGAGGGATATGTCTGCAGCATATTTGGCAAGTACAGAATCGCAGTATATAAAAAAATATGCAAATTTGTTGGTGGGAAACCTCAGAATGGCAAAGATGTTTTTATTACAAATTATGTAAGCCGACTGCAGTTCCTCTTTAATTGTCCTGTGTATTAAGTGCAAAATTGTGCCACAGCATTTTTTCACACTCCTTCAATGCCGGTCATCAGTGCTCAAGTGCCTTCACCCCATGGAAATGAATCTTAAAGCTAAGAAGCTCAACAAGTGCTCTTCTTCTTTTTTTTTTTTTTTTTTTTTTTTTTTTTTATATAGAAAACTGCCTTCTTGCATCTATTACTTCCCTTGGCTTAAAGGGGTTGTGTAAAGGTTATTTTTTTATTTATTTTCTAAATAGGTTACTTTAAAGCGGAGGTTCACCCTTAAAACAACTCTGTGTCATCCCATCCAGCATACTGGCGTCAGCGCCAGTATGCTGGTTTTTCTTTTTTAATCTTTGTACTTACTGTTTTAATAATTTTATTTTGTCCCTACCTGGCGCGTCTATGGAGCGTCACGGCTTCTGAAAATAGCCGACTAGCACTCGTGTATTCCCGGCGCTATATGGCGCCTGCGCACAGACCTAGGAGCTGACTGTGCAGGCGCCGTATATATATTAGAGTCCAATGGCTATGGCGCTTCACGCCCTCCGAAAAAAGCCGACATAGGACTCGGATATATACGATGCCTGCGCAGTAAGCTTCTAGGTCTGCGCGCAGACGCCGTATAGCGCCGGAAATACACGAGTGCTAGTCGGCTATTTTCGGAAGCCGTGACACTCCATAGACGCGCCATTCAACCGCGGTAGGGACAAAATAAAATTATCAATTAAACATTAAGTACAAAGATTTAAAAAAAAAAAAAAAACGGCATACGGGCGCTGACGCCAGTATACTGGATGGGATGACAGAGTTGTTTTAAGGGTGAACCTCCTCTTTAACCACTTAAGGACCACCGCATGTACATTTACGTCGGCAGAATGGCACGTACAGGCACATTGGCGTACCTGTACGTCCCTGCCTAGACGTGGGTTAGGGGTCCGATCGGGACCCCCCCTGGTACATGCAGCGGTTCCCGTGGCTGTGGAAGCAATCCGTGCTGAGGGAGAAGCTGTTCGTTTTTGTCCGCCCCCTCCGGATCGCTCCCAGCCAATCCGCACCCGCCCTCTTCCTGTGTAAACACAGGAAGGGGGAAGTGATGTCAGCGTTTTTTTTCAACCGCCGCTGAGGAGAGAAGACATCGCAAGTGAGTCTGCACCAACACTACACTGACACCAGGACACACAGGCACATTTAACCCCCCCGATCACCCCACCCCACCCCCCTGTCACACTGTCACTCAATGCAGTGATCATATATGTACTGATCACTGCATTTAGTGTCAGTGTGACAGTTACTGTGACAGGCAGTTATTGTTAGGTTCAGGGTAGCCCCGTACCCCCCCCCTAATAAAGTTTTAACCCCTTGATCACCGCTCTAGTTAACCCTTTCACCCCCTATTGCCAGTGTCACTAAGCGATCATTTTTCTGATCGCTGTATTAGTGTTACTGCTGCTGCTAGGTAGCTATTTTTTATTTTTTTTATACTAAAGACATGTGGCTGAATACATTTTGGCCTAAATGTTTGACTAAAATTTAGTTTATTCAATTTTTCTTATAACAAAAATTAAAAAATATTTTTTTTTTTCAAAAATGTCGCTCTATTTTTGTTTATAGTGCAAAAAATAAAAATCGCAGAGGTGATCAAATACCATCAAAAGAAAGCTCTATTTGTGGGAAGGCAAGGACGCAAATTTTGTTTGGGAGCCACGTCGCACGACCGCGCAATTGTCTGTTAAAATGACGCAGTGCCGAATTGTAAAAACGCCTCTGGGCATTTAGCAGCATATTGGTCCGGTCCTTAGGTGGTTGAGCTAGAGCATTGTTGGTTCACTTAACTTTTCCTTCAATTTTCCTTCTAAATGTTTTTTTTCTTTGTTTTCTTTGTCTGAATTTTTCACTTCCTGTTCCTTCTCAGTAAGGTGTTCAGTAAGCTGTTCTGAATGACTTTCCACCGCTCGGATGATGGTGAAAAGCTTACTGAGGAGAAACAGGAAGTGAGAAATTCAAACAAAGAAAAAAAACATTTAGAAGGGAAATGGAAGAAAAAGGTAAGTGAACCAACAATGCACGAGATTAAAGGAACCTATTTAGAAAAAAAAAGACAAACCTTTACAACCCCTTTAAAAGCTCCAGCTGTAAGCCTCCTACTCCACTTTTCCTCATAGCTCCATTAGGTTTAAAGGAGAAGTAGGACCAAAGCTCTTTTTGGCCCTATTTCTCCTGTGGATCACAGGAGTGCACTTAGTTCTGCAATCATGTGATCCGTATTCAGCCGACAGCGAGCTAAAGCCTGCTGCTGGCTGACGTCACTCAGGAGGTCTACTCTATGTAAAGATCCGACTTTAATGTTGGGACCAGCAGCTAGCTCAGCCTCTCATTGAGCCACTGAGAGCCTGAGCCAGCTGCTCCCACCCCTTCACAGCCTGGGGCTCCAGTGAGCACTCTGTTTAGAAACAGAGGGGGACAGATGCAGCATTGAATTAATGCTGCATCCATCTATTTTATTTTATTTTTTATTTACCGTGATTGCTATCACAATAGGTGAACAAAGCCCCCCTTGTGAGAGGTACTTTTTATGGAGACATCAGGGGGGTCTATTGAATCCCCACCCATGTCTCCCACTCACTCAAAGGTAGCTGACCAAACAGATCGTGCTAGATTACCTGCTTTCCTGGCTGTAGCAGTTAGTGAATTGCAGCTCGGAAACCAGAAGAACGGATGTTCCCAAAATAAAAAAAATCATCACAAGTGTTAAGGGTTAAGCTTGTTTTGTTTGATCTTGACTTCTGTCTGAACAGAAGTAGGGGATGCAAATTTAGTGTAGAACTTGGTCTTATTTGGTTCTTGTGTGGAAGGGGCTCTTTATAATCTTATTTCTCTGTTTTTTGGGCCAAGTCTGACCCTTGGATTGTTACTATCCTTTTTCCACCCTCCTCTGCTAAATCCGACAGACATGCTGCACTTTCCTAGTACAGGACAGGGGCCCTACTGTGGAACTGTTATCAGTGCAAATCTGAAGCATTGCACAAGGTGGCAGTAGAAGCATTTTTCGGCGTGGGATAGCAACAGGAGCTCAATACGGCACACCCTTCCTAGGAGTAGGACGTGTGGCTATAGCTCCAGCCAGGAAGACAGGCAGGTCTCCCAGCCCAGTGCATCCAAGATCCAGCATCCCTCCTCCCTCCTCTGCAGCTCCTTTCAAGGTAAGGCCAGCACACAGGACTTGCTGCTCTCCTTTCCCTTTGGATTCTCCAGGCTCTGGTTTCCCCCGCCGTTGATTTCCCCCGCCTCCCCTGGAACAGTGTGCGGCCGTCCTAAGGACAAGCCGCGGCTCTGCCCAGCGGAGCTACGGCTGAAGCAACGACCTAATTTGCACCCCCATCCGCCTCCCTAAACATCCCCACCCTCTCACCACCACTACCCCGTTTTTCAAGCACAGGGCCCATAAATCCCGGGCCAAAGTCACGGCGGCCGCAACTAGGAAAGTCTGTGGCTTCAGCTGTGGTCTAGTGACAGGCCGCCCAGACATCTGTCTAATCCTCCCCCCCGCAAACTCCAATAAACAAACCAGCCCCTAGAAGGACCCAAACCATCGCCCTTAGCAGGATCCCTACCTAGCTCCCCTCAATACCCCTGAACTTTAGCCCCTGGCTTGGGCCTAGGCCCTGGTCGGTGGCCATCTTGCTACACCCTAGCAAGCAAATCACCCCCACTGGGCCCCCTACCTGCAATTTGGGGGTGAGTATTCCCCCCCCCTATGCCCCCCCCCTCCAACAGTTCATATTAGGATCGTTAATCATTCAGCTTTGATCCAGGGTTCATCCGATCGCCCTAGAGGGGGCAGGAAAGATTTCTTTTTCCCCGGTCAGTGCATATTAGCCCACACGCCTGTGGTATTTTCGCCTTCCTCTGGACCAAACAGGAAGGGTAGAACGACGAGTGGTGGCCCAAATCTTCCTTCCCATTCACCATCAAAGACCCCCAATCCACTTTACTTCCCTGAGTTCTTCTGCGACTATGGGTATTCTGAGATACTCTGCAATTTTGGACCCAGTGGTCTATAGCAGAGAAGAATCTCCTGGGAATTTGTTTGTAGTTGCAGAGTGAGGGTTTCCATGAAAGGAAGGGAGTACTGAAAGGCTGGTTTAGTGATCGCGAGGTGAATCTTGTGAATCACCGCCAGGCCTCCTCCTCTTTGCCCCACTCTGTT
Organism: Rana kukunoris; assembly: GCA_029574335.1. Taxonomy (NCBI): domain Eukaryota; kingdom Metazoa; phylum Chordata; class Amphibia; order Anura; family Ranidae; genus Rana; species Rana kukunoris. Next base: position 378,364,223 of record CM056052.1, read on the forward strand.
TTCCGTTATAATGCGATAATTTTCTGGCACCATTGTAGGATGAAATCGTGGATTTCTTGTCGGTGTTTTACTGCCGATCTTGTATTAACCAAAGCGCATGTTATGTTAGGTTGAGGCGAATGCTTGTGATTTTTAACTGTTGATCGATGATCGAATCTGTGGTAATATTTAGTTCCCAGATAATTTCTGCAGCTTCTCTCACCTTGGACAGAGTTCATGTCCACTTTCACCCTAAACAGCAAACACCTTTTGCTACTCGGAGACTACAACCTCTGGGCCAACTCCTCACAGGTTCTTACCAGATGGGAAGATCCCAATTAGAGATCTTCTGTGAGCCTGTGGCTATGAACCCAGCCTAAATGTTTGTCTGGCAAGGATGTCTTCACCCCAAATCTCTCAAGTCCTCTACTGCTCAGGAAGATGTTGAACACATCTAAACAAGAGGAAAGGAAAAAAGGGCGCACATAGCGTAATCCAATATTAAATTTAATAAAATTAGAAAATTAAAAACACACTCACATTTCAGTAGATATAAAATCGCATGTAAAAAGTTCTGTAGCCGGCCGGCTAACACAGCCCGTTCACTTAGGGACTCAGTGTAACACAGTGGCGTCAGCACGCCGCTTTACCCATGGGAAGACATCCTTGCCAGACAAACCTTTAGGCTGGGTTCATAGCCACAGGCTCACAGAAGATCTCTAATTGGGATCTTCCCATCTGGTAAGAAGCTGCTAATCACTGTGGTGGAAGATCCTCTTTTCTATCTGGTCACCTTTTCATGGTGTTTTTGACGCCATTTGCTTCCTCTAGAGGAGCAGCACATCTTGAGAGAGACGATCACTCTTCTAATCACTTTTCATTCATTTAAATATTTTTGTCACAGAGACTTAATTTTATGTTTGAGGACTAATTTTTCATTGAATTTTTTCACATAGATTGGGTTCTACATTCTCTTTGGAGATCTTCTTTATCATTGATTGTCCACTCAGTGGTTGACACTCATGATATTTGCGCAGCTTGTTTTTTCTTATTTATGTTAATTTTGTGTGCATCTCACATTTTAAGTTGCAGCATTAGTATTTGGAAGTATCTTGACAGCGCAGTATTTCTATTTTTTTCAACTCCTCACAGGATCCCGTTGCCGATGCCTGCATTGACCATCTGGAAAGATTAGGTCTGCAGCAATTAGTATGTGGGCCCACACATATTTCCTGTCACACGCTCGATCTTATTTACAGACAAGATCTGGAAATAAACATTCAAAAAAATGAATCGTTGCCATGGACAGACCACCATGCAATTAAACTCAATCACCATAAATACCCCCTTAACAAAAACATCAAAACCGGTGACAACACACTGGACTAGATCGCAAAAAAAGCTCTATTTAGAGCTCTTCAAAACCATTTTAGGGAAAGAAATAAAAACAATCCAACCACATCAAACAGCCACAGAAACACTGGATGCCATAAACACGGCTCTACTACAGTCAGCCGACCTAGTAGCACCCAAACCCAAAACCTGCATCTGGAAAAACAACTCCAGCTGGTTTAATGACCAGCTGGTGTTGCTAAAGCAAGAGCACAGAAGAGCGGAAGTAGCCTGGAAAAGAAGCTCTTCTGAGTAAAACCATACCAGCTACAAGGTAATAACTAAAAAATACCACAAAGAAATCTTCAAAGCCAAAAAAATAATTTCGCCAATATAATGCCCTAAACCATCCCCGCAAACTCTTTAAGATGGTTACTGAGACCATGAATCCTGTCTGTCTTGAAGCCCCCAATTCTGATACCCAAGAATTTTGCAATGAATTATCAGATTATTTCATCAACAAAATTGAAGGAATCCGTGAAAGCATTCAGCAAAATAGAACTCCCATTAACCCTCCCTTCAACCACACGCCTAATACCCACACAAATTTGCCACAAGCAACAAAGTTGACTTTAAAACCCATTTCCATCGAGGCCACAAAAAACATCATGGATACCCTACGAAATACCACAGCACCGATAACATCCCCACCAAACTGTTGAAGGAATGTGCCAATATCCTGGCACCGCCCATCACACAGCTTATAAACCAGTCATTCAAAGAAGGGATAGTGCCCACTAGCTTAAAACAAGGTATAATTAAACCGATTTTTTAAACTAATTTATCACTCATATGCAGATGACACACAACTGTATTTTCGCATCTGCAACAAAAAGGATCATCATCTCAGTCTAGAGACATGCCTCTCTTTGATAGAAAACTGGATGACAAAGAGTTATCTTAAACTCAACAGCTCCAAAACAGAACTTCTCCTGTTTCACGCCAGTCGTAAGAGTTAACATGGACACCCCTGCCCATTCTGGGCCAAATCATCACCCCTAGCGCCAAAGTTAAAAGTCTCTGTGTGCATCAATTGTCATGTAAGTGTCGAAGATGACTAATAGGGTCAGTAGTCGGCGGATCCCACCATCTGCTACGCCTACTACGCAGACTTATTCCATTTATTCCTAAAGAAGACATAGCAGTCGTGGTGGGAACAATTGTGAACTCCAGACTGGACTATGCAAATGCCCTCTATCTTGGACTCCCAAAATGCCAGATCTCTCGTCTGCAAGTCATTCAAAATACGGCCGCCAGATTCGCGACTGGGAAAAAAACATGGGAATCAATCTCACCTTCGCTAAGAACCCTCCACTGGTTGCCAGTAAAAGACAGAATTGCTTTTAAAGCACTCTGTCTGACGCATAAGTGCATCCAAGGGAAGGCCCCCCAATATCTATGTGAAAAAATAAAAGCTCACAACTCAAATCGCGTTCTGCGATCCACCAACAAAAATCTGCTTCAGATACCCAAAGCCAGATACAAGTCCAAAGGAGAAAGAAGATTTGCGTTCCAAGGTCCCAGACTATGGAACGCTTTACCAACCAGTATTCGGTTGGAGGAGAACCACTTGGCCTTCAGAAGAAAGATCAACACTCATCTCTTTTGATGTCAAAGGAGACAGGAACGAGCGCCCAGAGGCGATTTAGTTTGCATGTGCTGCGCTATATAAGTTCTTCACTCACTCAGGTATGGCCAGTTTTCTCCTTTTTGCTTCGTCAAGACCTTACAAACCAGGTTTCAGTCTGTGTGGACAGTCTTTCAAATTGTTAGAAGAACATTCCCCTGCATGAATGTGAGCCCCCACTTTCCAGAGTTAGGGGATTCTTAGACAGCTGTGATCTGAGGCTTGGGTGCACAAGGTGGTATCCCAGGGCTACAAACTATACTTTTTTGCTCCATGCCCCGTCCTTGGTTTCACCTCCAACCTTTTGTGTCACTCCACAATTTAGCAGATCTCTATCCAGCCCTCTTATGCCTCGTACACACGCTCAAGATTTCCGACGGGGAAAAAAAAAAGCTGGTTCTTCTCCTTTTTTTTTATTTTCCCGGCAGTTTTCCCAGCAGAAAAACTGCGAGGGAGCATATACACAGCCGAGATTCCCGGCCAAAAGCTCATCTTGTGTGTTCATACCAAGGTGTTGGCCCTTGTATTAGGCCTGCTGTACGCTTGTGGCTCCCCCTGTTGTTTGTCGGCCATGCATTAAACAGAATGTATCTGGTTCATCAGGCACTGGCCGAATTTATATCAATGCATGAGCTACCCCACTCGACAGAAGTCGATTTTGTCTTAAATAACTTTCTGTCTAAGGGACATTTTATAAAATGAAGCCGCCAATATGTGCTTTCTGACGGTGGGGAATGTCGCTTCTGCTCAGTCTATCTGATTTCAGAGACTGTTGGCAGCTTTATTCTGTTTGTTCAATTGTGACGCCCGGGGATCTGAATCCAATTCTCCCTGTGCTTTTAAAGATAATTACAGATATTCTTTTCTACTCTCATCCACAAGGTGAATAACAATATAATGCTTTTTGGTTATGTTTAGGAACTAGGTGGTAAGGCAGCACAGGACTTACTTATTGCCTAATGCAGTTTGTGTTTCACCTCAACCAAAACTGTTCTCCTGTCCTTTTGTCTGGCTCCAGTTGACCACAAGGGAGTATCTGTTTATTCTCTCAATGTGTTATGAACTGTGAAAGTCCCCCAGCCCCTTCAGAAAGGCTGATTTATTTTGTTCTCTGTTCACTGGGTTTTCTGTTCACCACCTCTTAGGCAGAACATCATCCACACTTATGATCTTAATTAGGGTTGCACTGATACCACTATCAGTGCCGATACTAAGCATTTGCACAAGTATCGGTACTCATGCAAATGCACCGATAACTAAAACCAATACTTTCAAGCTCCGTTCTTTGAGCTGTCAGTGGGTCCCCCCCACTGACAGCTGAAATGTATATAAAAAAAAAGACAGCAATTATCGGTTATTAAGAAACGGGGCCGCCACGTCCTTAACAACCGATGACTTATTCAGCTGTAGCTGGCATTCCCCTGTTGACAGTTGAAGTGTTAAGGAAGTCCAGTATTTGGAGCTGTCATTTAAAAATAAAGCAGCCAGGCAATGTTTATCAACAACTAAAATAAAAATAAACATTTGGGGTTACCAGTATTTACTAAAGGAAAATCCACTTTGCACTACAAGTGCAAAGCGCACTTAAAATTGCACTGAAAGTGCACTTGGAAGTGCAGTCAATGTAGAGCTGAGGGGGACATGCAAGGAAAATAAAAAACAGCATTTTAGCTTGCACATGGTTGGATGATAAAATCAGATCTTCCTTTCAGCACTTTCAAGTGCACTTTGCACTTGTAGTTTTCACTTGTAGTGCAAAGTGTATTTGCCTTTACTAAATAATCCCCATTGTTTCTTTTTGTAGCTTCATCTACAGCTCAAAGGGATGAACTTCTATCTGCAGATTAAGTCAGTTTAAAGCAACCTGTCAAGTAAAAAAAAAAAATGTTATGTGGTTTTTATTAAATGTTCCTCTGTTAAACCCCTTATTAACCCTTACTTTACTCTAATCAGCCTTAATTAACTCCCTATTTAATTACTTTCCTGCTGTTTTTATTTTGTTGACTTCTATTTTTTAAACGATTCAAAAATTTTACTTTTTTTTTTTGCTTTTGTTCATTGATATTTTTACACCTTTAACATATATTTACACTTTGAAAAAGCGCAAAATTAAAAAAAAATTGTAAATAGCTTTTCAATGCTTTGTACCATTGCTGACCGTTGAAGTGAAAACAAAACAGTTGTGGTAGGTATTGCAATTGGTTATTGGCTAGTACTGAAAAAAAAAAAAGTATCGATACTCTTTACAAAAAAAATGGTATCTGTGCATCCCTAGTCTTAACAAATGAGTTCCACCCTCTGCTGTCAGGGCACACTCTACTAGATCTGTGAGAGCTCCTTGTTTTCAGCATCATGCAGCTTTTCTCAGTTTGCAGGATTCACCTGGTTCTTTCATTTCAGTCATTGGGTCTTTCAGGCAGCTCTTTTGAACTATTTTCTTATTTTTTTTCTTGAGCCTATTCGCCTTTGTTGCTACTTAGCTCATCATTCTGTTGGAGGAATTTTTGAATGTCCCAACCGTGTAAGATTTCTTGTGTCCCTCAAAAATAAAAAAAATTGTAATCCATGTAAAATCCTTTTTGTTTTGGAGTCCAATAATGGACATAGGTTTCTCCCCTTTATTTTATGTTTTGTTCTCTGTTATACTTTGCTACAAAAGAGGCATGCTGGCCGTTGGCTGTGCTATACTGTGCTGACCAACTGCTTTTTTGTTGCCTGTGTTGAGTTCTCCTGAAGGGAGTTCTATAACCCTGACAGCGTACAATTCCTGTGTTCCTCAAAAGACTCCAAGAAAAGTAGTATGAACAGTGAGTACAGACCATGGTTTATATGCCACTACACTTTAGGTGAAAAAAATCATTGCTGGTAGCTGCCCCCCTAATTCTACCCATATAACCTTGCCCACATCATAAGGCTCTTCTCTCTTTTTTTTTTTTTTGCTAGCGATGGACCTTTGCTCTTGTTGGAGATGAGATTTTCTATGTTTCATTTATTTATTTATTTCTGCTTCGACTCGCACATACTCATTCACATGGGTGGTGAACAATATTTGGGTTTTGTCTTCTTGCTAAAGGTGGGCTTTGTGGTTCTGAGAAGTCCTCTGCCCAAAGACCCTCTACTATTCCACTACTCCACACAGATTGGCAGCCCTAACTCATCATCTTTGGGGTCAAAAGACTTGTTCTAGTTTTTGTGCTAGTTTGGTTTCAGGAGCTGTATCCCAACTTGCTCTTCTTTTTTATGAACTGCATGCAAGGATTCCTCTAATTGGCTGAGGTGAAGATCATAACATCTTCCAACCTCAGCAAATCAGAGGAAGCCTTGTATTCATTAATAAAAGACAAATCTTCCTGTGAATTGCTAAGCAGCGCTCAGCCCGACATTTTGCTCCAGGAGCAAGAGAAAAAGTTGTCGTACCACAGTGCCGCATAGAGTATGTAGCTGATGCTGCATAGTTTAATCATCGCTTACAGTGGGCTCATGTATTAATGAAGGAAGTAGTTTGTTTAGACCACCTTCATCCTCATGGACTATTTAATCCGAAGGTCCACCCCAAAATAAAAAAATTAAAAGCCAGTTGCCGGAAGTGGGAACATTATACTTGTCAAAAACGGCGTGGGGTTCCCCATAAAAATCCATACCAGGCCCGTATCTGAGCAGCAGCCCGGCCGGTCAGGAAAGGGGTGGGGATGAGCGAGCGGCCCCCCCTCCTTTACCGTGCCAGGCCGCATGCCTTCAACATTGGGGGGTAGGTGCTTTGGGGCAGGGGGGCATGTTTGATGAGGACAGGGCCTCTTCACGGCAACCCTGCCCCTGCCCGTTGGTTGTCGGGGTCTGCGGGAAGGGGAGCTTATCGGAATCCGGGAGGCCCCTTTAAGAAGGGGGCCCCCAGATGCCGGCCCCCCGCCCTAGGTGAATGAATATGGGGTCGTACCCCTACCCATTCACCTGGTGGAAATTATTTTTTTTTTTTAAAAACACCACACAGTTATTAAAATCATTTATTAGTCAGCTCCGGTGCCCCCCTCTCTTCTTTAGCTCTTTTACGAGGGTGGCCTGCTTCTTCGATGTCTTCACCGCCGTCTGGTTCTCTTCCGCCGGGGGGGGGGGGCGCTTTCTTCTTTAGCTCTTTTACAGCGGCCCCTCCCTCGGGTCTTCTCGGACGTCTTCGACGGGGTCACTTGCCACGTCGCCTGCCACAAGTTGTGGATTGTCCACTTGCCACGTCACCTGCCACAAGTTGTGGAGTGTCCACTTGCCATGTCACCTGACCACGTCACCTGCCACAAATTGTGGATTGTCCACTGGCCATGTCACCTGGCCACGTCACCTGCCATGTCACCTGGCCACAAGTTGTGGATTGTCCACCTGCCACGTCACCTGGCCACGTCACCTGCCACAAATTGTGGATTGTCCACTGGTCACGTCACCTGCCACAAGTGGTGGATTATCCACTTGCTACGTCACCTGACCATGTCACCTGCCACAAGTTGTGGATTGTCCACTTGTCATGTCACCTGGCCACGTTACTTGCCACGTCACCTGCCACAAGTTGTGGATTGTCCACTTGCCACGTCACCAGGCCATGTCACCTGCCACAAGTTGTGGAGTATCCACATGCCAAATCACCGGGCCACCTCACCTGCCACAAGTTGTAGATTGTCCACTGGCCACGTCAGCTGCCATGTCACCTGGCCACATCACCTGCCACAAGTTGTGGATTTTCCACTTGCCATGTCACCTTGCCACATCACCTGCCACAAGTTGTGGATTTTCCACTTGCCACGTCACCTGGCCACGTCACCTGGCCACGTCACCTGCCACATCACCTGGCCACGTCACCTGCCACAAGTTTTGGATTGTCCACTTGCCACGTCACCTGCCACAAGTTGCGGATTGTCCACTTGCAATGTCACCTGCTACGTCATCTGGCCACGTCACCTGCCACAAGTTGCGGGTTGTCCACCTGCCATGTTACCTGACCATGTCACCTGACCACAAGTTGTGGATTGTCCACTGGCCACGTCAGCTGCTATGTCACCTGGCCACCTCACCTGCCACAAGTTGTGGATTGTCCACTGGCCACGTCACCTGCTACGTCCACTGGCCACGTCACCTGCCACAATTTGCGGATTGTCCACTTGCCACGTCACCTGGCCAAGTCATCTGCCACAAGTTGTGGATTGTCCACTGGCCACGTCACCTGCCGCAAATTGTGGATTATCCACTGGCCACGTCACATGCCACGTCACCTGCCACAATTTGTGGACTATCCACATGCCAAATCACCGGGCCACCTCACCTGCCACAAGTTCTGGTATGTCCACTGGCCACGTCAGCTGCCATGTCACCTGGCCACCTCACCTGCCACAAGTTGTGGATTGTCCACTTGCCACGTCACCTGCCACAAGTTGCGGATTGTCCACTGGCCACGTCACCTGTCACGTCACCTGACCACGTCACCTGCCACAAATTGTGGATTGTACACTGGTCACTTCGACTGCCACAAGTTGTGCATTGTCCACTTGCCATGTCACCTGGCCACGTCACCTGCCACAAGTTGTGGATTGTCCACCTGCCAGGTCACCTGCCATGTCACCTGCCACGTCACCTGCCACAAGTTGTGGATTGTCCACTTGCCACTTCACCTGCCACAAATTGTGGATTGTCCACTGGCCACGTCACCTGTCACATCAACTGGCCACTTCACCTGCCACAAGTTGTGGATTGTCCACTTGCCACATCACCTGACCATGTCACCTGCCACAAGTTGTGGATTGTCCACTTGCCATGTCACCTGGCCATGTTACTTGCCACGTCACCTGCCACAAGTTGTGGATTGTCCTCTTGCCACGTCACCAGGCCATGTCACCTGGCCACGTCACTTGCCACAAGTTGTGGATTGTTGACTTGCCACATCACCTGGCCACGTTACTTGCCATGTTACCTGGCCACGTTACCTGGCCACGTTACCTGGCCACGTTACCTGGCCACGTTACCTGGCCACGTTACCTGGCCACGTTACCTGGCCACGTTACTTGGCCACGTTACTTGGCCACGTTACTTGGCCACGTTACTTGGCCACGTTACCTGGCCACATCACTTGCCACAAGTTGTGGATTGTCCACTTGCCACGTCACCTGGCCACAAGTTGTGGATTGTCAACTTGCCACATCACTTGGCCACATCACCTGCCACGTCACCTACCACAAGTTGTGGATTGTCCACTTGCCACATCACCTAGCCATGTCACCTGCCACAAGTTGTAGATTGTCCACTGGCCACTTCACCTGCCCAAGTTGTGGATTGTCCATCTGCCACGTCACCTGGCCACGTCACCTGCCACAAGTTGTGGATTGTCCATCTGCCACGTCACCTGTCACGTCACCTGTCACGTCACCTGTCACGTCACCTGTCACGTCACCTGTCACGTCACCTGTCACGTCACCTGTCACGTCACCTGTCACGTCACCTGTCACGTCACCTGTCACGTCACCTGTCACGTCACCTGTCACGTCACCTGTCACGTCACCTGTCACGTCACCTGTCACGTCACCTGTCACGTCACCTGTCACGTCACCTGTCACGTCACCTGTCACGTCACCTGTCACGTCACCTGTCACAAATTGTGGATTGTCCACTGGCCACTTCACCTGACCACATCACCTGCCACAAGTTGTGGATTGTCCACTTGCCATGTCACCTGACCACATCACCTGCCACAAGTTGTGGATTGTCCACTTGCCATGTCACCTGACCACATCACCTGCCACAAGTTGTGGATTGTCCACCTGACCACATCACCTGCCACAAGTTGCGGATTGTCCACTTGCCACATCATCTGCCACAAGTTGCGGATTGTCCACTTGCCACGTCACCTGCCACGTCACCTGTTCACATCACCTGCCACGTCACCTGCCACAAATTGTGGATTGTCCACTGGCCACGTCACCTGTGACATCAACTGGCCACTTCACCTGCCACAAGTTGTGGATTGTCCACTTGCCACGTCACCTGACCATGTCACCTGCCACAAGTTGTGGATTGTCCACTTGCCATGTCACCTGGCCACGTTACTTGCCACGTCACCTACCACAAGTTGTGGATTGTCCACTTGCCACATCACCTAGCCATGTCACCTGCCACAAGTTGTGGATTGTCCACTGGCCACGTCACCTGCCACAATTTGTGGATTGTCCGCAATGCAAGCAATTACAGTTGTTTTTTTTTTTTTTAATGGTTTTTCATCATTTGCCATAATTTTTCAGATTTCTAATGTAAAAAAATAGGTCACCTTTAAAAAAGCCTATAAACGAAATCGCGGCAAAACGCCGGTACTGCGTTTTGCGTCTGAAACGCGAAAACTTTTGCGTCTGAACCCATTTGCTTGCTTCTGGAAAAACAAGGATAAACGCAACTGCCTTAAAACGGCAATAAACGAGATTGTGTGCATGGACACATAGGATAACATTGAATGTGTTCAGGGGCAGTTAAAAAAAACTGTCCAAATGCCTCTGAACTCGAGTTTACCAGCGTCTCGTGTGCACGAGGCCTAAGAGAAGTTCATTGTGTAGGTTTACATGCACTAAAATATTTTCTCTTCTTGCATGGACCAATTATTTTATTTTATTTTTTCATATCAATCAATTAATGATTCAAAGAATATTTAAATCCAAAATCAAAGAGGTTATATAATGTGGTTTATTGCTTTGCTTGTTTTATTTTTACCTGTTGATCCTGCAAACTTTCTATCCCTTGGTGGCTACATCACTCCTCCATTTTATCCATGAAGGGAGTCTTGGTTATAACCCTAGGCCAGTGATTGTGAACCTTGGCACCCCAGATATTTTAGAACTACATTTCCTATGATGCTCATGCACTCTAGTTATAAAAGAAGATATTCTTCAGTGCAGCTCATGGGAAGTGGCAGGGACACTGCATTTCTAGTGAGATCAGTCCATATTTTCTGTCCTTGCTTAAACTGTTCTGTTACTAAGATTATAAGTTGCAAAATATTGCAGTTTTGGTTTTATTATCCTTTTAAATCTTCTGCCCTTTTTGTTTTAACATTGGATAGTAAAACCATTTTTTTTCTGCCAGTAAATGCCTTATACAGCCCCCTTCCTGTTTCTTGTCATTAGCCTAGGCTTATGACATTATGCACTGCTCACACTCACTCTTATGAGAGTTTGCCAGGAAGGGAGGTGGGAGTGAGTAAAAAAAGGACCAATGAGACCTGCAGAGCTGGAGGTGTGTGTCTGTGTAAATCCAGGAAGTGAACAGGCAGAAGCTTCAGCTGCCCACAGTTAAAATGACTGCAGCCAGAGTCAGTGGAGGGAGATTTCTGCATCATATTTGGCAAGTACAGAGTCACAGTATATATAAAATGATATGCAAAGTGGTCGGAGGGAAGCTTCAGAATAGCAAAGATGTTTTTATTACAAATTATGTGAGCAGACTGCAGTTCCTCTTTAAGTTGAACATACACCAGGGATATGCAATTTAGTGGACCTCCAACTGTTGCAGAACTACAAGTCCAATAAGGCATGGTAAGACTCTGACAGCCACAAGCATGACCTCCAGAGGCATGATGGGACTTGTAGTTCTGCAACAGCTGGAGATCTACTAATTGCATATCCCTGTCATACACTAAACAATCTAATTGTACAATATGCTTTACCAAAATGATTTGTTTGAACAATTCTTTCAGTCAGACGGGGTCTTGCACTGCATAGTTAAAGGTAGGTCTAAAGAAGAATGTACAATCAGATTGTATAGTGTAGGGCTCAAAATTTCAAGTCCTGAGCTACTAGCCAACTCCTACCATGTCCCGCCCATAGACCAGCCCTCATAAATTATCTCATGAAATGACACTTACATGTTTTATGCAGGATTAAGTTATAAAAATAAATATTAACAACCACTTTATCTGTGCCCAAAAATGCAGCCTGCCAATGTCTACCAATGCAGCCACGGGTCCCTAATGTAGCAAAATGTCCCCATTGCAGCCTACCTGTGCTGGGTAAGAGAGGAGCTGCCGCCTGGTTGTTCAAAGCGCGGGGAACATAACGGCTTTCCATTCAATAGCTGTATTCCCCACTGCAAGCCGTCATATACAGCCCCTCCCCCCTTGTCCAGGAAACTTTGATAGACAGATCACCCATTCAATCCTGGGGTGGGTAATCTGTCTATCAAAGTGCTTGGACGAGGGGAAGGGGCTGGATATGGCGGCGGGGTACACAGCTATTGAATTGAAAGCTGTTATGTTCCCCACGCTTTGAACAACCAGGTGGCGGCGACTCTCCTCTCTCCAACTATATTCACTCCTTGCTTGCCCCCCCCCCCCTGCTCCCAGGCAGCCCACACTCGCCAGCCCTCAAAATTTACTCGCACTCGTATATGGTCAGCCATATACTTCATATTTGCTTGTGATTAGCTCTTCTGGATTTTTATTCTATTGCCTAAAGTTACATTTAATTGCACTGTTTTTTTTTTTTTGCAGGGTCTCAAAACATCTGTTAATTACAGTATTCGGGCAGTGGATGAGCGTTTGACTAAACAAGATGACCTTAGGAAAAAAAAGGCAAGTTATGTAGCTTGTAAACTGATTAAAGATTCAGCTAGTATTTTTAACCACGTCTATACTGGGCACTCTCTCCCCCTTCCTTCCCAGACCAATTTTCAGCTTTCAGCGCTCTTGCATGTTCAATGACAATTGCGCGGTCTTGCTACACTGTACCCAAATGAATTTTTTATCATTTTGTTCACACAAATAGAGCTTTCTTTTGGTGGTATTTATTCGAAAAATAGCGGCGATTTGGAAAAAAAAACTATTTTATTTTTTCTATTTTAAAAGAAATCCAATAAAATGTCATAAATTCAAGCCAAATTGTATTCTGCTACATGTCTTTGGTAAAAAGAAAATCCTGTTAAGTGTATAATAATTGGCTAATGTGATCGCGGACAGATATACGCAGATGATCATATACAGATGTGTGCAGGTGATCACGGACATGTGTGCAGATGATCATTGGGACATATGATTTTACTGTGTGGAGACGTGTGTGAGATAGTGTTTTGGTGACACTATTTTTTTTGGACATTGTGTGGGGACATGTTTGTGGACACTAGGCCACTGATCAGTGTGTAAAAAGCTGTAAAAAACGGCTCATACTCGCTAATCACCAGCCGGCTGCAGAAATCCGCTCTCCTCTCCTCACTGACTACTTCCGTGAGAGGAGAGCTGATCACCTAGCAACCGGCTCTCTATTTACGTTGCATTAAGGCTGTGATTGGACACAGCCATCATGTGATCGGGAGGGCCAATCACATAGCCCTCCTGCCGATCGCAGATGTGCCGTGTCTGGGTGACACGAGCATTGGGATCGTGCCACTGCGCGGGTGATTCCCCCTCCTTCTGAGGGACTTTCTTAACGTCCACTCAGGAGGAGGTGCGCACCCAGCCGTATATATATGCAGTGACTGGGTGTGGTTAAAGAGTTGGCACTTTTAAGCTGATTTCCTGAAGCCTCTAAAAAAACTTGTAGTACAGTTATCTTTAGCGCTCAAAACCCTACATCCCCCAACACTGGCAACCCTTTCCAAGTCTCATACTTGTCTGTCCCTGCTCTGCTGATATATTTGAGTTTCCACTTGATACTACACACCCCTTCTCCAAATTCTTCCACCAGCTTTGCGATTCCCATGCATTTGAATTGTGGGCTTTATTAATACCTGCTGAAAATATGTATTTTGCCTTCCCTGGTGATGGATGGTCTTTACGATGGAATAAATGAAGATTCTTATGCACATACAAAGGACGATCAGAGCCTTGCGGTGGAGTATTTTGAAGAAGAGGTTGTGCAGCAGTCGTGGAATCCGCATTGTGTGTGTCTACAGTGCCGTTCAGCCCTGCTCCCTCCTCACTGAATTTGACAGCAGCAGGAGAAAATGGCTTTAGCTGCTGCCTCTCAGTCACTGTGTGAAGAGGGGGGCACAGTGCTGGATTGAGTGAGCACTCAGGTAAGTATAAGGATATGAGGTGGGCAATTATGCTATCTAAATTTTTTTTACCTCTAATCCCTGGTTCACATTGCAGCAATTTGAAAATCGTCTGCTATTGCCGTCAATGGCACTATACGAATCTGTGCGGCGCCGCACCGATTCCCAAAAGTAGTTTGGCGACTTTGGGGTGCGATTTCAATAGTCATCTGTGCAGATGTCTCTGAAATCGCCCCCAAACTCAGGACTGATATGCGGAAATGACATTGTGCGAGTTCAGCTGAACTGAGGCTAATGCAGAGAATGTGGAGTGGAACTTCACTCTGTCAGTCAACATTGACTATTTTTAATCCTTATCCTGCTAGCATTAGTAGTTGGATAGGAAATTATATCGTATTATTTATTTGCGTAAAACTTTTGTTTTTGTTAATTTTGTTCGGTAATATTTTTACACCTTTAACATTTGCTCCTGCCAATTTCAGGGGGGAGGGAGCTAGCTTAACGGCACTGTGTTCGTCAGTAGACACACAATGCGGCTTCACATTGAGCCCACACAAGTGTCCCTATAGTAAGTGACTTTCTATGGGGGCACTCTTAGAAGAAGAGGAACACTGGCAGGGGACCCCATAAAATAAGGTTCAGGGCTGCTTTGTAGCACAGAGAAGGTAAGTATGAACCTGCTGTTTTTTTTTAAAGAAAATTACTTTACAATCACTTTAAACTAGGGTTGTCCCGATAAGGATACTAGTATTGGTATCGGGATCGATACTGAGCATTTGCGCGAGTACTTGTACTCGCGCAAATGCTCCCGATGCTTCACCGATACTTTTTTTTTTTTTTTTCACCCTCTGAGAGGGGACTGAGAGCAGAGCAGTCCTCGGGTATGTAAAACATGCCACTGGAGGAGAGGAGAACTGCCGCTGACACCGTCTAGTTGATCGGCGCTCGGGGAACATAACAGCTTTCATTTGAATCCCAGGATTGGACAGGTGATCTGTCTATCAAAGTGCCCAGGCAAGGGGGGGGGGGGGGGCTATATATGACGACGCGCGGCAGGGAACACACAGCTATTCAAATGAAAGCTGTTATGTTCCCCGAGCACTGATCAACTAGACGGCGGGGGCTTTCCCTTGGCCTTTGGGGAGACACTAGGCTGCTTTTGGGGAGACACTAGGCTGCCTTTGGGGACCTGCGCGGACGTATGTGGACACATATGTGTGTGTGGACTAGGGCTGCAACTAACTATTATTTTCATAATCGATTAGTTGGCCAATTATTATTTCGGTTAATAACCTTAATATAAAGGAAATTTTTCTGCGATTTGCATTTTTTTTTTTGGACAATTTGTTGTTGGGCAGATAAAAAAAAACACAAATTGCCACAAGAATGCTTTTCCATTGAAGTATATTGAACCAAAAAAACTAAATCGCATTGTTTGTGTTAAAAAAAAAAAAAGACCTTGCCCTTTCCAAATACTCAGCAGCTGAAAAAATCATGGATGTAATGAACTGTAGTGTGTTTCTGCAAAAAGAATAGAGGTGTAACCCAGGCCTGAGATGTTTAGTAACATAATGGGGTTAAAAACAAAAATGTACAAAAAGAGCAAATAATCACTATTGTAAGGGGTTCAGTTTTTACTGTGGGACAGTGAAAGTAATATTTACAGTAACGATTTGCTCTTTTTGTACTATAAAGGGCTAATTTTGGTTTTAGTTTTTTAACCCCATTATGTTACTGGCCGATTAATCGTTTATTAAAATGGTAATCGGTTAATATATTCGATTAGTTGTCGATTAGTTGTTTCGGCCCTAGTGTGGACACGTGTGGTGATGTGTGTTACATTGTGTTTTACTAGGCTAGTGATTAGTGTGTAAAAAGCTGTATAAAACGGCTCGTATTCACTGATTACCAGCCGGCTGCAGCGATCCGCTCTCCTCTCCTCACCGACAACTACTGTGTCTCTGTTTACATCGCATGACGGCTGTAATTTGACACGGCTGTCATGTGATCAGGAGGGCCAATCGCAGAGCCCTCCTGCCGATCTGAGATGTGCCGTGTCTGGGTGACACAATCGCATCCCCCTCCTTCTGAGTGACGTTTCTCAGAAGGAGAGAGCGCCCATCTGGCTGTAAGCAGTGATCGGGTGGGAAGTAGTTAAAACAAAATCTGCTTGCAACTTGTTAAATGTTTGCATAATCAGGCTGAAGGGCAGTTGAATAAACTGTCTACTTTCTGATGCCTTTTTTTCTGCTTTAGTTTGTGTTGTCATTGATCTGACAACTGGGTAAATGTTTGTGTTTTTCCAGATTTACCTCTGTAAATAATGTTTACCCATTCATGTTTTTAAACATGTTTTGTAAATTAACAAACAGTAAATCTGATACCATCTATTTTTGGACAGCATAGTTTTGTAAGGCCCCTTTCACACCGGGGCGGGAGGTGCGGTGGCGGTATAGCGCCGCTATTTTTAGCGGTGAAATACCGCCGGAATTTCCGTGGGTTAATTCCTCCGGCAATGCGCCTCTGCAGAGGCGCATTGCCGGCGGTATAGCCGCGGTGTCCCATTGTTTTCAATGGGAAGGAGCGGTGGAGGAGCGGTGGAGGAGCGGTAAACACACCACTCCAAAGATGCTGCTGGCAGGACTTTTGGAGCGGTCCTGCCAGCGCATCGCCTCAACATTTTTAGCGCTAAACCGCATGAAAAACTCCCCAGTGTGAAAGGGGACAGTGTAAAGAGTGGCTTATACTATCCCACTGATTTGTATTCAGTTTTTTTTATTTTTTTATTTAGCTTTCTGTACTCATCCCAGTTAACCACTTTCTTACCGGGTCATAGTAATATGATGCCGGCAGGAACCCTCCCTTCCTCCGGGTGGACGTCATATAATGTCCTTTCTTCCCGACCGTCTAGGGGGCGTGTGCGCGCAATCCCTCGTGACCAGACGTACGCGACCATCGGCCACGATGTCCGCCGGGCAACTGCGATCACGGCAGGAGTGTGGATCTGTGTGTGTTAACACACAGATCCACCTCCTGTCAGAGAAGAGGAGACCGATGTGTGTTCCCAGTACAGAGGAACACACCGCACAGAGGTCCCCTCGCCCTACAGTTAGAATCACTCAATAGGGAACGTGTTAACCCCTTTCCTGGCAGTCACATTTACAAAGTAATCAGTGCTCTATAAATGTGAAATGGTCCCAGAAACATGTCAAAAGTGTCCGATATGTCTGCAGCAATGTCACGTTCACAATTTTAAAAAATGTAAACAATTGTGATATTTATTAAGTCAAAGTAAAAAATATATATATATATATATATATATATATATATATATATATATATATATATATATATATATATATATATATATATATATTATATATTTTTTTTTCAAAATTGTCGCTCTTTTATTTATAGCGCAAAAAATAAAAACCGCAGAGATGATCAAATACCACCAAAAGAAAGCTCTATTTGTGGGGGGGGGGGGGAGCATAAAGATTTCATTTGGGTACAGTGTTGCATGACCGCGCAATTGTCATTCAAAGCGCAACAGCGCTGAAAACTAAAAATTGGTCTGGGCAGGAAGGGGGTGAAAATTCCCTGTATCGAAGTGGTTAATCTTCAGTTTTCCTTTTGTGTGGAATGCATAACTACTCATGTTGTTGGGAATTGTTTTCCTGTTTAACTTGCATTTTGGAACGCACATCGCAGGTCAGCAAAATTCTATTGAATTTAATTGCAGTACACGTGGCAGTTCAAAGGCTGCGTTGGATCAGTTTGCATTGTACTGCATTTTTTTGGAGGTAGTATGTTTTGTTAAGATTGCTTTGAACTGCATACACTGCTGATAAAACGCAGCCTTTTCCTGTGAGGCACTAGCCTTCTATATCAATTTTATTTCATTTAGTTATGTGTAGAATGTGCTCCGTTTGAGGTGCCTTGATTTTAATTAAAGGTGGCTGGATCTTAAAGTGGATGTAAACCGCAAAAAAATGTATTTATATATTTTTTTATGTCACAATGTAGACAATGTAGTAATAAGATTTCCTATCATCTGTGCCCAGTCTTGCCACACAGAGTTAATCCAGATCTGAGAAATCCTCTTTTAATGTTCAGTGAAAATTAACAGAATTCCAGATAAAAACCTGCCTAAATAAAAAGTCAGTTTCTGTCTTCTTGCTTTGAGTGACAGGTTATTTACATATCTAGCTTGGACATGTTTATCATATGTTATGTTATGTTTATCATAACATGAGGTGATTCACAGTATAAAAATTGAGAAATCCATCCCCTCCCCCACATAACACATCCTGGTAATATACAATGAACTTTGGATCACCTCATGTTATGATAAACATAACCTATGATAAACATGTCCAAGCAAGATATGTAAATAACCTGTCACTCAAAGCAATAAGAGAGAAAATGGACTTTATAATTTGGCATGTTTTTATCTGGAATTCTGTTAATTCTCACTGAACATTAACCACTTCCCGCCCGGTCAATAGCATATTGATGTCCGGGAAGTGGTTATGAAATCCTGACTGGACGTCATATGACGTCCTCAGGATTTCATGCCGGCGGGCGCGCAGCGCGGCGATCGGTGATGCGGGGTGTCAGTCTGACACCCTGCACCTCCGATCTCGGTAACGAGTCTCCGGCGGAGCCTCGTTACCACGTGATCAGCCGTGTCCAATCACGGCTGATCACGATGTAAACAGGAAGAGCCGCCGACGGCTCTTCCTCACTCGCGTCTGACAGACGTGAGTACAGGAGAGCCGATCAGCGGCTCTCCTGACAGGGGGGGTTCGCACTGATTGTTTATCAGCGCAGCCCCCCCTCGGATCACCACACGGACCACCAGGGAGTGCCCACACTAGACCACCAGGGAACTTAAAAAAAATAATAATAAAAAGGGCAAAAAAAAAAGTCAGTAAAAAAAAAAAAATAGAAAAAAAAGGGGCAGTAAAAAAAAAAGATGCCAATCAGTGCCCACACATGGGCACTGATTGGCAACATTGATCCATCAGTGCCACCCCTCAGTGATCATCAGTGCCACCCCAGTGTCTGTCAGTGCCACCCCACAGTGCCAATCCATGCCCAGTGCCCACCTATGAGTGCCCATCTGTGCCGCCTATGAGTGCCCATCTGTGCCGCCCATGAGTGCCCATCAGTGCCCCATACCAGCGCCGCCTATAAGTGCCCATCAGAGCTACCTCATCGGTGCCCATCAGAGCTACCTCATCGGTGCCCATCAGAGCTACCTCATCGGTGCCCATCAGAGCTACCTCATCGGTGCCCATCAGTGCCACCATATCAGTGCCCGTAATTGAAAGAGAAAACATACTCATTTACAAAAAAAATTAACAGAAAAAAATAACAACTTTTTTTTTTTTTTTTTCAAACTTTTCACTCTATTTTTAGTTGTTGCGCAAAAAAGAAAAAATCGCAGAGGTGATCAAATACCACCAAAAGAAAGCTCTATTTGTGGGGAAAAAAGGACGCCAATTTTGTTTGGGTGCAGTGTAGCATGACCGCGCAATTGTCATTCAAATTGCGACAGTGCTGAAAGCTGAAAATTGGCTTGGGCGGGAAGGTGCATAAGTGCCTGGTATGGAAGTGGTTAAAAGAGGATTACTCAGCGCTGGATTAACTCTGTGTGGCAAGACTGGGCACAGATGATAGGAAATCTTATACTCTACATTGTGACATCAAAAAAAAAAACATATTTTTTTGGGGTTTTTACATCCACTTAAAAATAAGGGCTGGATTTATTTACAAATAGGAATATAAACTCACTGGCCACTTTATTAGGTACACCTGTTCAGTTGCTTGGTAACCCAAATTTCTACTCGGCCAATTACATTGCAGCAACTGAGACCTTTCTGTTATTTCCTTAACCACTTAACCCCCGGACCATATTGCTGGTCAAAGACTAAAGCGCGTTTTGCAATGCGTTGCTTTAACTGACAATTGCGCGGTCGTACGACGTCTTTTGTTGGTATTTGATCACCTCTGCGTTTTTTAGTTTTTGCGCTATAAACAAAAACAATTTTTTACTTTTTGCTATAATAAATATCCCCCAAAAATATATAAAAAAAAATAAAAAAAAAAAATCCTCAGTTTAGGCCGATACGTATTCTTCTACATATTTTTCGTAAAAAAAAAATCGCAATAAACGTTTGATTTGGTTTGCACAAAAGTTATAGCGTTTACAAAATAGGGGGTAGTTTTATGTAATTTTATTATTTATTTATTTTTACTAGTAATGCGATTTTTTCTTTTTTTTTTCTTTGGGAGTCGGGGGCGAGCAGGGGGCGTGCCCCTATTGGCTGCTGGGAGAGATGACATACTGTATAGCTACGTGCTCTCGCCCAGCAGAGCCGACCTGCCGTCATATAACTGCGGTGGCTGGACGGCAAGCAGTTAAAACAAGCAATTCTTCACATTAAATAATAGATTCCCAGTTTGCTAAGCTAATTAATTTGTTCAGAAATTAACTGAAATTATCATATTTAAATACATGAATTTGTAATAAACAAAATATACCTGAAACATCTTGCAGAGGAGATACTCATGCAGATTCAAAACGTCCTGCTAATTCCTTCAACCTTGAAAGGATAAAAACAGGTAATTACTTTCAAGAAAAGCACAATGAGTTACGTTAACTATACACTCACCGGCCACTTTATTAGGTACATCTGTTTAATTGATTGGCTGAATAGCAATTTGTGTTACCAATCACACGGCAGCAACTCAATGCATTTATGCATCTAGACATATTGAAGATGACTATGCTGAAGTTCAAACCGAGCATCAGAATGGGGAAGAAATTGGATTTAAGCGACTTTGAACGTGGCATAGTTGCTGGTACCAGACGGTCTGGTCTGACTATGATTGCACATGCTGCACTATGCACACAAATTTATTTAAAACGGAATAGTAAGTAAGTTGGGAACACACACGTTATAAAACACGTGAACGGCACCACAGTTGCACCCTTTGCAACTATATCTTGTGCTCCACCTAGATGTATGTAGGAGCAGCAGTTCATAAATCATTCAGACATTTGTGTGGAACCACCCATTTTCCTTTTTTCAGTAACTCGAATAACTACTTGTTACAACTAGTATGCAGTTATACCATCTCTGAATTCACAATACATAGAACATTGAAGCAGATGGGCTACAGCAGCAGAAGACCACACTGGGTGCCACTCCTGTCAGCTAAGAACAGTAAACTGAGGCTACAGTTTGCACAGGCTCATCAAATTGGACAATAGAAGATTGAAAAAAAACATTGCCTGGTCTGGGGAGTCTCGATTTCAGTGCCTGCATTCAGATGGTAGGGTCAGAATTTGGCTTACGCAAAATGTAAGCATGGATTCATCCCTCCTTGTATCAAGGGTTTAGGCTGATGGTGTAATGGTGTGCAGGATATTTTCTTGGCACACTTTGGGCCCCTGAGTACCAATTGAACATACTTTAAACGCCATGGCCTACCTCAGTATTGTTGCTGACCTTGTCCTTCCCTTTATGAATACAATGTATCCATTTTCTGATGGTTACTTCCAGCAGGATAATGCACCATGTCACAAAGCTCAAATAATCTTACCACTGGTTTCTTGCACAGGACAATAAGCTCATTGTACTCCAGTGGTCTCCACAGTCACCAGATCTTAATCCAATAGAGCTCCTTTGGGATGTGGTGGAACCAACATTTCTCAAGTCGTCTTCCAGGACAGCCTCAGACCTTGGGCTCCTCCCTCTGGGCCAGGAAACTCGCACACCCAGTTCTTTAAAGATGGTCCTCCAGGCCTCCCTCCTCAGTTATTGTGTTTCCTGCCAGACGGGAAGGAGCACGCTAAGGGAACTTTGGTTCCAGGACTGTCCTGGGAGGAGCCCCTGGCTGTGACTCTCCTCGGCCTGGGCACCCCTCTGTCCTGTGGGGAAGAGCGCGGTGGCCGATTCCGCCGCTGTTGGCTGCTCAGGGGAGCAGGACCATTTGTTTGACACAAGCCCCTAGCCCATTACCTGTGCTGTAATAGCATCGTGGTCGGCGGGCAGGAGACGCTGGCCGGGCCACGCCGATCCGACCGCAGTGGAGGTTTCTGAAACGGTGCCGAGGGACCTCTGCGTTCCAACGGCCGGAAGTGACGTTGCCGGCGGAACAACGCCGCTCGGACACGGTTCCTGTCTATCAGCGGCGCAGCGGGGGATAGCAGGCATCCGGAGCGATGTTAAAGGCTCGGCGGGGCCGCACAGATGCTGGGAACCATGGAGGAAGCTAGGCAGGCTCCGGCATCTCCCAGGTAAGGTGGTGAGGGTGGACCACTTCTTACTCTGGTGGATCAGGGTCATCGGGACCTATGTACTCCCTCCCTGGGTGGGGAACCTAAGGTGATGGGTTGGGGCACTTCCTGTTGGACCTTGTCTTCTGGTTTGTTTGACTTCTAGGTTAAAGCCCAGGACAAGACCCCTGTACAGATACCTAAGAAGAAATGTGCTGTCTGTGGGGCTAAGTTAGGCTCTAATTGGAGGAAGCCACTATGCCCGAAATGGGTCAGCAGCCTTGTCGAAGATGACTCAGTGGCAGAGTTCCAGAAAATCTTGATGTCTGTTAAAGATGAACTAGCGTCCACTTTCCAATCATTCAGGGGTATGATGGACAGGGTGCAGATGCCATCATCCCTCTCCAGAGCAACCAGTGCACCTTCCCTGTCTGAACCCATAGAGGTGGGAGCAGTACAGGAGGAGGAGGAGGAAAGGGAGAGGTTTTCCAGATCACAGACCTCAGTCAGTCCAACTCTCCAAGCATGACCAGATGTATCAGGGGTGCAGTGCTCAAAAAAAAAAATTGCTAATTGAGTGGGAACAGGTGGAAAGGGGACTTTTTTTTGGACGTGTCTTTGGTCAAGGTATCTAAGAAAACAGACCTGCCATTTTATGACATGGGGTCGCTGAAGGACCCCATGGACAAGAGAGGCGATGTGCTGCTTAAAAGAGCCTGGGATGCCTCTTCAGGTAGAGTTTTTTTTATTTTTTATTTTTTTTATTTTTTTTATTGATTTTAACATGATTATACAAAGCCCAGCAGTCATAAATAGAGTCAATTTGCATACAAAATACATAGATGCGAGCATAATAGTTCAAGTCCCTACTCCCATATAGGGTAGGTAGGACCTATGGTAGAAGGCTCTAATCCCTAGATACTATTGGCTGTATTATAGACTGTGTGTACCCCCCCCCCCTACTCCCCCCCACCCTTTCCCTTCCCTTGAGAGCATACAATCGGGGTAAAAAATTGGGGAATCTCGCGCCAAAAATGGGTAGGGGAGGGTAATACAATACAATTAGTGTGAGCTGCTCCCTAAATAATACAGAGTGCTGGATTATACGTTTGAACAATTGAGATAAGGGGCGCTACCTAGTGATATATTTGGCATAAGTTACTATGCAACAATAATTAAATAAAATATATGTGAAAATCGTGCCACAACAAAATAATAACAGCAAAGCTTTAAATAGAGCAAACGTGCAAATAGTGGTGGACAATGATTTGAGTCCATATGTAATAAGCTGTGCAGTAATATACTAATAGTATAGTATATATTATATATATATTAGTATATTACTGCACAGCTTATTACATATGGACTCTGGGTAGACAAATCATTGTCCCCCACTATTTGCACGTTTGCTCTATTTAAAGCTTTGCTGTTATATTATTTTGTTGTGGCACGATTTTCACATATATTTTATTTAATTATTGTTGCATAGTAACTTATGCCAAATATATCACTAGGTAGCGCCCCTTATCTCAATTGTTCATACAATCGGGGTAGAAAATAAATCGAATTGAACCAGCTTGCCGCGGGTCCCGTTGTTTTGTTTCAACCTCAGAGAGAGGAAAAAAAAAAAAAACAGAGGGGGAGGAGCCAATTCGCGAGTTGGGGTTTGTTGTACGAGGACTCTGTAGTTGCCAATTGTTGGCGTCAAAGACAGCTAGCTAGGGCACACGGCTGCCCGCTGCCATGGCCCCCATATTTTAACAAATTTGCCATAGTTCCCCTGAATGGTGTAGTACACCTTTTTCATTTGAGATTTTGTTTCATAGCTATTAACCAATTATCTATAGTCGGAGGGGCCTGTGCTTGCCATTTTTGGGCAATTATCTTGCAAGCCTGAAATAGGCATCTCACGATAGCTTCAAGGGTGCCGTGTGGTGCCCTAGTATCGTCCATACAACCCAAGAGGCAGGTCCTAGCTATTGGGTCGAGTGCAGACCCGAATATCCGTTCTATAATTCCCACCCAGAAGCTGTAAAGTTTTGGGCACTTCCAAACCATATGGATAAGATCTCCTTTATCATTACATCTTGGGCATTCATTGTTTTGCCTCCACCCTAGTTTGAACATTTTATGGGGGGTATGGTAGACCCGATGTAATAGGAATAGGTGAGACAGCCTTTGGGCCGGAGCGATAGACACCCAAGCACCCTGATGAAGAATCCTATCCCACTGCTCTAAGGATATTGTGCCCAAATCACTCTCCCATGCCATTTTGCTCTTCCACGGGCCTTCTTTGCTTAGTGCCCTAGCACCCAGGTTGTTATACATACCGGATATTAAGCCCTTGGGTGAAGTTGCCTCAATTACAGTGGTCAAGGCGGGCATTTGTGTCCACATGACCGTCTGTGAGCAAAATTGCGCCTGTATGGCGTGTCTGACTTGTAAATATTTAAAGAAAGTTTTGTTTGAAATTTTAAACTCGCTAGCTAGTTCTTGGAAAGACTTCATAGTATTGCCCTTGAACAGGTGCTTTAGGCGAAATATGCCTTTACTCACCCAGTCCCTTGATACCTCAATGCCGAGTACCTCTTGTAAGTTAATGTTGTTCCAGA
This sequence comes from Rana kukunoris, assembly GCA_029574335.1. Classification (NCBI taxonomy): domain Eukaryota; kingdom Metazoa; phylum Chordata; class Amphibia; order Anura; family Ranidae; genus Rana; species Rana kukunoris. The sequence goes on from CM056052.1 coordinate 378,389,124, forward strand.
GGGGGGAGAATTCTGTTGGTCCGTCGTACCCCAGGATTATTTTTATTGTATGCCATGTTTTAATGGCTAGTTTAGTGGTCACATGTTTATGGCAGAGGAAATCTGCTTCTAGGGCTTCGACTAGTGATTTATGTGGATTATCTGTTAGCAGGAGTAGGTTATTAATGCTACCTCCTTCGGCGGTTCCACATCCCACCAAGTGTTGCAGTTGTGCTGCTAAAAAGTATAGCTTTGGGTGTGGAACCGCCATACCCCCCTCTTTTACAGTAAGTTGTAGGGTTTGTAAGCTTATCCTGGGTTGGCCTCCCTTTCATATGAGTTCCCTAAACAGTGAGTCTATTTTTTTAAACCATTTATATCCTATCCATAATGGAGAATTATGTAGCAGGTATAGTAGCTGCGGCTGCCAGATCATTTTTATTAAGTTACACCGTCCTGCAACAGACAAGGGCAGTCTTTTCCAGATATCGCACTTGTTTTTCCACTTCAATAGCAGTGGAGCAAGATTTAAATCAATGTATTGGGTAGGATCCTTTGTGATCCAAATCCCCAAATACTTAATTTTAGTGCTTACTGTTATTTGGGAGAGGCCTGGCGACAGCAGGAGGCCCACCGGATCCAGCGGCAGCAAAGCTGACTTTGTCCAATTGATAGTGAGGCCTGAGAATTGGCCAAATTCCTCCATCAATTGCATCACTCTATCCAGTGCGCCCCCAGCATTCCCCAGGAAAAACAAGACGTCTGCAAAAAGTGCGATCTTGTCTTCTCCATGGTGTCTTCTGAACCCCGTTATGTCCGACCTCGCCCTGGCCATGATTGCTAATGGTTCCATTGCAAGGGCGAACAGAAGGGGGGACAGAGGACACCCCTGCCTCGTCCCCCGCTCCAGCTGAAAGGTCTTAGACGTCTCGTTGTTAACTCTAATCTTGGCTCTTGGTTCCCCATACAACAGTTTGACCCAATTAATGTAACAAGGTCCAAAGCCGAAACTGTCGAGTACTTTCCAGAGGTATGCCCACTCGAGGCTATCAAAAGCTTTGGCAGCATCGAGTGACAAAACTGCCCTGGATCCTTCACTATCTGTTGGTGTCTGTATATTTAAGAAGGTTCTCCTAATATTGATACTCGTTGCTCTCCCTGGTATAAAACCAGACTGGTCTGGATGGATAAGGTTAGAGATAAATCTATTTAGGCGAGTTGCAAGAATTTTGGCTAGGATCTTTATATCGGAGGATAGTAAGGAGATTGGGCGGTAAGATGAGGGTTCCAGAGGGTCTTTCCCTTCCTTGAGGATTACAATGATAGTTGCTTCTGACATTGAGAGGGGGGAGTGTCCCCTCACTTACTGCCCCCTCAAAAGTCCTCAATAGTTCTGGAAGCAATATCTCACCAAGCTTCTTATATATTTCAATAGGGAGCCCATCTGGACCCGGGGATTTCTGATTTGGCATATCTCTTACTGCTTGTTGGATTTCTTTTAGAGTAATTGGTGCGTCTAACTCCTGTTTATCTCTGTCAGGCAACGTAGGGACTGCTATTTTCTGAAAGAAAATTCCCATGGCACCACTCGCCGCCCCCCTCCTGGACTTGTAGAGTTCTTTGTAGTACTCACAAAATGTTTTTGAAATTTCGCCCGTCGTTGTTCTTATTGCTGGGACATTTGAGGGGGGAGAATTGGTTCTACTCAGAAGAGCAAGCATACGCCCTACCTTCTCTCCCTCACCAAACTGTCTCTGCCTCTGTAATGTTCTCTTATTCTCAGCTATTTTTAGGATATGCGTTCTATACTCTTCTTGTTTTGTCAGCCATGCTGTCCGCATCTCTGGAGTTTGCTCCTCAATAAATCTCAGTTCAGCTTGAACAGTCTCGCTAGTCAACCTAGCCTCCTCCGCTCTCGCTGCCTTTTTTATCCTAGCAACCTGTTGAATAAGTAGGCCCCTAACAAAGGCTTTCAGGGAGTCCCAGACTACCCCCGTCGGCGCCGTCCCTTTGTTAATGAGTATAAACTCAGCTAGTTGCGACAACATGATTCGGAATTCGCTAATCAGCTCCAACCAACCTGGATTGATCTGCCATTCTTTGTGCGGAGCCTTGACACCAATCCTTATTTTTAGCATCAACGGGGAGTGGTCTGAGATCCCCCTGGGGCCATAGTGTATCTCCTTGACCAAGGCCAAAACTCCCTCACTACACAGGGCCATATCAATTCTGGATAGTGTGAGATGGGAGCTGGAGTAGCATGAGAATTGGCCAGCCTGTGGGAAGGAGGATCTCCAAATATCTCTCATCCCGGCTTCCTCTATAAAACCAGCCTATCGCCCCCCCCCGTGGGCCCGGTCCCCGGAGGAAATCTATCAATGCTGTTATCCAGGACCTCATTATAGTCGCCAACAGCTATAATGGGGACGTCTGGTTTATCAAGTATAAACTTAATGAGGCTATTTAGGATGTCGAGCTTAAAAGGAGGGGGAATGTACAGGTTAGCCAGAACATATGGCCTATTCTCAATAGAGCAAAACAAAAATATAAATCGACCTTGATCATCTACCCACGAATTAGAGCAAGAGAAAGTCATACCCCTCCCAATCATTATACTCCTCTTGAGTAAGAGGAGTGCACTGAGTGGTATTGGGCTTGAAATTTGCGACTATTCAACTGCTGGGCTGAGTCCTTAGTCAAATGTGTCTCCTGGAGGCATATTAACTCCGGCATTCCGTCCTCCAGGAGTGACATAACTGCAGTTCTTTTAGTTGGATCGCCCATACCTCGTACATTCCAGGAGGTGATTGCCAATAGCTTATCCTGCATCGAAAGGGCTTTGGCTAATAATCAGATATTCGGCAGTATTTGGACAAGTGAGGAATAGAGTCGTTGCTCGTATCCCTAGGAAAGCTTGGTAGATGGATAAGCGGCCCACCTGCATAGTCCCTCCCTCCCCTACCTGTAATGACACGGCTTGTAATATCCCCGATGTATGCTCCCTGACCCCTCCCCTGTTGGCCTCCCTCCCACCCATCCCCTTCCCCCCTTGCCCAATAGGGCTCCCCATAGGGGCTGGTCCAATGACCGCTATTCTCACACACACACTCATCCCCCAAGACCTCCCAACCAGTGCCCCTCCCACTCATGTCTACTCTCCCCAAGAGGGCTCCTCAGAACCTGGAGCCAAATGGCGTGAAAGAGAAGGAAAAAAAAGGGGGGAAGGGGGAAAAAAAGAGGGGGTAAGAATTGCCCCATTTATGCTGCTTCCCCTATTGTAGGGATCAGTGCCCTTTATAAATACCCCCTCAAGAGTATACAACAGCAGAAACATGGGTAGATCATGAGGGTGCTTCTGTACTTAGACAAATTAGTACTCTCCGGCACTTGAGTAGTGCGCTCATAAGTAACCTAGCAAGAAGAAAAAATACATCTTAAAAATATTAGTGTGCGTCGTAGAGTTCGTGTTTTTAGTCACAAAAAAAAAAAGAAAAAAAAAAAAAAAACCCACACCTCACCAGTATTGAAAACATAAACTGTGTATAAGTGAACCAGTAGTATCACTCCTGGTTGTGCCCTCATGGATATGCAAGGCATACGCTAATAAACATATTGATACGCCTCAGTATGTGCTTTATCTAAATAATCAAGTTAGTGCTAACATTTACTTGAACAGTGCCCTCAGAGTACTTTTGTGAATATATTTGTGAATATACTTAATATACTGGTTACCGTCTTTGCCTCGGTAACCTTGAAAGTGTACATATCTATATAAAAAAAAAAGGCCTCAAAGAGGGAAAGGGAAGGCACGAGGCATTGACAGTGCCTTCATGTATGGGGCCTTAGTACCCCCTAGGGGCCTCTATAAGTAGCATGTTAATTAAGGTTGTCATAATATAGGCTTGTGCATTTTGGGTTTTATAGAAAAAAGAGGGAAGAAAAAAAAAAAAGGAAAAGGAGGATTAGAAAAAAACAATTGCATCTCTAGAAAGGAGCCTTGACAAGTGAGAGCTTGACATGTTGCTCTTGCTACTTTGATACCTTCCCCCCAAGTCCAGAAACAAGCAATTGTCGATTAAGTTTGTTTATGTAATCTCTAGTGGGGCCTAGACCCCACTCCTATCCCTGAGGAGCTATAGCGCTGATTTATTTTCCTCCAGCCATTTAACTACTTCGCTCGGGTCATTGAAGAAGAAAGTCCTGCCCAGAGCTACCACTCTGAGGCGGGCCGGATACAAAAGAGCATATGTAATTTTGTGTTTCTGTAAGGACTTTTTGATGGGGATAAACTCAGCTCTGCGTTTCTGTAAATCAGGTGAAAAATCAGGATATATTGATACTCTTGCTCCCTTATATGTAATCTCTCCCAGCTCTCTAGCTTTTTGAAGCAAAGTCACCTTGTCAGTGTAGTTGAGAAGTTTGAGTAAGAGCGGTCTTGGATGTTTCCCCTGTTGGGGTGCTTTAAATGGGATCCTATGGGCCCTCTCGATAGAAAAAAATGCTGAGACTATCCGGACCAAAAATTTCCCTGCACCAGCTTTCCATAAAAGCAATGGGATTTGTGCCTTCGCATCCTTCAGGAAGGCCAACCACTCCCACATTGTTCCTGCGCAGTCTATTTTCCATTGCGTCTAATTTAGCCGCTTGGAAATCCGTTAACTCCTGTAGCCCCCTTAGTTCCCCTTGTAATGGAAATAGAGTATCTTCAACTGCACTCAGCCTCCCCTCCAAATCATTCGTTCTCATCACAGTCCTGTGCAGCTCCTGCCTCATAGATAACAGTTCTTCTTTTAGGCCTGTTAGCTGGATATCAAAGTTGGCCATAAAGTCTCTACATGAGTTAACCGCACTAAGTACATCCCTAAGGGTTGGTTCCCCTTCTGGAGTCGGACCAGCAATTAAAGGGTCCGGGACACCGGGCACCCCCGGAGTTACGGGCATAGTTACATTTCCAACAGATTCCAGTCCCAGCCCTTTGGTACTCACGGTTTTGACGTTAGTTGAACTGTGCATACTAGATGACTTGACAGTTGCTTGTCCGTAGCTCCTTCTTTCCTGGGATAAACCCGTCTGTGCCTTAGCTTGCAATGCTGCTGCAGGTAGATGGCCTTTAGCGGGGCGAAGTGGCAGGGGTGTGTGCAAAGCGCTCCAACTTAGCGGCGGCAGCTGCCTGATTGCTCTTGGTAGATCTGGGGGAGGACATTCCTTGCTAGGATAAATTAAAAAGTTTGGATGAAGTTGAGGCAGGCCTCCAATAATAGGTTTTTGGTGGGATTAACTGGGTGGCAAATCACCTAGCTTGGGTAAAGATCTTGTTGACGTTGTCCGCACTCGAGGCCCCTGTAAGGGTGGCCCTGACTAACAGTGCCGTAGATTATCTAGACCTCTGGGGGCTCGCCTCCGGGTAGCTAAAAGGTCTATCTCCTGGCAGGCAGCACTTCAAGACTTCACCTCAAAGCACCCTATTTATGGCTGTGTATGATGAGGAACCAAGGGCCTGTCTTGGGTGAGGAAACTCTCTTGGTGGTCTGTGCTCGCCCCCACTCTCGATAATTCTTTAAATTGCAAAGGGGTTTGTGGCCAGCATCAAACGTGTCAGCACTGGGGGGTAGTGGGAGAGAGGGTACCGCACCGCCCTGGCCACCCTCAATCGAATAGCCCAGGAATACTAAAGGACCTGGGCTGACGTCCTTTAAGGGCAGTTGCAACAATGCAACAATGAGACGGGCATCCACTGTGGTAGCGTCTCTCGGCGTCTCTCAGGTTGGAGCCGTGGTAGGATGCAGGATGTCCGAAGTCCCGCGAGACTCTCACGGCTCCCGCGAGACCTAGAACAGCGAGGAGAACCCTTGAATGAAACTGTGCTCCCCGCTCCTGGGCGGGCTTGGTTCGCGGCTTCACACGTCCCCGCTCTGCTCCAGTTCCCCCGGATGTCGCAGGTAGGCAAATGGAGTAAAATAGGAAAAAAGGGGGAGGTTAGTCCATACCTCCGTCCGTAGTGGCTTGGTGTTTTGAGTTTTTTTTTTCCTGTGTGCTGTTAGCGCTGGGCGGCTCTCCTGGCTTGTGGCAGTGATTCACCTAATTTTGTTTCAGCCTCCGGAGTGGTAGTAGTGATAGTAAGGCACCCGGGGAGTTCGTTCATGCCTCTGGGCGATCCATCAGTACATAAGCTCCGGGGGGGGGGGGGGGGAGAGCCGAGCGGGAGGACACACGCTCTCACTCACTCTCACTCACTCAGCGCAGACACTCCTACATCCGGTCATGCCCAGAGGCCTCTTCAGTAGGGCTGAAACCAGCCCTTGCAGCCAGGAATCTGGAGTGCTGGCTCAGACAATTGCAATCTCACATTTCTGCTGGCACGTCTAGGCAGCAGCTTCTTAAATCATTCCCTTTGCTGTTCAAGGCAGTTGGATTCATAGCAGATGCCTCGGCGGAGTCGGTTATACTGGCGACAAGGTCGGCCGCATTGGTGAATGCAGCCAGTTTGGCTCAAAACATGGACAGGCGACTCAGCCTCCAAGCTGAAGCTCTGTGGTTTACCCTTTTTGGGCGACCACCTGTTCGGACCTGGCCTCCAGGAGGCTCTAGAAAGAACTCAGAATAGGAAAAAATCCTTTCCTGAAAAGACAGAGAAAAACGAGAATAATCGTTTTTTTTCACGGCTTGAAGCTGCAAGGTCAAAATGAAAGAGATACCCGGCCCAAAAAACATTGGACAGGTCAAAAAGGGCAGGGAAGTGGAGTTATTCTATTCCATCCTCCTCAAACCACCCCCAAACCCCATTGATGCCTGTGTCACAGTGGGAGGGAGACTGAGGGAGTTCCTTCCACAGTGGACAAAAGCAACTTGAAGCCCGTTCGTTCTGGACATTGTGAGGAACAGTTACAGGCTGGAGTTCGATTCAACTCCCCCCTCAATGTTTCTACTGACCCAGTTACCAAGAGACTGGGAAAAAAGTGGAAGCTCTAAGTCTGTTACTAGGGGATCTATTAGACCAAAGAGTCCTGGTTCAGGATGCTTACTTGCACATTCCCATACATCGGGAATTTCAAAAATTTCTGAGGTTGGCGGGGCAGAGAGGTTCGAAAATTGCACTACACTACCAGTTCAGAGCACTTCCCTTCGGCCTGTCTTCCTCTCCGAGGCTCTTCACCAAGGTTTTAGCAGAAGCCTTGGCACCACTGAGGGTCAAAGCAATTAGTGATACCCTATCTGGACGATCTCCTTTTCATTTCCTCCTCTGGTTTCCAATTAGAGAAAGACCTACAAGAATCCCAGAATTTCCTACGATCCCTGGGTTGGTTGGTCAACAGAGACAAATCCCAGTTGACTCCATTTTAAGACGCCCTGTATCTGGAATACAGAATCTCCTCGGTGGAAATTAAAGTTTTTCTTCCCAAGGAGAAAGTTTAGAAGGTAGAGCTGGCAGTAGCCCAACTTCAAACCAGTCAGGTCGCCCTAGTCAGGGATGTGATGAGGGTCTTAGGGTTGATGTCAGCCTGTTTCCCGGCAGTGCCATGGGCCAGGCTTCATCAACGTCCGCCACAACATTTTATGCTGAGGAATTGGGACGGCAAAAAAGAAAGTCTGGACCTACCTATGCTTATTTCAACCAGGATCAAAAGAACCTTATGGTGGTGGCAAACCCACCACAACTTAGAGAAGGGTTTTTCCTGGGATGCACCTACAACCTTGGTGGTAACAACCGATGCCAGCGCGCTGGGCTGGGGAGCCCACCTGGAGGGGAACCTAGCCCAGGGACCCTGGTCACCGACGGAAGCCCATCAGTCCTGAAATCGGAGCTTCTCGCGGTCCTAGGAGCCATAAAAAGCTTCCAATCCCAGGTGGTTGGACAACACCTTCAGGTCAGGACGAACAACGCGGCTACAGTCGCGTATATAAACAAACAGGCGGGCACAAGAAGCCCTGCCCTTCAGGCCATAGCAAACAGGATCTTGAGCTGAGCAGAGATAAACCTGTCTTCTTTGTCTGTGGTTCACCTGAAGGGTTCCCACAATGTCCTAACAGACTTCCTCAGTCGGCAACCCATAAGCCAGGACGAATGGTCCCTCAATGGGGAGGTGTTAAAGCATGGTTCCACCCGCAATTATTTTTTTTTTAAAGTCAGCAGCTACTAACAGTGTAGATGCTGACTTTTAATAAGGACACTTACCTTGTCCTACTTGCCCACGCTGATGCCCCCCCCCCCCGATGCCGGTCCCACGATCGATGCAGGTTCCACGCCGCCATCCCACCTAGGGAAACAGGCAGTGAAGCCTTACTGCTTCACTGCCCATTTCCTACTGCACCTGTGTGAGTCTCGTGCCGGCTTGTGAATGGGCGGCTGCTCTCTGAGAACACACCGCAGTGGGGAAGAGGCCGATTACGGACTTCCGCATAGCAACAGGTATTTCGGGTGAGTATAATTTTTTTTTTTCACTTTTTTTTTTTTTGTTTTATTTTTTTAGGACTTTTGGCCAAATGTTGTTTTCCTGGGTGGAACTCCGCTTTAAGGTAGATGGTGTCCCACTGGGGACAGCCGGAAGTGGACCCCTTCGCTTTAAAAGAGAACAAGAAAGCACCAAAATTATTTTCCATCCACCTGCAGGACCAAGCCACGGGGATAGATGCCTTTTGCCTATCCATGGCGTTTCAGTCTGGCCTATGCCTTCCCTTCAGTGAGCCTGATAGCCAAGGTCCTCCAGAGATTCCTCAGGGAATCTACGGACCTAATCATGATCACATCATTCTGGCCCAAAAGGCAGTGGTTTGCCATCCTGAAGACGCTGGCCATCTGTCCTCCTTGGACTCCTCCAGTCAGGAAGGACCTAATCTCCTTAGGTCAGATCCTTCACCCACAGGTAGAAAATCTAAAACTGATGGCATGGTATCTGAGGAGCAATTGCTGAAGGCTCACGGTTCTCAGATAGGGTGATCAAAATGTTACTAGAATGCCGTAAACCTATAACCAGGGCCAAAGTTTGGAAGAAGCTTAGCTCCTGGCGGGCAGAACGGGGAATAGATCTTCTCGACATTCCGGCGGTGCTGGATTTCCTCCAAGCAGGGGTTGATATAGGACTATCAGTACCCTAAAAGTGCAGGCAGCAGCTCTGAGCATTTTCCTCCGTTTGCACTCCAAAAAAATCAGTTTGTAAAAAAAAAAATTCAAGGCCCTGGCAAGATCCAAACCAGTGAATGTGAGAGCCTGCCCCGCCTGGGACCTATCTTTAGTCCTTACTGGTATGCCTTTTGAGCCCCTGGAGAAATCTTCACTAAAATACATTGTACTAAAGACTGTTTTTTTAGTGGCGATCACGTCGGCCAGGAGGGTCAGTGATCTGCAGGCTCTATTTATTCGGGAGCCTTTTTTGTTAGTTCTAGATGATAGGATAATCCTTAAAACAGATCCTAGTTTTCTGCCGAAAGTGTCCTTTGTTTCATAGGACCCAGGGCATTGTCCTACCAACCTTTCATTCCCCCTCAGAGGATAATGAGGGGGAGTCTTTAAGTTTGTTAGACGTTAAAAGATTATGCCCCCTTCGGTCAAGGCACACTCAACCCGGGCAGTCTCGGTATCTTGGGCAGAGAAAGCCTCCTCCCTGGAGGATATATGCAAAGCAGCGGCATGGTCGTTCTATTCTACATTTGCAAGACACTATCGTTTAGATTTACTGTCAGACAAAGAACAAACGTTTGGACGAAAGGTCCTCCAGACAGTAGCCCCACCCTAACAAGTAAGTTTCTTGCTTATCTCAGAGGCTGTCCTGTAAGACGACTTGAGAAAACCGGAGTTAGACTTACCGGTAACTCATTCTAGGAGTCTTCCAGGACAGCCAGGTTTTTTTCCTACCCGGTGTCATTGTGTAACTGGTATTGGAATTATGAACTGATGTTGTGTTAGTGTATTAAGTCTTTCAGGTCCTTCTGGTAGTTCTTGGGTAAACTGAGGAGGGAGGCCTGGAGGACCATCTTTAAAGAAATGGGTGTGCGTGTTTCTTGGCCCAGAGGGAGGAGCCCAAGGCAGGGCTGTCTTTTCCATTGGGCACACTGAGCAGTTGCCCGGGGGCCCCACTTGCCTGGGGGGCCCCCATCGGCTGCCCAGCGACCCCAGTAAAAAATGGTGGAGAATGGCGGGTCAGAACTTTAGAACTGTATCATGTCTACAGTCTCTGAGGAAGAGTCTGGAGAGGAGTTAAGAGTGGGAGCGCCGCTGGGATGGTGGTCACAGGAGAAGTCAGACATGAAGAGACTATAGGATAAAACCAGAGCAGCCAAGCTGGAGCCATCTAACTGAGCCTTGCATGGTGCACCTGAGAGGAGGTCAGTGATAGCACCACCAGGCCAGTCTAAGGGCGGGTGGTTGCTAAAGAAAGGGGGGAGTGAATAGAAAAATATTAGTGCCCCCCCTTACCTTAGTGTATTTACTCTACGGAAGGTGGTTCCCCTTTACATCAGAGTCTGCAGGATTCCCCCTTACAGTGCTAGGGGGAACTCAGTCTGAGGACCGTGATGTAAGTGGGAACTCTGATGTAAAGAGAAAGCAGTGGATTCTGATATAAGGTGGTCTTTGGTCACCAGAGCCCCCCTCCACATCAGAGTTCCCCCTTACATCATGATCTGCAGTGTTCCCCTTTACATAAGAGTTCCCTTTCATTGTAAGGGGGAATCCTGCAGACTCTGATGCAAGAGGAAACTCTGATCAGGCTGGGTTACAGTAACCTAACCTTCATGCCAATGAAGAAATTTGTAAAACTGTAATTTTAGGTACTTTTTTTGCAGTGCCAATAAAAAAAATTGTGGTTCTGCCAGTAAATTTCATGATTTTTGGCAGTAAATTCTTGTGCGTGGTTGTGTAGACAGGGCCCCAGTGCACTGTATTGCCCGGGGGCCTATAATGCTCTTAAGATGGCACTGGCCCAATGTCTCAGAGGCTGTCCTGGGAGACTCCTAAAAAAGTTACCGGTAAGTCTAACTCCGGTTTTTCAACACCTCCACAAAGAATCAAAATGGACGTAAACCCTCTCTTATACCCAGTGAAGTGAATAGCCTTGTGAATACACAGACATAAAACAAATCTCCCTACATAATTTTACATGTATATCTGCCGTCTTCCTTTTTCTACATTTCTTTAGAAAGTGCACATCGATTTACAGATCTCTCTTCTGTAAGCAAGAAATACGTACAGAAAAGATAACACTCAATTTCTAGAGAGCTAATTTTCCCAAGGATGAGGGCTTCTCTCCAGGAGGGAATATTGGCATTGATAAACACAGAAATGGGAATTCTTCAAAAAGACTGTTTGGGACCTCACTGCAAAGTATATTCCCATGGGAAATAAGTTTAAAAGACTAAAAATAAAATGGCCAAAGTTAAAAAAGCTATAAACAATAAGAAAATAGCCTTTAAAAAATATAACAATGAAGAAACACTACTGTCGTTTAAATGTTACAAAGCATATAACAGGATATGTAAAAAGAAAATCAAGGATGCAAAAAGTCAAAATGAACGACAGATCGCAAAGGATAGTAGGACAAACACCCAAAAAAATCTTCAAATATATTAATAGTCAAAAGGTCAAGTCTGAGCATGTAGGCCCTTTACAAAATAATCTAGTGAGGGTGACTGGGGACAAAGAGAAGGATAATTTATTAAATGCTTTCTTCAGCTCTGTGTATACAAAGGAGCACGGGTAGCTTATGTCCATAATGGGGGTTGTAGTGACACAGCCCCAAAGTCACAATAGTTCAAATGTGATCTGGTCACATAGTTACAAAGTTAGTCAGGTTGAAAAAAGACACAAGTCCATCCAGTTCAACCATAAAAATAAATAAAAATAAAACAAAGTAAAACACAGTACATCCTCCCATACACCCAACTCCATACCCACAGTTGATCCAGAGGAAGGCAAAAAACCCCAGCAGAGCGATGATCCAATTTGCTACCGGAGGGGAAAAAATTCCTTCCTGATCCCCCGAAAGGCAATCGTATTTACCCCGGATCAACTTTACCTACAAAACTTAGTACTCAGTTATATTATGTGCATTTAGGAAAGAATCCAGGCCTCTCTTAAAGCAATCTACTGAGCTGGCCAGAACCACCTCTGGAGTGAGTCTGTTCCACATTTTCACAGCTCTTACTGTGAAGAAACCTTTCCGTATTTGGAGGTGAAATCTCTTTTCCTCCAGACGTAAAGAGTGCCCCCTTGTCCTCAGTGTTGACCTTAAAGTGAATAACTCAACACCAAGTTCACTATATGGACCTCTTATGTATTTGTACATGTTGATCATATCCCCCCTTATTCTCCTCTTCTCAAGAGTGAATAAATTCAGTTCCTCTAATCTTTCCTCATAGCTGAGCTCCTCCATGCCTCTTATCAGTTTGGTTGCCCTTCTCTGCACTTTCTCCAGTTCTCCGATATCCTTTTTGAGAACTGGTGCCCAAAACTGGACTGCATATTCCAGATGAGGTCTTACTAATGATTTGTACAGGGGCAAAATGATATCTCTATCTCTGGAGTCCATACCTCTCTTAATACAAGAAAGGACTTTGCTCGCTTTGGAAACCGCAGCTTGGCATTGCATGCCATTATTGAGCTTATGATCAACTAAAACACCCAGATCCTTCTCCACTACAGATCCCCCCAGTTGTACTCCCCCTAGCATGTATGATGCATGAATATTCTTAGCCCCCAAGTGCATAACTTTACATTTATCAACATTAAACCTCATCTGCCACTTAGTCGCCCAATTAGACAGAGCATTGAGGTCGGCTTGTAAATTGGAGACATCCTGCAAGGACATTATTCCACTGCATCGCTTGGTGTCATCTGCAAAAACAGAAATGTTACTTTTGATCTCAGACCCAATATCATTTATAAATATATTGAAAAGTAAGGGACCCAACACTGAACCTTGGGGTACACCACTGATAACCTTGGACCATTCAGAGTAAGAATCATTAACCACAACTCTCTGAATTCTGTCTTTTAGCCAGTTTTCTATCCATTTACAAACTGATATATCTAATCCTGTAGACCTTACACATGAGCCGTGTGTGGGGAACTGTATCGAACGCTTTTGCAAAATCCAAGTATACCACGTCCACTGCTACGCCTCTGTCCAGGGTTTTACTTACCTCTTCATAAAAAGAAATCAGGTTTGTCTGACAACTTCTGTCTTTCATGAATCCATGCTGTCTGCTGCTTAAATAGTTTGTTTCCAGCAAGAACTCATCCACGTGGTCTTTTATTAAACGTTCCAGTATCTTCCCAACTATAGAAGTTAAACTAACAGGTCTATAGTTACTAGGTAAAGACTTTGTTCCCTTTTTAAATATGGGCACCACATTGGCTTTATGCCAATCCAGTGGTACTATTCCTGTCATTAATGAGTCCCTAAATATTAGATACAGTGGCTTTGAAATTTCAGAGCTCAATTCTTTTAGGATCCGTGGGTGGATGCCATCTGGTCCAGGTGCTTTATCCACCTTTATTCTGTCTAAATATTTCTGGACCATATCACTTTTGAGCCATTGTGGATTTGGGGCTGTCACTCCCACCCCCTATATCGACATGAGCTCCCCCATTCTCCATTGTATACACAGAGCTGAAGAAAGCATTTAATAAATTTGCCTTCTCTATGTCCTCAGTCACCCACTCTAGATTATTTTGTAAAGGGCCTACATGCCCAGACTTGACCTTTTTACTATTAATATATTTAAAGAATTTTTTGGGGTTTGTCCTACTATCTTTTGCCACGGATCCTAAAAGAATTGAGCTCTGTAATTTCAGTGCCATTGTATCAAATTTTTAGGGACTCAATAATGACAGGAATAGTACCACTGGATTGGCGTAGAGTCAATGTGGTGCCTATATTAGTAAAGGGGAACAAAGTTTTTACCAAGTAACTATAGACCCGTTAGTTTAACTTCTATAGTTGGGAAGAAACTGGAACGTTTAATAAAAGACCACATGGATGAGTTCTTGCTGGAAACAAACTATTTAAGCAACAGACAGCATGGATTCATGAAAGACAGAAGTTTTTAGACAAACCTGATTTCTTTTTATGAAGAGGTAAGTAAAACCCTGGACAGAGGGGTGGCTGTGGACGTGGTATACTTGGATTTTGCAAAAGTGTTCGATACAGTTACGCACACACGGCTCATGTGTAAGGTAAGGTCTACAGGATTGGAAATATTAGTCTGTAAATAGGTAGAAAACTGGCTAAAAGACAGAATTCAGAGACTAGTGGTTAATGATTCTTACTCTGGATGGTCTAAGGTTATCAGTGGTGTACCTCAAGGTTCAGTGCTGGGACCCTTACTTTTTAATATCTTTATAAATGATATTGGGTCTGAGATTAAAAGTAACATTTCTGTTTTTGCAGATGACACCAAGCTATGCAGTGGAATAACGTCCTTACAGGATATCACCAATTTACAAGCCGACCTCAATGCTCTGTCTAATTGGGCGACTATGTGGCAGATGAGGTTTAATGTTGATAAATGTAAAGTTATGCACTTGGGGGCTAAGAATATGCATGCATCATACATACTAGGAGGAGTACAGCTGGGGGGATCTGTAGTGGAGAAGGATCTGGGGGTTTTAGTTGATCATAAGCTCAATAATGGCATGTAATGCCAAGCTGCAGTTTCCAAAGCGAGCTAAGTCCTTTCTTGTATTGAGAGGTATGGATTCCAGAGGGAGAGAGATATCATTTTGCCCCTGTACAAATCATTAGTAAGACCTCATCTGAAATATGTAGTTCAGTTTTGGGCACAAGTTCTCAAAAAGGATATCGGGGAACTGGATAAGCAGAGAGCTGGTCTATTCAGACTGCAGCTCTGCAAGTTTCTTCATTCCTCTGCCTATGTGGAGGGAGGGTGTGTGCCTTTCCTCCAATCAGCTCTCACACAGTGTATGCCCAGACTCCACACCCACTGCTACATAGTTACATAGTTAGTCAGGTTGTAAAAAGACACAAGTCCATCCAGTTCAACCACAAAAAAATACAGTACAATCCCATTCACCCAACTCCATACCCACAGTTGATCCAGAGGAAGGCAAAAAAAAACAGCAGAGCATTATCCAATTTGCTACAGCAGGGGAAAAAATTCCTACCTGATCCCCCGAGAGGCAATCCTGATTTACCCTGAATCAACTTTACCTACAAATCTTAGTACTTTATATGTTATGTACATTTATGAAAGAATCCAGACCTTTCTTAAAGCAATCTACTGAGCTGGCCAGAACCACCTCTGCAGGGAGTCTATTCCACATTTTCACAGCTCTTACTGTGAAGAAACCTTTCCTCTAGACGTAAAGAGTGCCCCCTTGTCCTCTGTGATGACCTTAAGGTGAATAACTCAACACCAAGTTCACTATATGGACATGTTGATCATATCCCTCTTATTCTCCTCTTTTCAAGAGTGAATAAATTCAGCTCCTCTAATCTTTCCTCATAGCTGAGTTTTTCAATGTCTCTTGTCAGTTTGCTTGCCCTTCTCTGCACTTTTTCCAGATTATACTTTTTTTAAACTGGTGCGCAAAACTGAAATGCATATTTCAGATGACTTCCTTCTTATGATTTGTACAGGGCCACTTTTTAGCTCTTTGCTTCACCATTGATTTCTACAGTTGTACTCCTAGTACGTATGATGCATGCATATTCTCTTTCAATAGTTTTTTTATTAATAATCAAAAAAAAAAAGAATATGGACAAAGTTGCAAGTCAAACACATTACATGTTGAAAATAAGAAGGAGCAGATGTATCTCAGCAAGTTATTGCGGAAGTTCAAATCTCCCGAGGGAGGAGGGAACCTGCCAATCCCAGCACCCCTCACGGGATCTAGCTGTGCTGGGCAGGCGGGGCCCATCTCCCCCTAACGGATTACAGTCATGAGTACAAAAATCTGCTACAGGCAGGAGGAACCATGAGAAAGATGGATATATAATAAATTGCAAAGATAAATGAAAAAACAACTGTGCTAAAATTGTAATAACTCATTGAACTGCTTTGTTAAGGCATTTGGGTGAACTATTATTGGTGGACAAAGTACATACATTTGGATGTCCAAAGAACAGGAGGTATTAGGCAAAAAAGGCCAAGAGGTGTTCCAACTGCTAACGGTAGATGAAATAGTCTGTCTTTTACACAGTGGAGCAAAACAGAAAATGTGTCCCAGAGGGGAATACCTGCAATCGTACCTAATATGTATGCATGCATATTCTTAGCCCACAAGTGCATAACTTTTTTTTTTTAACAATCAGGAGTGCTTTATTGAAGGAAAAAACAGACACATAATATAACCGCAATATAGACAGTTCGTCAGTCAAGAATAATGCATTACAAGGCATGACATCACATATTTCACATACCATGCACGCTCAACAGTACAATCAGGGTCGCAACCCAAACCAAGAGAGTGTAAAAGGGAAGCGGAGTGCGCTCCAAGGAACCAGGACCCATCCTAAGAGACACTTCGCCCCCCGGCTGGTTAAAGTTCCATCCATGGCAACATCCATCCATGCATTAACCCTATTCTCCCACACGGACACAGAAGGGGGGGCAGAGGAGGTCCAATTGATAAGTATTTCTTTTTTGGCATAGAATAAGGGGTATAAGATCAGTAGCTTGCTATGATGTGACGTTTGATCGTCGTCCATGACGCCCAGCAAGGCCAGTGCAGGTGCCATGGTGACCGAAAGCTCCAAACGGGCATTCAGATGGTCAAACACACCCGTCCAAAAGGGCCCCAGAGCCGGGCACGTCCAAAACATATGTATGAAAGTGCCCCGCTCCACCTGACACCGCGTGGGTCCCTGCCAGGGTAGATCCTAGACAGACGCACAGGGGTGAAATAGACCCTGTGCAAAAAATGTTGTCTGCACAATCTCATCTCCCGCAGATATTACCAACCTGGGGCCACGGTCCAGACACTCCTCCCAGTCTTCCCTCTCTAGATCCGGGATATCCAACTTCCAGGAGTCCCATAGCCTGTCTAATTTAGGGGAGTCAATGGGAAGCAATACGCCATATAGGGCAGATAGAGGCTTTGACAGGTCCTCACCAGATAAGAGATCCTCCACAAGTGCATAACTTTTTACATTTATCAACCTTAAACCTCACCTGCCCCAAAGTGGAGACATCCTGTAAGGACATTTTTCCACTGCATAGCTTGGTGTCATCTGCAAAGACAGAAATGTTACTTTTGATCTCAGACCCAGTATCATTTATAAAGATATTAAAAAGTATGGGTCCCAGCACTGAACCTTGGGGTACACCGCTGATAACCTTAGACCATTCAGAATCATTAACCACTACTCTCTGAATTCGGTCTTTTAGCCAGTTTTCTATCCATTTACAAATTGATCTTTCCAATCCTGTAAACTTTACCTTACACATGAGCTGTGTGTGGGGGAACTAGTATACCACATCCACAGCCACCCCTCTGTCCAAGGTTTTCCTTACGACCTCATAAAAAGAAATCAGGTTTGTCTGACAACTGCTGTCTTTAATCCATGCTGTCTGTTGCTTAACCACTTAAAGACCGGACCAATATGCTGCTAAATGCCCAGAGGCATTTTTACAATTCGGCACTGCGTCACTTTAACAGACAATTGCGCGGTCGTGCGACGTGGCTCCCAAACAAAATGTGCGTCCTTTTCTTCCCACAAATAGAGCTTTCTTTTGATGGTATTTGATCGCCTCTGCGATTTTTTTATTTTTTGCGCTATATACAAAAATAGAGCGACATTTTTTAAAAAAAATCTATATTTTTTACTTTTTGTTATAAGAAAAATCGAATAAACTAAAGTTTAGTCAAACATTTAGGCCAACATGTATTCAGCCACATGTCTTTAGTAAAAAAAAAATCGCAATAAAAAAAAAAAACTAGCTACCTAGCGGCAACAGTGACACTAATACAGCGATCAGAAAAATGATCGCTTAGTGACCCTGGCAATAGGGGGTGAAAGGGTTAACTAGGGCGGTGATCAAGGGGTTAAACCATTATTAGGGGGGGTACAGGGGCTACCCTGGACCTAACACTAACTGCCTGTCACACTGACACTAAATGCAGTGATCAGTAAATATATGATCACTGCATTCAGTGACACTGACAGGGGGGTGGGGGGGGTGATCGGGGGGGGGGGGGGGTTAATGTGTCTACATGTCCTGGTGTCAGTGTAGTGTTGTGCAGACTCACTGTGTGATGTCTTCTCTCCTCAGCGGCGGTTGAAAATACCACCGAGAGGAGAGATTACATCACTTCCCCCTTCAGGAAGAGGGCGGGGGTGTGCGCATTGGCAGATTCAATACAGAATGGGGATGATTCACCAAGTTACAAGTTTTTTGATTTTGCACTTGAACACAAATATAGTGAAATTTATTTTAGGGAAGAAATTGGAGGGATAGGGGAGGATCAATTGCAAAAGGGAAGAGGCAAGAGAGAGTAAAATGTAATCTATTAATGAGAGGAG
Source organism: Rana kukunoris (assembly GCA_029574335.1). Classification (NCBI taxonomy): domain Eukaryota; kingdom Metazoa; phylum Chordata; class Amphibia; order Anura; family Ranidae; genus Rana; species Rana kukunoris. The sequence goes on from CM056052.1 coordinate 378,407,582, forward strand.
AGTAAAGTTCATGAGGCAAATTAGAAGGTTAAGGGGGTGCTGTTGGGACATCACTCTGTTCACAACTCCTATTCAGGGGGGGGGGGGGAGGTGAGCATTTTGGTAGACTTGAGTGTGGTATTTTCCTGTAGACAGAGTAAGATAGTTAATCATGGACTATATATTTTTCTTTTTTGTTCGGTGGAGAACCAGGTTTGTGTACTGGTCAATGTTTTTATATTGAGTGAGGGAAGAACTTATATAGCGCAGCACATGCAAACTTAATCGCCTCTGGGCGCTCGTTGTTCCTGTCTCCTTTGACATCAAGAGATGAGTTTTGATCTTTCTTCTGAAGGCTAGGTGGTTCTCCTCCAACCGAATGCTGGTTGGTAAAGCGTTCCATAGTCTAGGACCTTGGAGCGCAAATCTTCTTTTTCCTTTGGACTTATATTTGGCTTTGGGTATCTGGAGCAGATTTTGGTTGGTGGATCGCGGAACGCGATTGGAATTGTGAGCTTTTTATTTTTTCGCATAGATATTGGGGGACCTTCCCATGAATGCACTTATGCGTCAGAGTGCTTTAAAAGCAATTCTGTCTTTTACTGGCAATCACTGAAGGGTTCTCAGCGAAGGTGAGATTGACTCCCATGTTTTTTTCCTTGTCGCAAGTCTTGCGACCATATTTTGAACGACCTGCAGACGAGAGATTTGGTACTTTGGGAGTCCGAGGTAAAAGGCATTTGCATAGTCAAGTCTGGAGTTTATAATTGTTCCCACCACGACTATGTCTTCCTTAGGAATAAATGGAATAAGTCTGCGTAGTACGTGCAGCAGATGGTGAGATCCGCTGACTACTGGCCCTATTTGTGCATCTATTGTCATGTAGGTGTCGAAGATGACCCAGAGACTTTTGTCTTTGGCGCTAGGGGTGATGATTTTGCCCAGAATAGGCGGGGGTGTCCAAGTTGTTGCAAGTTGATTCTTACGACTGGCGTGAAACAGGAGAAGTTCTGTTTTCGCACGGTTGAGTTTAAGATAACTCTTTGTCATCCAGTTTTCTTTCAAAGAGAGACATGTCTCTAAACTGAGATGATAATCCTTTTTGTTTCAGATGCGAAAATACAGTTGCGTGTCATCTACATATGAGTGATAAAGTAGTTTTTGGCGAAGATAGATGTTGAACAGCACCGGCGACAGAGGGGATCCTTGAGGGACTCCGCATGACACTGTGCGTTTTCCTGAAGTGAAAGGTCCCAATTTACCCAATTTTGAACGGTTTTCCAGAAAGGAGGAGAACCATGATAGATCACCTTCTGCCACTCTGGCTACTTCAACTAGCCTAGTTGGTAATAGTTTGTGGTCTACCGTGTCGAAAGCTGCGCTTGGGTCCAACAGAACTAGAAGACAAGATTCTCCTTCGTCTGCGGCCTCGAGAGCGTCATCCCATATTTTGAGTAATGCTGTTTCTGTCCCGTGCCCGGGATGGAAACCCGATTGAAATGGATCGAGTAGATTGTGGGTATCTAGATGCTGTTGCAGCTGTTGTACCACTACTTTCTCCATTACCTTGGAGAGGATGTTTAGGCCTGTTATGGAGCGACGGTGAGTTGGGTCTTTGGGGTCGAGGGTAGGTTTCTTCAAGATGGGTTTGATTATGCCCTGTTTCAACTGGGCACTAAGCCTTCCTTGAAGGACTGGTTTAGAAGCTGCGTGATAGGAGGTGCTAGAATACCGGCACATTCCTTCAGCAGTTTGGTGGGGATGATATCATTAGGCGATGTGCTATTTCGCAGAGTACCGATGATATTTTTAGCGGCAATGATGGAGATGGGCTTAAGAGTGAACTTTGTTGATTGTGGTGAATTTGTGTGGATATTGGGTGAATGATTGAGGGGGGGGAGTGTTAAGGGGGGGGGGGGTACTGTTTTGCTTAATGCTTTCACGGATTCTTTCAATTTTGTTAATTAAATAATCTGATAATTCATTGCAACATTCTTGGGTATCTGAATTGGGGGCTTCAAGACCGGATTCATAGACAAGCTTGAAAAGTTCACGGGGGTGGTTTAGGGCATTGGTGATGGCATTGGAAAAATATTTTTTTGCTTGTCTTTGAAGCTTTCTTTGTGGGATTTTTTGTTATTACCTTGTAGATGGCATGGTTTTCCTCTGAAGAGCTTCTTTTCCAGTCGGCTTCCGCTCTTCTGCGCTCTTGCTTCAGCAACGACAGCTGGTCATTTAAACCAGCTGGAGTTGTTTTTCCTGATGCAGGTTTTACGCTTGGGCGCTACGAAGTCGGCTGACTGTAGTAGAGCCGTGTATATGGCATCCAGTGTTTCTGTGGCTGTTTGGTGTGGTTAGATTTTTTCCCCCTAAAGTGGTTTTAAAGAGCTCTGAGTAGAGCTTCTTTTGCGATCTAGTCCAGTGTGTTGTCACCGGTTTTGATGTTTTTGTTGAGGGGGCATTTATGGTGATTGTGAGTTTAATTGCATGGTGGTCTGTCCATGGCAACGATTCATTTTTTAGAATGTTTATTTCCAGATCTTGTCTGAAAACGCGATCGAGCGTAAAGTATGTGTGGGCCCACATACTAGTTGCTACAGCCCTAATCCTTCCAAGTGCTCAATGCAGGCGTTGGCAATGGGATCCTGTGAGGAGTTAGCCCAGAGTTTGAAGTCGCCTAGTAGCAAAAGATGTTTGCTGTTTAGGGTGTAAGTGGACATGAACTCAGTCCAAGGTGAGAGAAGCTGCGATTTTGGACCAGGTGGTCTATAGAAGAGTAGAATTTGGACGGTCTCCTGGGGATTTATTTGTAGTTGCAGAGTGAGGGTTTCCATGAATGGAAGTGGGTTTTGAAGGACTGGTTTAGTGATCGCGAGGTGAGTCTTATGGATCACTGCCAGGCCTCCTCTTTGCCCCACTCTGTTTTCTGTTATAATGCGATAATTTTCCCGCACCAATTCTCCCAGAATGGTGTTAGTCGGCTGTAAGCCAGCTTTCTGTAATAAAGAGGCAGTCTAAATCGCATTGTAGGATGAAATCGTGGATTTCTTGACGGCGTTTTACTGCTGATCTAGTGTTGACCAATGCGCATAAAATGTGCTTGAGTTGGGGCTGATGGATGTGATTTTTAACTGTGGATCGTCGATTGATTCGTAATAGTTGTTCGTTTCTTAGCGCTTTTTTGGTCACGGCTGGTAATACTGAAGCACATGGTTTTAGCCCCCAGATGATTTCCGCATAGTAACTCAGGCGAGCCATACCTGCAGAAAGTACCAGGGGGAGGGAGTTTTTATGGGGGGGAAGATTTTCAATGAATGAATGGGGAGCTACCCTCCCCGTTTGATCCAGAGGAAGGCGAAAAACCCTTAGCTGTGCTGGGCCAATCTGCAAAGGCAAGGGAAAGAATTCCTTCCTGATCCCCCTTGGGGATCAAGACACTGAATGGTTGGGGGGGGGGATGGGCACGAGTTCTGTTTTAAGGTTTTAGAAGGGGGGGGGGGGTTGTGTCCCAGCAATCGCCCAACTGCTGGGGTGTAGTATGATGGCTAGGTCCGAGCCAGGGGCTGTGCAATAAGATTAGGCCTGGTGTGGGGGGGATGGGGGGTGCTGGGGCGGTTAGGATGACGGTGGGATTACTCCTGGGGAAAGAGGAGGTGTTTGGGGATTTTAGAGGGGGGTTTTTCGGTGTCCCCTGGGCGGCGCAGCACTAGGCCGTGGTTGAAGCCGCGGCCTTTCCTAGCTGAGCTCGCCGTCGGTTTCCGCGGGCCAAGGTGGATGGTGGGAGTAGCGATGGTGGCTGGGAGCGTAGGGGGGATACAGGAGAGCGTTAAGGGCTTTTGGTGGGGGTTTTACACGCCTTAGTAGGGTGCGCAACTAGGCCGCGGTTGAAGCCGCTGGTTTTCCTAGTTGCAGTAGCCGCGAGCGTCGCCGCAATGGGATACTGGGATTAGGCCGGGCTGGAGCCGCGGTTTATCCTTAAAAGGACGGCCGTGGATATGCCCGGGGGGAGGAGGATAGGTCTGGGTGACCCCGGTCTTGCCTCGAGATGTTGCTGGAGGAGAGAGGGGGGCCGGAGGGAAGGGAAAGTTGTCGTCCTGGTTCCTTGCTGGAGACCTGCCTGCCTGAAGTTACAGCTTGCACGTCCTACTCCTAGGAAGCGTGCGCCGTATTGAGCTCCTGTTGCTATCCAGTGTGTAGAGGGCATATTCCCCCTCCATTTGGTACAGAGATCCTGAATGAACGAATGAAGTTTATTGTGGATAAACCAAATGTACTCGTTATCGTGACGGGGTGTTTATAATATGACAATGAAGAGATTGGACATATTCCTACATGGGGCCCCATTGGGTACTATGCCCAGTAGCCCGCTCCTCTAGTTTTGTGGGGGGACGGGGTTGATGGCTATAAGGAGGAAATGTAATCCGGTGGCACGACATTACTCTTGGTTTTCTAGGACACACTCCACGCTACCTAGAATTAATCTTGTGATATGTAATGAAGAAGCCCCTCATATAATAGAGCAGGGGACTCCAAACTTTCTAAGCAAGGGGCCAATTTATCGTCCTTCAGGATTTGGGGGGCCAGACTTTGGCCAGTGAGAGTAGAAAATGCTCCTCGGTGCCTTATGGTTGGTACTAATAGGAGGAATAGTGCCCTATTTATGGTGTCAGTAAGGGGAATGGTGTCATTGGTGTCTGTCTGTGGAAAAGTGCCCCATGGGCCACATAAAGGCAAGCAAAGGGTCACATCTGGCCCCCGGGCCTTAGTTTGGAGACCACTGTAATAGAGGATGTAAATTACAATCTGAGAGGTCTCTCGGACCATTTACTCGTGGTTGTCTCAGTAAAACTTGGCGGTAGCTACAAAGTGAGTGACTGGAAATAAACCCCTTTTGGTGTTTTATAGAAATCAATGCGGAGTCAGCCCCTGTGGGAGTGATTTGGGATACCTTAAAAGCATTCCTCCGGGGAGTACTGATACAGCAAATTTCAAATATCAAGAAACGAACAAGGGAAGGAGAGATCGCCGCTGGGGAGAGGGTGAGAGTAGCAGAAGCGCTGTATGTGGAGGATCCTACGCCTGATGGCTATAGGTACTGGTCAGACGAACAGAAAGAATACAAGAAACTTCAGCTTTCAGTACTTTCACGCTTTGAATGACAATTGCGTGGTCGTGCAACGTGGCTCCCAAACTAAATTGACGTCCTTTTTGTTTTTTTTTAACACAAATAGAGTTTTCTTTTGGTGGTATTTGATCATCCCTGCGGTTTTAATTTTTTGCGCTATAAACAAAAATAGAGCGACAATTTAGGAAAAAAAACAAAATTTTTTTACTTTTTGTTATATTAAAAATCCATAAAAAAAAAAAGTTTTTCTCAGTTCAGGCCGATACTTATTCTTCTGCATATTTTTGGTAAAAATAAAAATCGCAATAAGCGTATAGTGATTGGTTTGCGCAAACGTTCGCTGTATAAATGTGAATGGTTCCAAAAATGTGTCAAAAGTGTCCAATGTGTCCTCCATAATATCGCAGTCCTGACAAAAATCACAGATCGCCACCATTACTAGGAAAAAAAAATAAAAATCATAATTCTATCCCCTATTTTGTAGACGCTATAGCTATAAATATGCACTGATTACTGTATAAATGTTACTGGAAGGGAATGGGTTAACACTAGGGGGCAAGGAAGGGGTTAATGTGTGCCCTGCTAGGTGATTCTTACTGTGGGGGGAGGTGACCGATGGTTGTCCCTATGTACAAGGGAGACGCACCATCGGTCTCCTCTCCTTGACATGACATGGATCTGTGTGTTCACACACACAGATCCACGTCCCTGTCTCTGTGACTGCCGACCGCGGGTGCCTGGCGGGTGCCTGGCCTGGCGGGTGCCTGGCGGACATTGCGGCCACCGGGCACGCGCATCAGGACCCGAGTAACGCGGTGGGCTGTTTACCAAAGTGTCCAATTACCGCCGGCCACATGTCAAAACAAATAGGAGGCACGTGTCCCTTGGACATAGCCTATCCTCGATCAGGGTAAACAGCCAATGAAATTTGGGGTACCGCCATCGGTACCATGTGGATCTGTCACACAGGCCGCCATCGGTACCCCTATCAGTACTGCCATCACTACCGCCGCACAGTCCCGCGATAAGTATAGTCACACAGGACATCAGTAACCTGTCATTATCCTCGCACAGGCCCGCTGTCAGTAACATCACCAGTGCCGCCATGTCTCAAAGAATATACACACACGAGGAGGCATATAACACTCACCATGTCGGATGATGAGAGCGGCGGGGGGCTCCCATTATCCGGTTCGAAATGTGAGCCAGTGGAGGGTAGTGGATCGGAGTCTGAGTCAGCGGAGGAAACCGCCCCTCCTAAAAGAGTAAAGATATCAGGACCTAGATCAGAAGACCTGCCTACCACCAGCAGCGCCAGACCCCAGGAAGAGGAGCCAAATACCAGTACTGGCATTACTCATCCAGCCCAAAGAATCTGGGCCCACCCCAACCTTTCTGATGCCCTGGCAAACCCCTTATGGTTGCCTGTCATTTCAGGATCCACTCCAACCCCCCCTTTCACCGCACAGCCAGGTGTGCAGCTTAACATGTCAGATTTTTCACAATTGAACTATTTTTAGTTTTCCCCAAGTTTTCCCCAAGAATTTGTTGCAGTACATGGTGGACCAAACAATTTATTGCTGCCAACCCCAATTTGTCCTACGCCCGTATGTTTACTTGGTGACATCTCACACTAGATGAATTAAAATTGTTTTTTTGCCTGACTTTTAATATGGGGCTTACAAAGAAAAACAAACTGCATGCCTACTGGTCCACCCGCCCCATCCACCCCATGCCCATATATTCTGCCATCATGTCCAGGACACAGTACGATATGATGCGTTTCCTACATTTCAATGACCATTCACAGTGCCCTCCCCGAGATCACCCCAACCATGACAAATTATATAAGCTTTGCCCCCTTATAAATTATTTTACCAAACGATTTCCTGAAGTGTTTATCCCCTACCAAAATATTTGTGTCCCTTATTCACTTTACTGGCCGCCTGCAGTTCAAGCAGTATATGCCAAGTAAGAGAGACAGGTACGGGTTAAAATTGAATAAATTATGCAATCAAGCAGCTGGATCGGTCTTCACATTTCGTATTTACGAAGGAAAATACTCCCAGCTTCAGCCCCATGATTGCCCCACATATATAGGAACCGGTGGTAAATTTGTCTGGGACCTTGCATAACCCCTGTTCAAAAAGGAATACCACTTCTATGTAGATAATTGCTGCAGCAGCTTGCCCCTTTTCCGTCACCTGTATCGTGAACAAACCCTAGCCTGCGGTACCTTCTAAAAAAATAGGAAGGGGTTCCCACAGAATTAGCTATCAAAATGGCTACCAAAGGGGAAGCCCGCATTCATGAGGAATGAGGAGGTGTTGGTCATGAAGTGGCGGGACAAGAAGGATGTTCACATGACTACCATCCACAATGACAACTTGGTGGAGGTTCAGAGAAGACGCGGCCCTGTAGTAAAGCCTGAATGTGTTTGTATACAATATGTACATGGGGGGGGGGGGATGGATTTAAACGATCAGATGCTACAACCCTATTTATCAACCCAAAAGTCAAATTATTGGTATAAGAAAGTAGCATTTCATCTGTTTCACATGGCTCTGTTCAATTAATTTGTCAAAAATCACCCAAAATCAACCCACCACCTACCTCAAATATTTTAAAGACCTTCTCACTGCCCTGATTTACCAGCAAGGACCCGCCCCAGAAAGCATACCACCTCATCAGTTAAGCATAATGGTGGTAGTGTCATGGCTTGGGCATGTATGGCTGCCAATGGAACTGGTTCTCTTGTATTCCTTGATGTGACTGCTGACGAAAGCAGCAGGATGAATTCTGGATGAATATTATCTGCTCATATTCAGCCAAATGCCTCAGAACTCACTGGATGGCGCTTCAAATTGCAGATGGACAATCACCCGAAGCATATTGTGAAAGCAACCAAAGAGATTTTTAAGGGAAAGAAGTGGAACGTTATGCAAGGCAAAGTCATTCACCTGACCTGAATCCGATTGAGCATGCATTTCACAAGACGGTTGAAGTAGAAGCCTGGCAGAGCATCACCAGGGATTAAACCCAGCGTCTGGTGATGTCTATGCGTTCCAGACTTCAGGCTGTAATTGACTGGTTTTCTGTGTTCCCAGAACAGAGTCTGGTTGCCCGGAGGCTTCAAAGAGATTTGGATGGGAGAATAAAAAATTGTTGGAAAAAATTACAACTTCAAAAAACACCATGCATCTTACTAAATACCTTGGACTGTCTACTTTCCAATAAGGGGTCAATTTTTGGGGTATTTGTATTTTCCTGGATTGTTATTGTATCAAGAAATGAGATAGGCCTTTCAGTACATCAGGTGTGATCAGATGTGATCAATTTTCAGTGATTTGCACCCTAACTTGTAGGCTGCTTTATCACTGAGGCGCTTTGCAGGTGCTATTGTGCTAATACTGCTCCTATAGCGCCCCTGCCCATTGAAATCAATGGGGTAGCCCCTTCAAACCGCAAAAGGGTGTTTTTGCAGGTGGGTTTTACCCTTTTTTGGCCGCTAGCAGGGGTTACAATCTCCCCGCTAGCTGCGAACATGACGGTAAAACACCACTAAAAATAGCGACGCTTTGCCGCCAGCGCACCAAGCGCCTCAGTGTGAAAGTACCTGTAGACTCTAACTTTCACACAGACTAAATAATATCCACTAATTTGGGTTATTTTTACCAAAGATATGTAGCAGTATAAATTTTGTTTCAAATTTTATGAAGAAAAATTACTTCTTTGCAAAAATTGACAATAAAAAAATAAAAAACAAATTTAAAATTTTCGCTCTTTTTTTCCTTTTATCGCAAAAAAATTAAAAACACAGCGGTGATTAAATACCATCAAAATAAAGCTCTATTTGTGAGAAAAAAATTATAAACATTTTGTTTGGATACAGTGTAGCATGACTGAGTAATTGTCAATCAAAGTGTGAGAGCACTGAAAGCTGAAAATTGGTCTGGGCGGGAAGGTGTTTAAGTGCCCTGTATGGAAGTGGTAAAAAAAAAATGCTTCTTTGGGGAGGGAGAATGAGTGGGACATATATTGGCCCTAATAATTAAGGCAACGCACCTTCAAGTTATACCTGCTATTTGGGTTAGAACCTCTATGTGTGTTCTGGAAATAGTGGAATGCGCTTAAAAAATGTATTAGAAGGAACTGTATACTCTGAGGGGAAATGGCAGTACTACCAGGGGAGAAGTGTCTCTAAAGAGGGATTACCACCAGCTTGCCCAAGTATCTGGAAGTAATCGCTTATGACTTTCCTTTTTGTTAAGGGGTCAAAAACTTGTGGTGAGTGCGTTGAAGTGGCAAGTGGTGGAGCACAAAAAATGACACTGTGTCACTTTGACAATTGCATGGTGGTGTGTGTTGTACCCAAACATTGATGTTCTTTTTTTTTTTTTCACAAATATAGCTTTCTCTTGGTGATAATTGATCACCCCTGCGTTTTTTTTTTTTTGCGCCTCCAGCAGTTCTGGGCGCGCCTCCAGCAGTTCTTAAAGAAGAAGATGTAACCGTATGCCAATTCACGGGAACGTGCCACTTGGTCGACTTATCTCGGCATGAGCTGTTTGAAAAGTGGTTAAGCTGAAGAAGAAAAAAAAATTTCAACTGCACCACCCCCCCCCTCCCCCATAAAAGAAAGCACTGTAAAAAACCAAAAAAAAAACATTTAAATTGTAAAACATTTAATTGTAAAAGAGAGGTGTGCATATATGTATTACAGCTGAACAATTCTGGCTAAAATGAGAATCACAATATTTTTTTTGCTTAGAAGATAGATCACGATTCTCACGGCTTAACATCATCTTTCACAATTAATGTTTGGGGGTTCCAAGTAATTTTCTAGCAAAAAAAAATTTGGACTTTAAGTGGTTAAACATCCTGCATTTGCTCTAAGAAGGAAGTTGGTTACAATGTTTCATGTTACAAACTTGGCAGACTGCCCGATATATTCTTTTGACAGCTGAGTGAGCAGATCGTCTCTCCACTGGTTATATCAAAGAATCGGCAAAGTCTGCATTGGAGATCGTCGGGGGGTTGAAACGATTTTTTAATGATTAATTGTGCAGCTCTAATATGTATATTTTATATATCTACTGACAGTCCATTAGTTCCACTGTCACTAGTGTCGGTATAGGCGAGTACTTGGGGGGGGGGGGGGGGGGGGGGTGTGTGTATCGGTACTAGGTCTTAAACAACCCCACTTTTAATATTCAGACACTTAACTTTACCAGGGTCCTCGCGATGTCGGCACCCCAGCCGATTTTCGGTGCTGTTGCTGCTGTTCCTGGTATGAACAGGATATGAACAAAACTTAGGCATAGTTAAGTGTAGCTGTATTTTATGATAACTGTTTTCTTCATTTCTGCCCCCTTCTCCTCCTATTTTCGGGACTCCAAATGTTTTTCCTCCTTTTGTAGCACTTTAAATTCTAATACAACTTTTTTCTTTTCCAGATGTGTGTGCTAAGGATGATACGTGTAATTCACTCAGTTGAAAAAATTGAAAAAATTTTGCTCTCCCACAATTGCAAGACACATACAGAGCTGAACAGGTAAGCCAAATGTTTTTACTTTTTTCTTTTGTTTAGGTAAAAAGATGCCTATGTACTTTTGACGTAACTGTTATTACCAATGTTCATATAACATCTGGGTAGCAGTGACCATACCATGATTTCATTTAATGTTGTCTGTAAACAAGCTCATACTGGAAATATAAATACACTTAAAGCGGATCTCCCACGCCAATTAAATTTTTTCTTTAAGGGCTCTTTAAATCTCTAATAGCACTGCTGTGCTGTACTCACGTTTCCGGTGTCCCTCCGCCGCTCCGCTGAAATTCTGTGCCAAATAAATAGTTATATTATCTTTTCTATCCGTCCACCATCTTAGCTGTGGGCGTTCTAATCATACACGCCGGCACTTCCTCTTTGGGGTGGATGCTGTCCCAGCATCCACCGCTCGATCTCGCGCACGCGCGGTGTTTTAATGTTGACCGGCGGCGGCGTAACAAAGTCGTGCGATGTCTCGGCTCTTAGAGAGATTAGGGAGCTCCCAGCGTACACAGCGAGGGCCAGGATGGAACAAATAACCCGAGAAAAACCTGACTCCCTGCAGACCGGAAGCCTGTGTCTATAACAGGTATTATAACACTAAATTTTTTAATAATTGCCGATTAGGTATTGTTTTGCACAGCTAGTAATATTAAAGTCAAGTCAATTTCAGGGTGGAGATCCGCTTTAACATTAAGAGCAAATTTTCCAAGGATGAGGGCTGCTCTCCAAGACTTGGGAGGGAATATTGGCCTCGATGGACACAGAACAGAAATTCTTTTAAAAAGACTATGTGAACTATAGTATATTCCCATGGGCAATATGTTTTTAAAAGACTAAAAATAAAACCTATGTGGCTCATGGTCAAGGATAAAAAAAAAAGCTATAAAAAAATAAGACAAGTTTTAAAAAAATATAAACATGAAGGAACACGATCACTGTTTAAATGTTGTAAAGAATATAACAGAATATGTAAAGAGGAAATCTAGGATGCAAAAAATCAAAATGAGAAAAAGCTAGAAAAAAAAAAACATTTTGTAAAGGGCCTATATGTTCAGCCCTGGCCTTCTTTTTTTTTTTTTTTTTTATATTGATAGTAAAAAGCAGGTCAGGACTGAGCATATGCATGTCTTTTAATGAAGAGAGGTAAGTAAAACCTTGGACAGAGGAGTGTCTTTTGGATGTGGTATACTTGGATTTTGCAAAAGCAAAATGTGTAAGGTAAACTACAGGCTTGGAAAAATCCAGTTTTTAAATGGATAGAAAACTGACTAAAAGATAGAATTCAGAGAGTAGTGGTGAATGATTCTTACTCTGAATGGTCTAAGGTTATCAGTGGTGTACCCCAAGGTTCAGTGTTGGGACCCTTACTTTTTAATATCTTTATAAATAATATAGGGTCTGGGATTTAAAGGTATAACATCAGTCTTTGAAGATAACACCAAGCTATGCAGTGGAATAATGTTCTTACAGGAGGTCTCCAACTTACAAGCCAACCTCAATGTCTAATTGGGCAGCTATGTGACCAATAAGGTGTAATGTTGATAAATGTCAAGTTATGCACTTGGGGGCTAAAAATATGCATCATACATTCTAGGGGGAGTACCACTGGGGGAGTCTGTGGTGGAGAAGGATCTGAGGGTTTTGGTAGATCATAAGCTTAATAGCATGCAATGCCAAGCTGCGGTTTTTAAAGCAAAAGTCCTTTCTTGTATTAAGAGAGGTATGGATTCCAGAGAGCGATATCATTTTGCCCCTGTACAAATCATTAGTAAGACCTCATCTGGAATATGCAGTTCAATTTTGGGCACCAGTTCTCAATAAGGATATCGGGAACTGAAAAAAGTGCAGAGAAGGGCAACCAAACTTATAAGAGGTATGGAGGAGCTCAGCTATGAGGAAAGATTAGAGGAACTGAATTTATTCTCTGTTGAGAAGGGGAGATTAAGGGGGGATATAATCAACCTGTACAAATACATAAGGGGTGCATATAGTGAACTTGGTGTTGAGTTATTCACTTTAAAGGGGCAGTAAAGGATTTTTTCCCCCCTAAATAGCTTCCTCTACCTTAGTGCAGTCCTCCTTCACTTAACTCATCCTTCGATTTTGCTTTTAATGCCCTTATTTCTATTGAGAAATCCTCACTTCCTGTTCTGTCTAACTACACACCGTAATGCAAGGCTTTTTTACTTGGTGTGTAGAAAGACTCTTGAGGGGGGATGGGGCGAGCAGGAGTGTCAGGATGCCCACTAACACACAGCTTCTTTCTCTATCTGCAAAGTAGAGAGTGTCCTGACTTGCTTGCTCGCCCCCTTCTCCCTCGAGAGGCTTTCTCCACACCAGGGAGAAAGCCTTGCTTTACGGTGTTGAGTTACAGACAAAAGAACAGGAAGTGAGCATTTCTCAGAAGAAATAAGGACATTTAAAAGCAAAATCGAAGGATGAGGTAAGTGAAGGAGGACTGCACTAGGGTAAAGGAAGCTATTTAGGGGGAACAAAAATATTCCTTTACAACCCCTTTAAGGTCATTACAGAGGACAAGGGGACACTTTACGTCTAGAGGAAAAGATTTCAGAAAATGTATAATAGACTCCCTCAAGAGGTGGTTCTGGCCAGCACAGTAGATTGCTTTTTAAAAAGGCCTTGATTCTTTCCTAATGTATGGAATTTAACTGGGTACTAACATTTATAGGTAAAGTTGATCCAAGGAATATCTGATTGTGTCTCTGGGATCAGGAAGAAATTTTTTCCCCTGCTGTAGCAAATTTGGGTCCTGATTTCCTGGAGTTTTTCACCTTCTCTGGATCAACTGTTGGGTATAGGATTGTGTATATGGGATTGTATGATTTATTTATTTTTTGATTAAGCTAGATGGTCTTTTTTTTTTTCAACCTGACTATGTAACTAACTATGTTAATATAAACAAATATAGTTAAACTAGCACCATTAAGGTGGAGTAGCGGGTAACCAGATGATACACTGAGATGAACCAAATCTCCCTACATAGGTTTTACATGCATATCTGCTGTCTTCACATTTATATACTGTTTAGAAAGTTCAGATCCTGTGAGGAAATGTTCTCTTCCTGGTTAACACAGTGTGTGATGTCTGGGCATGATACTACTAGCGTTAGCCACTTTACCAGCTTGTACTGCACTTCTGGCGCTCACCATTTCACCATGAGCTACTGCATTGGTAGTGTCTAAAAGGTAAAGGTGCGCATCTTCACTGGCCTAACGATTCGATTTGTTTACGATTATCATGTCAACAATTCGATTCCGCGATGAATAAAGATTGTGTGCGGTTTTCATTAAAGGAAAGTCAGGAGAACTCTGAGAACTCATTTTTTTTTATTTTAGCTGTTCCTTTTTAAAAAAAAAACACACACACAACAGACATGATACAGGAGATGGTCAGAGACTGCAGATATGATACAAGAGATGATCAGAGACTGCGGACATGATACAGAAGACAGTCAGAGAATGCAGACATGATGCGCCAAGTAGCCAGCATTGGGTTCTAATGTGCTGCTACTGCCATGGAGACAGAGACCAGCGCTGTCAATAGCAAACATGGTTGTTCGCCCAATGGTCCACTGTTGGAGGATTCCCCCATCCACCTGGAATGTGTAGATGGGGGAATTGGATCATATTTTTTTTTTTTTTTTTCAGTGTAAAGCCCAAACTAACAAAAAAAGCGATCAATATGAGTGCCAATCTTGGAAGAGATAGAGGGAGACAGATAGGGGAGAGAAAGGGACAGTTCAGTTATGAATGTGTAATGAAAAATGCAGTGCTCACTCATTCAGGGACGAGGCTGGAAGTTCACAGCTTGGAATGTGTAGCTGCTGACTGTGGTGTTCTTCATATCCCCCGCGCACATTCTCTCTCTCTCTCTCTCTCTCTCTCTCTCTCTCTCTCGCGGCTCGAAAGAGAAAGAGGGGGCAGGCCGGGCAGACACAGGGGGGGGGGGGGGGCAGCTGTATGCAATGCATCATTTCGTTGCTGGGAGGGTTGACTTCAGCAACCCTGGTTGTTCTGCCACTCCCACTGATGTGATGACAGCCAGTGATCTGTCTCACAGCTCCATGCGGCTCTGCACCGCACATCAGGCAGATGAGAGGGGTCACTGTCTAGTGTCCCGAGGTACAAATTCTGAGGAGGGGGGAGAGCCTGGGTGGGGGCAGCATTCTGAGGCAGAGACTACATCACCCATTGACTGGGAACGGCGCTAGGCTCATCCAGCCGATCGATTGGCTTAAGACACGGCTGTGGGAGTGGAGGGGGAGGAGCCGCAATGACGTCATGCATAATCGATTAACACTGGCTACCGCATCAATGCAGAATCGGGCAGGGCATAATCTTGATGCGGCGATCATTTTTAACACCCCTGCTAAAAGGCCTGGATGTACTAGGCTGCCAGAGCTTGCCAGATCACAAAAAGGTAGTGCAGTGCTAGTACTGGCACTCTGCTGCATATGAGCATAAGGGCCCTTTAACACTGGTGCGTTTTTGCCGCGTTTTCTTGGTAAAAATAGCGCTCCCCATGCCCCTCTCCATTGAAATGAATTAAAAACGTGGTAAAATTGCGGCGTTTTACCGCGATTTTAACCCTCCGGTTTTACAGCGTTTTTACAGCGTTTAATTCATTACAATGGAGAGAGGCATGGGGAGCGTTTTATGAGCGTTTCAATAGCGCTATTTTTACCGCGAAAAGGCGGCAAAATGCACCCGTGTGAAAGGGCCCTAACTGTGCATTTCTAGCACCTCAGCAACCTGGGTCGGGTACGCCTGGCTTTAGCAGGGACCTATTCTCCATCATCTGAGCTACCTGTCAGGGTGCCGCTGCTTTCTACAGTTCCATATTCTGAGCCAAACTCAGTGAGGACTCCTCTTCCTTCGCTCACTTCTGTCATGCTCAACATTCTGTAGACCTCCTAACTAGAGTACCTATTTTGATCGCTAAATTTACAGTTTCCTAATGGTGACTATGGGAAACATAGATCCTGGCTAGCAATTAAGGAATGCTTGCATGCTAGAAATAAAAAGTGCTAGAAGAGATCAGGCCTGATCTTGCTAACACTGGTTTGTTTTTCTTTGCAATGTATTAGAGGTGGCAGTGATCTGAAAAAGTATACTGACAATGCACTTTGGGGGGGGCTGTAGCCAATGATGGCGATGGGAGCCTACATACATGGCTGTAAACCCAGAAATAGCTGATGTTACCAGTACTTCGTCCACTGGGGCTTGGCCGCTCACCCGCGGTAAAACTACTGCAGGCGACAAGTAGTTAAACATTTCATATGTTGTGAATAAAAAAATGGGTTTATGAAATTTGCAAATCATTGCATTCTGTTTTTATGTAGATTTTACACAGCGTCCCAACTTTTTTGGAATTGGGGTTGTAGTTCTATTTAATGTGTATTTTAAACTGTGCATCACTATTTATAAGATGTTTTCATTGCATATTTTTCTTTTATAAGCACATTGCTAACTGGACAGATCTTGGAAAGAATAGCAACAGAATTTAACCAGCTGCAGTTTCATGCGGTGCAGAGCAAAGGAATGCCTCTTTTGGACAAAGTGAGACCAGTAAGTAATAGCCCTCATTGTTCCATTATTCATTGTTCCTTCCAATAGTTTTAAAACGTGTCACTTTCAAGCCACATTCGTTATAGATCATTTGAACACAAAAAAACTGACGGTTCCCTGGGACAATATATAGGTGTGAGCAGCCTCTGGCTTTTGCCTCCCCCTGGGGATAGATGTGGTTGGAGCTGCTGGGAATGTATATTCTACTTAGTTCCTGTGTTAAAATCAGGCAACAACGATCTCATTAGTATGATGTAACTGCTGATCTCTATGCAGCTATCTTGTAATTATCTCTTATGAAGTTTGCCATATAAGATTTTTTTATCCCCCTGGAGGAACAATTGTCTGATTATCTGTGACAATTTTGGATTAGTGTTTGCTTGGCTATTCTTATTGCTCCGGTGCCCAACCAAGGGAGACTTTTTTTGTAGGCATTTTCACACATCCAGACCAGTTGGACCTGTTTCTATACCCCCCTTGTTTGTGTCCTGAAGAAGCGATCCATTTTGTTGTCGTACTTTTGAATGTCATTTGGGTATATGACCCCCTTTTTGCCCGTGTTTTTTTGGCTGACTGTGGATATATGGAGAGGGTAAGGATCTCGCGCCAAAATAAAGTAAAACAATTTATAAATATAATATTAGTGCTAAGCTGCACCCCAAATTCAAAAGAGAATAGACAAAGAAAAAACAGAAGGGGGCGCTAAGTGTGCAAACAATCAAAACATAAACCACAGAATAATTCAAAACATCTATGGTTGCCTTAACATTAATATGTAAATATGTGCAATCTAAAATAAAAGTCCATAAATAGTGCAGAAAAAAATGTCCATAAAATGTGCAGAGGATAAATTCCAAAAAAGTCCTTGTAAATTTCACTCAAACAAATAAGTGGGTACTGTGATCAAAAGTGAGGAATTCCACCTTCACCAACTAAAACACCAAACGTGAGTGTAAAAGATGGCTCCTTACCGCAACCAATTGACCCTTTTAATTAAAAAAGAGGTCACATATGCTGTATGTCTCCACAGATGATTAAGGCCTGGATACTCTTGATTGGATATACATAACCATTGTAGGGCAAAGAACAACAAAAAAAGCCGCCATAGCGTAATAACGTTTAATTAAAATAACATTTAAAACATACAGTGCCGAGTGGCTCCTTACTATTAGGGGTGCCCCACGTCCCGGCACTGAGGCTGAAGGCTTGGGTCTAAAGATAAACGTGTCCTTGGCTTGAGGAAAACAATCGCGTGCGTTCCACCTCACTGTATTGAGAGCCAGCTGGACCGGAAGAAAGCTGTGCGTGGTCACGTGCCGCCTCCGCGCTTCCTGATGACGACATATTGAAACGTACGTCGAGGCGGCACGTGACCACGCACAGCTTTCTTCCGGTCCAGCTGGCTCTCAATACAGTGAGGTGGAACGCACGCGATTGTTTTCCTCAAGCCAAGGACACGTTTATCTTTAGACCCAAGCCTTCAGCCTCAGTGCCGGGACGTGGGGCACCCCTAATAGTAAGGAGCCACTCGGCACTGTATGTTTTAAATGTTATTTTAATTAAACGTTATTACGCTATGGCGGCTTTTTTTGTTGTTCTTTGCCCTACAACGGTTATGTATATCCAATCAAGAGTATCCAGGCCTTAATCATCTGTGGAGACATACAGCATATGTGACCTCTTTTTTAATTAAAAGGGTCAATTGGTTGCGGTAAGGAGCCATCTTTTACACTCACGTTTGGTGTTTTAGTTGGTGAAGGTGGAATTCCTCACTTTTGATCACAGTACCCACTTATTTGTTTGAGTGAAATTTACAAGGACTTTTTTGGAATTTATCCTCTGCACATTTTATGGACATTTTTTTCTGCACTATTTATGGACTTTTATTTTAGATTGCACATATTTACATATTAATGTTAAGGCAACCATAGATGTTTTGAATTATTCTGTGGTTTATGTTTTGATTGTTTGCACACTTAGCGCCCCCTTCTGTTTTTTCTTTGACTGTGGATATATGCCTCTTTATTAAATAAAGTATTTTTTTTTTTCCTTTTGTGTTCATTGTTACTTTCATATTTCAGTAAATCCAGAATTTTTTAATCCATAGTATGTATACATTAACCACCCAATATAATGGAATTCAAATGGTGTATGAAATGGCCCTTTTACATTGGTGCACTAAAAAAATGTGGTACATGTATTGCAAAAAAGCATATTGTGTTTGAATGCATTTTCAATGCATTTTGATGCTATTTCTGGATTCCTGTGAAACTTGGACAAGTGACTCAGACGCACCGTGGGTCAATTTTTGATGCGTTCCTATTAAATTACAATGGAAGGTGCGCTTTTCAAAGCCAAATATGCTGCATGCAGGACATCTCGAATCACAGCACAAATGCAGCACATTGATGTGAACAGTTGCATTTAATTGAATGCAGAGTCATTTTAATGTGTTTTTTATTGCACTGGAAAGGTGCGTTTTTAGCATGGAAAAAATGTACCAGTGTGAAAGGGGCCTAAAGGTTCAACAGAATGAGCATAAACCAGCATAAGTGTCTGAAAAAAATGTAAGATATATAGTGCATCCAGCAAATATTCAAAGTGTTTCACTTTTTCCACATTTTGTTATGTTACAGCCTTATTCCAAATTGTTTTAAATTCATTATTTTTCTTAAAAATTCTACAAACCATACCCCAAAAATGACAACGTGAAAGAAGTTTGTTTGAAATCATTGCAAATTAATTTAAGAAAAAGTATTTACAGCCTTTGCCATGACACTCAAAAGTGCTCAGGCAT
The DNA here is from genome assembly GCA_029574335.1 of Rana kukunoris. Taxonomy (NCBI): domain Eukaryota; kingdom Metazoa; phylum Chordata; class Amphibia; order Anura; family Ranidae; genus Rana; species Rana kukunoris. The sequence goes on from CM056052.1 coordinate 378,426,625, forward strand.
AGGTATAAATTAAGTACCTTGATGCGCCCTTGTGAAGAGGGAGGATTAGCTTTCCCAAACTTATACAAATATTTTTTAGCCACTCAGTTGGTTACAGCCGCATGGTGATTAAACCCAGATTTATAAAACCCTTCTACCCGGCTGGAAGCAGCAGAAGTAGGTTCCATAGAAGCTCTCAAAGTACTGTTATTTAGGGGCTGTAGGGCACTTCATCAGGTGAATATTCCTATGCTTAATACTATTCGAGCTTGGGAGGCTGGCCTTAGATGTGAGGGTTATTCAAAGGAAGCGATCTCTCCAAATGCCCCTCTATGGCTAAACCCTACCCTCTCTCAATTCTTTAAACACCAGAGCCTACTGCAGGGACCAAATACAATATTAAATTACTTGCTGAAGTGGTTACTGATCAGAGACTATCTACCTTTTCTACACTAACCTCAATTATTGTTAATCTTCCTAGCTCTGCTCTATTTAGCTTTCACATACTTTTCATGCACAGTTTCCACAGGATAGTTTAACGATGATACAATCTACTTTGGAGTTAGTAATTTGGTCTGAGTGTCTGGATAAGCCTACCTCAAGACTCTATTCTTCTTACTTTAACCTCTATCCTGCCATTAGAGAGTCTTCAAGCTAGGTGGATTCGAGATATATCAGATTTGAATATGGAGGACTGGAGCTGTGTGTGGGATTTCCCTTTGAGATCTCTGGTTTCCCTGAGGGATAGTTTTTTTCAATTTAAACTCGTACACAGAGCATATATTACGCCATATAGACGTCAAAAGATAAATCCTGCTGCTTCCTCTAAGTGCTGGAGGTGCGGAGCAGCTCGAGGGGATTTCACACACATCTTCTGGACCTGTCAATGTATACTGTAGTTACATTTTGGATTGAGGTAGTGGATCTATTAAACTCTATTACATCTACTCTTTTACCAGTTTCAATGCCAGTCTGTCTGCTGGGCTTAGTAGAGAATATTACCCCTATAGAGACCAAATGAATATTTAATAATGCAACATTGGTTTACGCATGAAAATCTATTGCATTATTTTGGAAGAAACCTCATCTTCCTACGCTTATATATTGGAAACAATTGATAAAAATCTTCAACTGTATAGAGCTACTTATAGGAATAGGGGTCACCCTAGTAAGTATGATAAAGTTTGGGCAAAGTGGTTGGATAAGCCATATACGGCATCTAACATAGAGGGAGCTAATGATTCATAGAAGGCATGTTCCCTATATGGGATATTTGTGCTTAGAAATTATGGTAATAATAGTGATCATTATAATTCTTCTTTTATTTCTTGTTTTTTGCAATGCAGAGTGATGGGACCATGTTATTTTACTAATATATTTCAGATTTAATCTGTATGATGTGTTGTCATGTTATGTTTTGTTTGTTTAAGAAATTAAATAAAAAGATTTATAAAAAAAAAAAAAGTGCTCAGGTGCTTATTCACATGCAAATATTCAGCAAATATGTGCCTTATCTGCAGTAAACCAGGCAACTTCAATCTCTGAATAAATACAAAGATAGTGATGAACCACTAAAATGAATTGATGTGAATAAATAAGCCAATCGACAATATTGAAATTGTAAAGTGGTGAATAAGTGAATCCGTTCAAATGCCTATGCAATATATGGCCACTCTGAAATGTGAAAAGATATTACAAATCCACGAGAAATGGACAGCCGGATACTCAAGACATGGGCAGGGGGAGAATTCCACTTCAAGGAGCAGTAAACAGCATGTAGTCAAATAGGCTATTCAGATGTATACGCTCATTCTCAAAGATGAGGCTTGGGTACTCTTACTAGATGTGGTGGACACACATACCAGACGGTAGTGGGTCAAACAGGTTCTGAGCTCTTGGATCTGAGCTCTGAGCTCCGATCCCTGCGCATGCGCAAAAATTCAGCATTAACCCCGAATTGACCATTCACAAAAACGGCACGCTTAGTGCGCCTGCGCTGTTGTCTACAGCGTGCATGCGCTGTAGACATCGGTGCCCGTTTTTGTGAAAATATCTCCTTAACCGTGTAGGTTAATTAAATATTTCTTGCACCTACAGGTAAGCCTTAATCTAGCCTTACCTGTAGGTGCAAGTTGTGTGGTTGGCTTTACAACCAGTTTAAAACATATAAACTTTAGCAGTCCCTCTGGTCAAAACCCCTCACACTGCCACAAGCAGCTCAGTTTTTCTGCCTAGTAGAGAAGGACCTGGCTCCCTTATGGGCCCATGGTCCTGAGGAACATTTTTTTTTTTTTTAAAGCTTTCAATTTTTTTTTTTTATTACATTTTTTTGATCCTGAGATCTTCTATCAGCTGCTGGCTGGGTGACAGGCTGGATAATATAGATCCTTGTAGTCCCCCCAGTCTGGCTGTCGAGCGTGAGCAGGCCTTGGCTACCCGCTGGGTCAGCCACGACATACCCCATTGCTCCAGGGGTGGCTGGTGGGCTTTTTGCACCTGGGCTCACATATGACCAGGCTGCTAGCTGTCTGTGTCACAGTGGGCCGTGGCCAGCAGCTACTCTGTACTGCTTGGAAGTGGGTGTGTCAGGAACGAGCCAGCAGTCCTCGCAGGGACTGGTAAGTACTTTTCCTCCTGTCTTGGCAGGATGAAACGGCTGAGCTTTCCTAGGGGGGGTCAATTAGGGGTCTCGTGTCCTCCCTTTCCTCTCCTCCCTTCCCTCCTCCACCACCATGCTGTGACTGACCTAGGATGTACCTGAGGGGTTGTTTTTCCTATCCTGGCCTGGGAGCTGCTGGGTGTTCTGGGCCCGCTCTCTGTGTCCTACCTGTGCCACTGCGGGAAAGGTTTCAGAGTTTCTACTCTAACCTGTTTGTGGTCCCGAAGAAGGATGGCGTCTGCCCAATCCTGAACCTTAAGGCTCTCAATGATTTTGTAAGGGTTCGGAGGTTCAGGATGGAATCGGTTCGCTCTGTGGTCGATGCACTCCATTCGTGGGATTTTCTGGAGTCCTTGGACATCAAGAACGCATACTTGCATGTCCCCATATAGGTCAGGCATCAGAGGTTCCTGCTCTTTGTGGTCGGGGAAGACCACTATCAATTTGTGGCTCTTCCTTTTGGCATGGCATCAGCTCCAAGGGTTTTTACCAAGGTGCTTGCCCCAATTTTGGACTTGCTGAGACAGCGAGGAATCGATATCGTGGGCTACTTGGACGATCTGCTTCTGAGAGCTGCTTCAAGCACAGAATTAGAGGAGGATGTGGATTGCCAGTCAGTCCTTCCAAGATTTTTGCTGGGTGCTGAACGTCCAGAAGTTAGTGTCGACACCAACTCAGCGCTTGGAGTATATGGGTCTAATTCTAGACTCCTCAGAGGCGAGTGTTTTTCTCCCTTTGGAAAAATTTCAAAATCTTCATACAGGTATACCCCACTTTTAAGTACACAATGGGACCAGAGCATGTATGTAAAACGAAAATGTACTTAAAGTGAAACAATACCTTTTTTCACGTCTAGGGTGTAGTGGGGGGGTCAGGGGCCGTAGTGGGGGTGTCAGGAGCTGTAGTAGGGATTTCAGGGGCACACTGGAAGAGGGCAGGCTATGCTCTCGAGCTTCAGCTCTTTCTACTGCGGCTGTAAAATGTCTGTACAGTACTTGTAAGGCACTTTACATACACTTGCGGGTATGTCCTTACTCGCGAGTGTATGTAAATTGAGTGTACTTAAAGCGGAGTTCCACCCTTAAAACCACTTTGTTTCATCCCATCCAGCATACTGGCGTCAGCGCCAGTATGCTGTTTTTTTTTATTTTTTTTATTCCATGTACTTACTTTATAATCGATCATGTAATTTTGGGCGCACCGCGGTATGTCGCCGCTATAAGGCGTCACGCCTTCCGGAAACATCCGTAAATAGCCGGTCCTAGTTCGGCTTTTTTCGGAGGGCGTGACGCGGCTATATACGGCGCCTGCGCAGTCAGCTCCTGGGTCTCTGCGCAGGCGCCGAGAAGAGCCGAACGCTAATCGGCTGTTTCCGGAAGGCGTGACGCCTTATAGCGGCGACATACCGCGGTGTGCCCAAAATTACATGATCTATTATAAAGTAAGTACATGGAATAAAAAAAAAAAAAACAGCATACTGGCGCTGACGCCAGTATGCTGGATGGGATGAAACAAAGTGGTTTTAACGGTGGAACTCCGCTTTAAAGCGGGGTATGCCTGTACAGCGGTGAAGCTGTTGGCGTCCTGCAGGTGGTCGTCGCTGCGCTTTTGCATGCAAGTCCTGGGTCTCATGGTGGCCTCCTTCGAGGCAGTACCGTTTGCTTAATTCCACACTCGAGTCTTGCAGAAGGAGATTCTGTCCAAATGGGACAAGTCTCCGTTGTCCCTGGATTGTCAAATCCGGGTGAGTCCACTAGTCAGGACTTCCCTGGTCTGGTGGCTAAGATCTCTGGCTCTTCATGCCGGGAAGTCGTTCCTTCCCTTTCACTGGACAGTAATCGCAATGGACGCCAGCCTGACTGGTTGGAGGGGAGTCTGGGGTGTTCAGTCAACACGGGGACCAAGGAGAATGGTCACTAAACCCGTATGTGTTCCGGCTTCTTTTCCTAAAATGGGGGGAGCTCGACATGGATCTCCTGGCTTCTTGACTCAATCGTAAGGTGTTGAGGTTCGTGACCAGGTCAAAAGATCCTTTGGTTGACGTGACAGATGCGTTGGTGGCTCCATGGGGACAGTATCGGCTGATATATGCATTTCCCCCACTGAAGCTGCTTCCTCGTCTGCTCCACAGAGCAGAATCCGAGGGGATCCCAATGATCCAAATTGCCCCAGATTGGCTTTGGCGTCCTTGGTATGCCAACCTAATATGCCTGGTGGCGGATGCTCCTTGGCGACTGCCAATGCGAGAGGACCTTCTCTCCCAAGGTCCCACTCTTCATCCTGCTTTACGGTCGCTGGCTTTAACGGCATGGCTGTTGAAAGCCAGGTGCTGAGAGACCGAGGCCTGTCGGATTCGGTTATTTCCACCATGCTGAGGGCACGGAAGTCATCTTCTCGGAAGATTTACCATCGCACGTGGAAGGCCTACATCTCTGTGTGAAGAGATGGGGTGGCATTTACAGCAGGGTGTAGATCAGAAGCTTGCCTTAGGCACCATTAAGGGGCAGTTTTCTTTCAACGACCCTTCTTGGCCTTCCATAGAGATAAAGAGGTGCTACGCCCACAGCCTTCTTTTCTTCCAAAGGTAGTTTGGGCCTTTCATCTTAATCAGGGCATTGTACTTCCATCCTTGTGTTCTCGGCCGTCACATCCCAAGGAGCCTATGTTACATTTCTTAGACGTGGTACATGCTCTGCGGGTGTATCTGTCTGCTACGGCTCCGTTTTGGAGGTCAGACTCACTGTTTGCATCGGCGTCTGGTCCAAAGAAAGGCCTGGCGGTCTCGTCTGCCACCATTTCTCAGTGGATCAGACAGATCATGATTCAGGCTTGTACCCTGGAAGGACGAGCACCTTTTCCTGTCACGGCGCATTCGACCAGGGCAATTGGTGCTTCCTGGGCTTTCCGACATCAAGTGTCTGTCTCGCAGGTGTGAAAGGCGGCGTCCTGGTCGTCCGTTCACACTTTCACCAAGTTTTACAAGGTTGATGTTCGTGCATCTTCAGATGCCTGCTTCGGCTACAAAGTTTTGCAGGCGTCTGTTTAAGGTTGCATCTCCTCCGTTGAGGAGCTCTAGTGTTTTGGGGTGAAGTTTGGGGATATACTAAAACATTTAATGTGAAATTGGCTTAATGTAGCTTAACGAGCAATAAAGTGCCTAAACCTCAATCAATTGTCTTAAAACTGTGCACAGCCTAAGATCTTAACTACCCAAACCTATCCAAGAAGTTTTGTGTGATTCGGGGTCCCACAAGGCAAACTAGGGACATTAAGCTTGTTTTTTAGGGAGCTTAATGTGGCTTAACGTACGAAAAAAATTGTTAAATGTTAACCAATTTCCACCAAACTTCACACAGTAGAAGACTCTATCCATGCCAACATATTCTGAAATTTTCAGCTTATTTGGTTAATCACACCAAAAGTTATTCGCATTAAGCTATATTTTACAATACTAAAACATTTAATGTGAAATTAGCTTAATGTAGCTTAACGAGCAATAAAGTGCCTAAACCTCACTCAATTGCCCTGAAACTTTGCACATCCCAAGATCTCGACCCTACAAACATATCTAAGACATTTCAAGCGATTTGGTGTTCCACAAGGAAAACTAGGGACATTAAGCTTGTTTTTTTGGAAGCTTAACGTACAAAAAATACATTAAATGTTAACCAATTTCCCCCAAACTTCACACAATAGAAGACTCTGTTCATGTCGACATATTCTAGAATTTTCAGCTTATTTGGTTAATCACACCAAAAGTTATTCACATTAAGCTATATTTTACAATACTAAAACATTTAATGTGAAATTAGCTTAATGTAGCTTAACGAGCAATAAAGTGCCTAAACCTCAATCAATTGCCCTGAAACTTTGTACACCCCAAGATCTCAACTACCCAAACATATCCTATACGTTGTGTGCTATTTGGTATCCCACAAGGCAAACTAGAAACATTAAGCTTGTTTTTTTGGGAGCTTAACGTACAAAAAAGACTTTAAATGTTAACCAATTTCCCCCAAATTTCACACAATAGAAGACCCTATCAATGCCAACATATTCTGAAAATTTCAGCTCATTCGGTTAATCACACCAAAAGTTATTCACATTAAGCTATATTTTACAATACTGAAATTGGCTTAACGAGCAAAAAAGTGCCTGAACCTCAATCAATTGCCCTGGAAATGTGCACACCCCAAGATCACGACCTTCCAAACATATCCAAGAAGGTTCAAGTGATTTGGTGTCCCAGAAGGCAAACTAGGGACATTAAGCTTGTTTTTTTGGGAGCTTAATGTAGCTTAACGTACGAAAAAGACCTTAAATGTTAACCAATCTCCCCCAAACTTCATACAATAGAAGACTATGACCATGCCAAAATATTCTGAAATTTTCAGCTCATTTGTTTAATAACACCAAAAGTTATTCACATTAAGCTATATTTTACAATACTGAAATTGGCTTAATGTAGCTTAACGAGCAAAAAAGTGCCTGAACCTCAATCAATTGCCCTAAAACTTTATAAAACCCCAATATCTCGACCTTCCAAACATATCTAAGAAGTTTCAAGTGATTTGGTGTCCCAGAAGGCAAACTAGGGACATTAAGCTTGTTTTTTTGGGAGCTTAATGTGGCTTAACGTACATAAAAGACCTTAAATGTTAACCAATTTTCCCCAAACTTCACACACTAAATGACTCTATCCATGCCAACATCTTCTGAAAATTTCAGCTCATTTGGTTAATTACACCAAAAGTTATTCACATTAAGCTATATTTTACAATACTGAAATTGGCTTAATGTAGCTTAATGAGCAAAAAAGTGCCTGAACCTCAATCAATTGCCCTGAAACTTTGCACACCCCAAGATCTCGACCTTCCAAACGTATCTAGGAAGTTTCAAGTGATTTGGTGTCCCAGAAGGCAAACTAGGGACATTAAGCTTGTTTTTTTGGGAGCTTAATGTAGCTTAACGTACGAAAAATACCTTAAATGTTAACCAATTGTCCCCAAACTTCACACAATAAAAGACTCTATCCATATCAACATATTCTGAAAATTTCAGCTCATTTGGTTAATCACACCAAAAGTTATTATCATTAAGCTATATTTTACCCTTCCCTGTCTCAGTACACAGCAATTCAGCAGCAGCTGTCAAAATAAATAAAAAAAGAAGCAGGCTGGCAAAGTTTATCAACAAACACTTCACAGAAAGTTACATTGAAACATTGTATCAATTGTAATGTTCTGTGTTTTGCATCTATATAGAGATGAACTTTGGTTTGCAGGTGAAAAGATTTAAAGCAACCATGACAAGGCAAAACATTTTTTTTTCTAATTACATGTTCCTCTGTTGAACCCCTTATTAACCCTTTAGTTTTCTCTAATCAGCACTGATTAACTCTATATTCTCCTTCTCTATTCAAATGTAATTTTCCTGGTGATTTTTTTTTCTTTTCTATTTTATTTATCTAATGAACTTTTTTTCAGGTTTTTGTTTGCTTCGCTTAGTAATATTTTTTACAACTTTTTACATATATCTACTGCCTTTTGTTTAGTTTTATTACATTTAATTGTCTAAGGATTGCAAAAAATAAAATAAAAATATTGGTGCAGGACAATATTCACAGAAAAACTTGTTTGACCCTAAAAAAAATTGTACGTATTACGTCATTATCTTAAAGCGGACTTATATCTAAAAATGGAACTTCCACCTTTCGGAATCCTCCCCCGGTCCTTGTCACATTTGACACCTTTCAGGGGTAGGGGAAAGCAGATACCTGTCTAATACAGGTATTTTGCTCCCACTCCCGTGCATAGATAGGCGCAGTACCCGCCGATAACTACGCTACGTTCGGCTCCTCCTCCGTCCCACCGCTGTCTTCTGGGAGACACACAGGTCCCAGAAGACAGCAGGGACCAGTGGGATTGCGCAGAGCGACTCGAGAATGCGCAGTAGGGAGCCAGGCTGTGAAGCAGCAAGGCTTCTCTTTTTCTTTTTTTTTTCACAATCAAGTTTATTGATTCAAAAGTAGCAAAGTTACAATATCAAAGAACAGACAATATGAAAGACCAAAATCCAATCATACATTAACATGGGCATGACATTAACAAAGACGAGTTGGATCGAGTATTTAGTGTTCGAAAAATTTGGGTCGAAGCACGTATTCTTAAGCATTGTTATGTAGAAAGAAAGAAAAAAAAAGGGGGGGAAGTGGGGGGGGAGTTTGACCTTCGATATAAACATCCAGGGGTCGTGTAAGGGTAGTAAACCTTCTGTCAATCAACAGACAATAACAGATGTTAAAAGATAAACCCTAAACATTACAGGGATCAGTATTCTATAATGTATGACAGAATCAGTACAAATCAAGCCACCAACAACTGATAATCATTGGAGTATTTAAACAGTACCCACGGTTGCCAAGTTTCATTGAATTGGTTTGAATCTTCACTTCTCATAGCTATTAATTCCTTTATTCTGTAAATGTAATGTACCCTGTTCAACCAATCCACAATCGAGGGGCATTTAGAGGACTTCCAAAACAGCGGAATTAGCGTTTTGGCGGCTTTTAGTAAGTGCCTTGTCAGTGATTTTTTTGTATCTACGAATGGACATGTGGTTAATATGCAAGAGACAAGCAGCAGCATCAAGTGAGATACTTGTGTCCGTGATCCGTTTGATATGGTGTATTATTTGGGACCAAAAGCCTGATATCATAGGGCAGGACCACCAAATATGGATGAAGGACCCAACGTCACTCTTGCACCTCCAGCATCTATCAGACGCGGTCGGTGACCAAGCCTTTATTTTCTGGGGGGTGATATACCAGTGTGTAAGGATTTTGTACAAAATTACTTGGAACTTGGAGCTTAAGGAACATTTATGTGCAAATACGCACGCTTTTTCCCATTGGCCTTCCGAGAATGTGACATTTAGTTCACTCTGCCATTTATTCTTGTGTTTATCTGGTGCTGGTGTATGGTGGGAGCTTAACCAAGAGTAGGCCAGGGAAGTTGCCTTTAAGATAGGGGAGCCTGAGAGGCAGATTTGTTCCAACTGGGTGGGGGTTTTACAGTATTCTAACTTAAGCCTGCTATTGACCAAAAAATCTTGTGTTTGTAGATAGAAACAAAAACCGGGGTAGGCGTGTCCAAGTTCTGATTTCAACCTGTTAAGAGATTTGATCCTATTGTCCGAGAGACAGTAAGTGGCCAGAAGTTTCCCTGTGCTGACCGTAAGTAATTTAATGTCCATTCCTGGAGGAAAGTCTGGATTATCAGCAAGACTTCTCTTCCCGGTTCCCTTACCGAAGATGACGGCGCCTCCACCCGAGAGCCAAGGGACAGATTGAAGACAGAGAGGGGGCGTTGCCAAACCACGGCTCTGTGTCTTAATGGACACACAAAGCTGCGGCTCTGCTCAAGTGCCCCATAGCAAGCTGCTTGCTGTGGGGGCATTTGGCAGGAAAAAACACTGTACAGAGGAGGTACAGTATGTCACAAAAGTAAGTACACCCCTCACATTTTTGTAACTATTTTATCTTTTCATGTGACAACACAAATGAAGAAATGTCCTTTAAGAGCCATAGCAGGCGTGTGCCCACTGCACGGTGAGGGACCCAATGCACATATCCAGCAAAGCATGGGGGTCCCCCCAAATTCAATTACCTGGCCCTTCAGGTCTAATATGGATTTTAGGGGGAACCCCGCCGCCAATAAAAAAAAAAATGGCGTGGAGTTCCCCCAACAATTCACACCAGACCCCTTATCAGAGCATGTAACCTGGCCTGCCACCGAAAAAAGGTGGGACGAGAGAGCGCCCTCCCTCCTGAACTGTACCACATGTTGATGGGACAAGGGTCTCATCCCCACAACCCTTGCCCGGTGGTTGATGGTATGACAACTCTTATATATGTAAGGCAGGGCCACCCTTTACGTGACCTGTCCCCCTCTGACACAAGGGAAAGCCTGGGCTTCCCCAGTGATGTAGTCAGAGGGTGCGTTAGAGGGGGATGGGTCACGTGACGGGTGGCCCCGCCTCACCTATATAAGAGCCGTCATACAAAACAGACCTCCCCTACAAAACAGCCCCCCCAACAATACAGACCCCCCTACAATACAGACCCCCCTACAACAGTGCAAACACCCCCCCCTTTCAGACCTGTAATGCACCTCGCTAGGCTCAGATGATCAGCGTGCTGCGTGCTGCACACACAGCAATGGTAGATAACACAGAGGAGGGGGAGGCGGCGTGGCTTCACTCTGCTCGGCTATGTGACTGCGAGACAGTCGCAGCCAAGACTTATCAGAGCCACGGCGTGGCCACGAGAGAAGGGGATTGTTGCGGCCGGGACCTGGGTCCGCCGACGGGATGGGTATCACTCAGGGTGCGGCTCTCACCCCCCCTGCAAAGCGAGGCGGCTTCAGCCTGCAGTGTGCTACTTAGGCTGCCGCTGCCTCCCAGTCATCACGCCATGCTGCCCTCTGTCTCTGCCTTTAGTCTTTAGTCACGGAGGGGGGGCACCGGCCTGACACCCCCTTCAGTGTGTGGCACCTGGTGCAGCACACTCCCCCCGCCCCCGACTTACTACCCAACTGCATTAGGCTCTTTTTACACTAAGCTATGTGTTTTGGGCATGTAAAATGTGACAAATTTTTGGTGTGATTTACCAAATGGGGGAAATTAGTTGACATTTTAAGGTCAGTTTTGTAAGTTAAGCTCCCCAAAAAAGAAGCTTAATGATGCTAGTTTGCCTTGTGGAACATCAAATCGCAGGAAACATATAGGATAGTTTTAAGGGGTTGAGATCTTGGGCTGTGCAAAGTTTCAGGTCAATTGATTGAAGTTTAGGCACTTTATTGCTCGTTAAGCTACATTAGGCCAATTTCACATTAAGTTCCAGATTCTCGTAGATGCCGGAGTAGTGTATCGTAAGCTATTTACACTACGCTGCCGCAACTTACAGGAGTAAGTGCCGTATTCTCCAAGCACTTGTTCCGTAATTTGCAGTGGTGTAGTGTAAATGGCCCGGCGTAAGGCCGCGTAATTCAAAGGGGGCGGCTTGTATTTAAATTAAGCGCGCCCCCGTGCCAAACGAACTGCGCATGCGCCAGGCCTTAAACATAGGCCACTGCACATGCTCCATAGTACGCCGCAAATACATTGATTACAGCGGCAATGTAATTAACATACAGGCCTATTCGCGAACGAGTTACGTAAACAACGTAAACGATGGAAAAATACGACGCTGTCCCGAGTCCATACTTAACAGGGCATACGGCGGACCGACGTAAGAAAGGTTACCCCTCATATAGCAGGGGTAACCTTGTGCTTACGGAAACGACGTAAACTACGGCGAAGCGGCGCAAAAACGTTCGGGAATCGGCGTATCAGGCTCATTTGCATATTCAACGCAGAAATCGACGGGAATGCCACCTAGCGGCCAGCGTAACATTGCAACTTAGATCCGACGATGTAAGTGACTTACGCAAGTCGGATCTAAGCAAAATCTATGCGTAACTGATTCTAAGAATCAAGCGCATAGATGCACAGCCCCGCAAACAGAGATACGATGCCGTTGTATCTCCTTTCTGAATCTGGCCCTAAATGTTTTAGCATTGTAAAATATAGCTTAATGTGAATAACTTTTGGTGTGATTAACCAAATGAGCTGAAATATTCATAATATGTTGGCATGGATATATTCTTCTATTGTGTGGAGATTGGTTAACATTTAATGTCTTATATGTACGTTAAGCCACATTAAGCTCCCCAAAACACAAGCTTAATGTCCCTAGTTTGCCTTTTGGTACACCAAATAGCTTGAAACTTCTTGGATAGATTTGGGAAGTTGAAAACTTAGGCTGTGCAATGTTTCAAGAAAATTGATTGAGGTTAAGGCACATTATGGTACGTTAAGCTCTTTACATTAAGTGTTTTAGCATTGTAAAATATAGCTTAATGTGAATAACTTTTTGTGTGATTAACCAAATGATCTGAATACTTATTAATAATTTTCAGAATACGTTGCTATGGAGGGAGTCTTCTATTGTGTGAAGTTTGAGGGAGATTGGTTAACATTTAAGGTATTTTATGTACATTAAGCCACATTAAGCTCCCCAAAAAAACAAGCTTAATGTGCCTAGTTTTCTTTCTGGGTCACCAAATCACTGGAAACTTCTTGGATATGTTTGGAAGGTCGAGATCTTGGGGTGTGAAAAGTTTCAGGGCAATTTATTGAGATTCAGGCACTTTTTTCAGTATTGTCAAATATAGCTTAATGTGAATAACTTTTGGTGTGATTAAACAAATGAGCTGAAATTTTTAGAATATGTTCGCGTGGATAGAGTCTTATATTGTGTGAAGTTTGGGGGGAATTGGTTAACATTTAAGGTCTTTTTTGTACGTTAAGCCACATTAAGCTCCCCAAAAAACATGTTTAATGTCCCTAGTTTGCCTCCTGGGACACCAAATCGCTTGGATATGTTTAAAAGGTGAGATATTGGGGTGTGCAAAGTTTCAGGGCAATTGATTGAGGTTCAGGCACTTTTTTGCTCGTTAAGCTACATTAAAGCGGAGGTTCATCCTAAATATAAGCTCTCCCATGTGATCCAGCATACTGGCGTCAGCGCCAGTATGCTGTTTTTTTTTTTTTTTTTTTTTTTTTTAATCCATCACTTACTGTATTATGGTGAATTTTAATCTCTTTCCCCCACAGTGGACGGATCTAGTATAGCGCGTCACATCTTACGAAAATACCCGATAAGGACTCGGGTAATCTCGGCGAAAATGCGGCGCCTGCACACAGACCTAGGAGCTGACTGCGCAGGCGCCGTATTTCTCCGAGTCCTATTTCGGCGTTTTTCGGAGGGCGTGACGCGCCGTAGGACTCGGAGAAATACGGCGCCTGCGCAGTCAGCTCCTAGGTCTGTGCGCAGGCACCGCATTTTCGCCGAGATTACCCGAGTCCTTATCGGGTATTTCCGTAAGATGTGACGCGCTATACTGACGTTGTCCACCACGGGGGTAAGAGATTAAAATTCACCATAATACAGTAAGTGATGGATTAAAAAAAAAAAAAACAGTATGCTGGATCACATGGGAGGGCTTATATTTAGGGTAAACCACCTCTTTAAGCTACATTAAGCCAATTTCAGTAATGTAAAATATAGCTTAATGTGAATAACTGTTGGTGTGATTAACCAAATGAGCTGACATTTTCAGATTAATGTACCTAGATTGCCTTCTGGGACACATCTTGGATATGTTTGGAAGGTCAAGCTCTTGGGGTGTGCAAAGTTTCAGGGCAATTGATTGAGGTTCATGTACTTTTTGCTCGTTAAGCTACATTAAGCTACATTAAGCCAATTTCAGTATTGTAAAATATAGCTTAATGTGAATAACTTTTGGTGTGATTAACCAAATGAGCTGACATTTTCAGAATATGTTGGCATGGATGTGGTCTTCTATTGTGTGAAATTTGGGGGAAATTGGTTAACATTTAAGGTCTTTTTCGTACATTAAGCCACATTAAGCCCCCCAAAAAACAATCTTAATGTCCCTAGTTTGCCTCCTGGGACACCAAATCGCTTGGATATGTTTTAAAGGTGAGATATTGGGGTGTGCAAAGTTTTAGGGCAATTGATTGAGGTTCAGGCACTTTTTTGCTCGTTAAGCTACATTAAGCTAATTTCAGTATTGTAAAATATAGCTTAATGTGAATAACTTTTATTGTGATTAACCAAATGAGCTGAAAATTTCAGAATATTTTGGAATGGTCAGAGTCTTCTATTGTTTGAAGTTTGGGGGAGATTGGTTAACATTTAAGGTCTTTTTCGTAAATTAAGCTACATTAAGCTCCCAAAAAAACAAGCTTAATGTCCCTAGTTTGCCTTCTGGGACACCAAATCACTTGAACCTTCTTGGATATGTTTGAAAGGTCGAGATCTTGAGGTGTGCAAAGTTTCAGGGCAATTGATTGAGGTTCAGGTACTTTTTTGCTCGTTAAGCTACATTAAGCCAATTTCAGTATTGTAAAATATAGCTTAATGTGAATAACTTTTGGTGTGATTAACCAAATGAGCTGATATTTTCAGAATATGTTGGCATGGATGTGGTCTTCTATTGTGTGAAATTTGGGGGAAATTGGTTAACATTTAAGGTATGTTTTGTACGTTAAGCTCCCAAAAAAACAAGCTTAATGTTCCTTGTTTGCCTTGTGGACCATCAAATCACTTGAAATGTCTTAGATATGTTTGTAAGATCTTGGGATGTGCAAAGTTTCAGGGCAATTAATAGAGGTTTAGGCACTTTATTGCTCGTTAAGCTACATTAAGCTAATTTCACATTAAATGTTTTAGTATTGTAAAATATAGCTTAATGCGAATAACTTTTGGTGTGATTAACCAAATAAGCTGAAATTTTCAGAATATGTTAGCGTGGATTGGGTCTTCTACTGTGTGAAGTTTGGTGGAAATTGATTAACATTTAAGGTCTTTTTCGTACGTTAAGCCACATTAAGCTCCCCAAAAAACAAGCTTAATGTCCATAGTTTGCCTTGTGGGACCCCGAATCACACAAAACGTCTTGGATAGGTTTGGGTAGTTAAGATCTTAGGCTGTGCAAAGTTTTAAGACAATTGATCAAGGTTTAGTTACATTATGGTACGTTAAGCTCTGTTTTTGCATTGTAAAATATAGCTTAATGTGAATAAATTTTGGTGTGATAACCCAAATGAGCTAAAATTTTCAGAATATGTTAGCATCGATAGAGCTTTCTACTGTGTGAAGTTTGGGGGAAATTGGTTAACCTTTAAGGTATTTTTCGTACGTTAAGCCACATTAAGCTCCCCAAAAAACAAGCTTAATGTACCTAGTTTGCCTTCTGGGACACCAAATCGCTTGAAACTTCTTGGATATGTTTGAAAGGTGAGATATTGGGGTGTGCAAAGTTTCAGGGCAATTGATTGAGGTTCAGGCACTTTTTTGCTCGTTAAGCTACATTAAGCTACATTAAGCCAATTTCAGTATTGTAAAATATAGCTTAATGTGAATAACTGTTGGTGTGATTAACCAAATGAGCTGAAATTTTCAGAATATGTTGGCGTGGATGTGGATGTGGTCGTCTATTGTGTGAATCTTGGGGGAGATTGGTTAACATTTAAGGTATTTTTCGTACATTAAGCCACATTAAGCTCCCCAAAAAACAATCTTAATGTCCCTAGTTTGCCTCCTGGGACACCAAATCGCTTGGATATGTTTTAAAGGTGAGATATTGGGGTGTGCAAAGTTTTAGGGCAATTGATTGAGGTTCAGGCACTTTTTTGCTCGTTAAGCTACATTAAGCTAATTTCAGTATTGTAAAATATAGCTTAATGTGAATAACTTTTATTGTGATTAACCAAATGAGCTGAACATTTCAGAATATTTTGGCATGGTCAGAGTCTTCTATTGTTTGAAGTTTGGGGGAGATTGGTTAACATTTAAGGTCTTTTTCGTAAATTAAGCTACATTAAGCTCCCAAAAAAACAAGCTTAATGTCCCTAGTTTGCCTTCTGGGACACCAAATCACTTGAACCTTCTTGGATATGTTTGAAAGGTCGAGATCTTGAGGTGTGCAAAGTTTCAGGGCAATTGATTGAGGTTCAGGTACTTTTTTGCTCGTTAAGCTACATTAAGCTACATTAAGCCATTTTCAGTATTGTAAAATATAGCTTAATGTGAATAACTTTTATTGTGATTAACCAAATGAGCTGAACATTTCAGAATAGTTTGGCATGGTCAGAGTCTTATACTGTGTGAAGTTTGGGGGAGATTGGTTAACATTTAAGGTATTTTTCGTAAATTAAGCTACATTAAGCTCCCAAAAAAACAAGCTTAATGTCCCTAGTTTGCCTTCTGGGACACCAAATCACTTGAACCTTCTTGGATATGTTTGGAAGGTCGAGATCTTGGGGTGTGCACATTTCCAGGGCAATTGATTGAGGTTCAGGCACTTTTTTGCTCGTTAAGCTACATTAAGCCAATTTCAGTATTGTAAAATATAGCTTAATGTGAATAACTTTTGGTGTGATTAACCGAATGAGCTGAAATTTTCAGAATATGTTGGCATTGATAGGGTCTTCTATTGTGTGAAATTTGGGGGAAATTGGTTAACATTTAAAGTCTTTTTTGTACGTTAAGCTCCCAAAAAAACAAGCTTAATGTTTCTAGTTTGCCTTGTGGGATACCAAATAGCACACAACGTATAGGATATGTTTGGGTAGTTGAGATCTTGGGGTGTACAAAGTTTCAGGGCAATTGATTGAGGTTTAGGCACTTTATTGCTCGTTAAGCTACATTAAGCTACATTAAGCCAATTTCAGTATTGTAAAATATAGCTTAATGTGAATAACTTTTGGTGTGATTCACCAAATGAGCTGACATTTTCAGAAAATGTTGGCATGGATGTGGTCTTCTATTGTGTGAAATTTGGGGGAAATTGGTTAACATTTAAGGTCTTTTTTGTACGTTAAGCTCCCAAAAAAACAAGCTTAATGTTCCTTGTTTGCCTTGTGGACCATCAAATCACTTGAAATGTCTTAGATATGTTTGTAAGTTCGAGATCTTGGGATGTGCAAAGTTTCAGGGCAATTGATTGAGGTTTAGGTACTTTATTGCTCGTTAAGCTACATTAAGCTAATTTCACATTAAATGTTTTAGTATTGTAAAATATAGCTTAATGCGAATAACTTTTGGTGTGATTAACCAAATAAGCTGAAATTTTCAGAATATGTTAGCGTGGATAGGGTCTTCTACTGTGTGAAGTTTGGGGGAAATTGGTTAACATTTAAGGTCTTTTTCGTACGTTAAGCTACATTAAGCTCCCAAAAAAACAAGCTTAATGTCCCTAGTTTGCCTTGTGGGATACCAAATAGCACAAAACTTATAGGATATGTTTGAGTAGTTGAGATCTCAGGCTGTGCAAAGTTTCAGGGCAATTGATTGAGGTTTAGGCACTTTATTGCTCGTTAAGCTACATTAAGCCAATTTCACATTAAATGTTTTAGTATTGTAAAATATAGCTTAATGTGAATAACTTTTGGTGTGATTACCCAATGAGCTGAAATTTTCAAAATATGTTACTATGGATAGAGTCTTCTATTGTGTGAGAGATTGGTTAACATTTAAGGTCTTTTTCGTACGTTAAGCCACATTAAGCTCCCAAAAAAACAAGCTTAATGTCCATAGTTTGCCTTGTGGAACACCAAATCGCTTGAAACTTCTTGGATATGTTTGGAACGTGGATTTCTTGGGGTGTGCAAAGTTTCAGGGCAATTGATTGAGGTTTAGGCACTTTTTTGCTCGTTAAGCTACATTAAGCCATTTTCACATTAAATGTTTTAGTATGTCCCTGAAGTTTTGGTTTTTGATTGCTGTTCCCACCCCATCTTATTTTTATTGTGTTTATGTGTACTAAAATTCATTGAAGTGGATGTAATCCTAATTCATGAAATTTGAGCTAGGCACATATATCTTTAGTGTTTTTTTTTTTTTGTTTATCTCTCTTCAAAGCTATATGTCCTGTAGATGTCTCCTGTCCCATTCTTCTGTTATCAGCCTGATAACTTCTGACAAGTTCTCCATCAACTGTGATAAAAGGAGCCTGAGTTTTTTTTGTTGGGGGTTGCTATAAATGGATTAGCACAGTCCAAAGATCTGCTCTGAAAGTCTCCTACATATGAGGAGAGGTGGAGTGTGCCTTTCCTCCAATCAGCTGTATGCTAAACATCAAGACGTCCGGTAGCTTGCGCGCAGAAGCGAACACGCATGCAAGTCCCGCCCACATATGTAAATGCAGTTTAAACCCCACATGTGAGGTATCTTCGCGTGAGTTCGAGCGTGTGCAACAATTCTAGCACTAGACCTCCTCTAACTCGAAAATAGTAACCTGTATAAAAATTGAAAGCGTTGCCTATGGAGATTTTTAAGTATCGAAGTTTGGCACCATTACATGCGTGTGCGCAATTTTAAAGTGTAACATGTTAGGTATCTATTTACTCGGCGTAACATCTTTCACATTATACAAAAAAATTGGGCTAACTTTACTGTTTTATTTTTTAATTCATGAAACTGTATTTTTTTCCCCAAAAAAAAGGTCTACCGTGCGGGGGAAAAAAAGTTGCAATGACCGCCATTTTATTCCCTAGGGTGTCTGCTAAAAAAAATTATATATATATATATATATATATATATAATGTTTGGGGGTTCTGATTAATTTTCTAGCAAAAGAATTTGGTTTTTACATGAAGGAGAGAAGTGCCAAAATAGGCCTGGTGGTTAAAGTGTATTTTTTCCTGAAAATTTGCATTTGATAAACGGCTGCGCAAATATTGTGCGACATAAAAATTTGCAGCAACCGCCATTTTATTCTCTAGGACCTCTGCTTTCAGAAAATATATAATGCAATTATATAATGTTTTAAGTAATTTTCTAGTAAAAAAATGCTGATTTTACCATGTATGAGAGATCTCAGAATCGGCCCGGACAGCAGTGGTTAACCACACTTTTTATACATTAGGTTAATTATATTTGGATACTGTGTTTTTGAAATGTTGTTTGCTTCTTTTCTTTACATCTAAGGCAGGGGTCTCAAACTCAAAATACCTGAGGGCCGCAAGACAAGTTTTCATATCCCATGGGGGACCGCATTCAAACTTCAAAAACAGTACTGGTGTCAGCGGACGCATTATTAACTCCCAGCACTGGTGTCAGCAGATGCATTATTAACCCCTACTATTGGTGTCAACAAACGCATTATTAACCCTGACCACTGCACTGCACACGGACCACTACACATGGACCACTGCACTGCACACTGCCGACAGACCACTACACATTGCCGACAGACCACTACACTACACCCTGACCACTCACCATCATGGCACAGAAAATCAAGGCTCGGGGCACAGCACATCAGGGCTCAGGGCACAGCACATCAGGGCTCAGGGCACAGCACATCAGGGCTCAGGGCACAGCACATCAGGGCACAGGGCACAGCACATCAGGGCACAGGGCACAGCACATCAAGGCACAGAGCCCAGCACATCAAGGCACAGAGCCCAGCAAATCGGGGCACATGGCACTGCACATCAAGGCACAGAGCCCAGCAAATTAGGGCACATGGCAGAGCACATCAGGGCACAGCACATCAGGGTACAGCACATCAAGGCACAGAGCCCATCAAATCGGGGTACAGGGCACAGCACATCAAGGCTCAGAGCCCAGCAAATTAGGGCACAGCACATCAGGGCACAGCACATCAGGGTACAGGGCACAGCACATCAGGGTACAGCATATCAAGGCTCAGAGCTCAGCAAATCAGGGCACAGCACATCAGGGTACAGCACATCAGGGCACATGGCACAGCACATTAGGGAACAGCACATCAGGCACAGAGCACGGAACTTCAGGGTACAGGGCACAGCGCACATCAGGGCACAGCACACAGCGCACATCAGGGTACAGGGCACAGCGCACATCAGGGTACAGCACATCATGGCACAGAGCCAAGCAAATTAGGGCACAGGGCATCAGGGCACAGTGCACATCAGGGCACAGCGCACATCAGAGCACAACAGGGTACAGGGCACATCAGAGCACAACAGGGTACAGGGCACATCAGAGCACAACAGGGTACAGAGCACAGCACATAGGGGTACAGCACAACAGGCCACATCAGGGTACAGGGCACGGCACATCAGGACAGGGCACATGAAACAGCACATCAGGGTACAAAGCCCAGCAAATCAGGGTACATGGGCCACAATCAGGGTACATGGGCCACAATCAGGGCACATGGGGCATATCAGGGCACATGGGGCATATCAGGGCACATGGGGCATATCAGGGCACATGGGGCATATCAGGGCACATGGGGCATATCAGGGCACATGGGGCATATCAGGCCACATGGGGCATATCAGGCCACATGGGGCATATCAGGCCACATGGGGCATATCAGGGCACATGGGGCATATCAGGGCACATGGGGCATATCAGGGCACATGGGGCATATCAGGGCACATGGGGCATATCAGGGCACATGGGGCATATCAGGGCACATGGGGCATATCAGGGCACATGGGGCATATCAGGGCACATGAGAGCACATCAGGCACAGCACATCAGTACAGGGCACAGGGTACCCTGATGTACAGAGCCCAGCACATCAGGGTACATGAGGCACATCAGGGTACATGGGGCACAATCAGAGCACATCAGGGCACATGAGAGCAAATCAGGGCAAAGGTCAGCGTTTACTTGTTGTTTTCTTCAGATGCAGAGCAGTGCAGGAAGCATCTGTCAGAGGTTCACTTCTCTCTCATGTCACGCTGCTACTCCCCAGCGGCCCCTCCTCTCTTCTCGTCCATCCCAGATGATGTCACAAGCAAATGGGGATGGAAGAGAGGAGGGGCCGTCGGGGAGTAGCAGCGTGACATGAGAGAAGTGAGGTAAGAGAGGTATGGACTCCAGAGATAGAGTTATAATTTTGCCCCTGTACAAATCATTAGTAAGACCTCATCTGGAATATGCAGTCCAGTTTTGGGCACCAGTTCTCAAAAAGGATATCGGAGAACTGGAGAAAGTGCAGAGAAGGGCAACTAAACTGATAAAAGGCATGGAGGAGCTCAGCTATGAGGAAAGATTAGAAAAACTGAATTTATTCACTCTTGGGAAGAGGAGAATAAGGGGGGATATGATCAACATGTACAAATACATAAGAGGTCCGTATAGTGAACTTGGTGTTGAGTTATTCACTTTAAGGTCAACACTGAGGACAAGGGGGCACTCTTTACGTCTGGAGGAAAAGAGATTTCACCTCCAAATACGGAAAGGTTTCTTCACAGTAAGAGCCGTGAAAATGTGGAACAGACTCCCTCCAGAGGTGGTTCTGGCCTGCTCAGTAGCTTTAAGAGAGGCCTGGATTATTTCCTAAATGCACATAATATAAGTGAGTACTAAGTTTTGTAGGTAAAGTTGATCCGGGGTAAATCCGATTGCCTCTCGGGGGATCAGGAAGGAATTTTTTCCCCTCCGGTAGCAAATTGGATCATGCTCTGCTGGGGTTTTTTGCCTTCCTCTGGATCAACTGTGGGTATGGAGTTGGGTGTATGGGATGTACTGTGTTTTATTTTGTTTGTTTATTTATTTTTATGGTTGAACTGGATGGACTTGTGTCTTTTTTCAACCTGACTAACTATGTAACTATGTAAGTGAACCTCTAACAGACGCTTCCTGTGCTACTCTTCATGCACCTCGATCTACACTTCCGCGGCACCCACCCTGCCTGCGGGCCATTTATTACCGGTCCGCGCGGTACTTTGAGACCCCTGATCTAAGGGAATTGGGAATATATAAATGGTTTATGGTTAACTTCCATAGCTTAATTTTTAAAAACATGCCCTAATTTTTAATTTGAGTTGCACTTAAAATATACTAATTTTTTGATTGTGGTGTTTTTCTGTTTTATAGCGTATTGCTGGAATAACGGCAATGTTACAGCGCTCCTTAGAAGGTCTCCTTTTGGAAGGACTTCAGACCTCAAATGTGGATATAATCCGTCACTGTTTGCGGACATATGCTACGATTGACAAAACAAAAGATGCAGAAGCTCTTGTTGGCCAGATTTTGGTGAAACCGTACATTGATGAGGTATGCCTTTATCCTGCCCATAAAACATTATGGTTTAAACACAAAGCCTTAAAGGGGTTTTAAAGGTTTGTTTTTTATTTTCTAAATAGGTTACTTTAAGCTAGTGCATTGTTGGTTCACTTACCTTTTCCTTCAATTTCCATTCTAAATGTATTTTTTTCTTTGTCTGAATTTCTCACTTTCTGTTCTCCCTTAGTAAGGTGTTCAGTGAGCTGTTCTAAATTACTTTCCACCGCTTGGATGATGGTGGAAAGCTTACTGAGGAGAAACATGAAGTGAGAAATTCAAACAAAGAAAACTATTTTTTAGAAGGGAAATCGAAGGAAAAGGTAAGTAAACCAACAATGCACTAGCTTAAAGGAACCAATTTAGAAAATAAAAGACTGACCTTTACAACCCCCTTTAACAAATATTACAACATTGAATGTACAGCACAAATCTAATACTTTTATTTAACCACTTAAGACCCGGACCAATACGCTGGTAAATGACCCAAGGTGTTTTTGCGATTCGGCACTGCGTCGCTTTAACAGACAATTGCGCGGTCGTGCGACGTGGCTCCCAAACAAAATTTGCGTCCTTTTCTTCCCACAAATAGAGCTTTCTTTTGGTGGTATTTGATCACCTCTGCGATTTTTATTTTTTGCGCTATATACAAAAATAGAGCGACATTTTTGAAAAAAAAACACTATTTTTTACTTTTTGTTAAAAAAAAATCAAATAAACTAAATTTTAGTCAAACATTTAGGCCAAAATTTATTTAGCCACATGTCTTTAGTAAAAAAAAAAAATCGCAATAAAAAAAAATAGCTACCTAGCGGGAACAGCGACACTAATACAGCGATCAGAAAAATGATCGCTTAGTGACGCTGGCAATAGGGAGTGAAAGGGTTAACTAGGGCGGTGATCAGGGGGTTAAAACTTTATTAGGGGGGGTGGGGGGGCTATCCTGGACCTAACACTAACTGTTTTTTACAGTGCCTGTCACACTGACACTAAATGCAGTGATTAAATCACTGCATTCAGTAACACTGTGACAGGGGGGTGGGGGGGGCGATCACAAGGGGTTAATATGCCTATGTGAGTGTGTGTCAGTGTTGTGTTGGTGCACACTTACTTGTGATGTCTTCTCTCATCAGCAGCGCTGGGAAACAGCGCTGCGATGAGAGAATACATCATTTCCTCCTTCCTGTGTAAACACAGGAGGAGGAAGTGACAGGCTGGGAGCGCGCTCCCATTGGCTGGGAGCGATCGCGGGGGGGGCGGATATCACGGACATCCGCCCGCAGATCCCGGATCGCTCCCAGAGGTAGGGAGACCCCCGAACTGCACTCAGGCGGGGACGTAAATTTACGCCCTTGTGCCTGTACGAGCCATGTTGTGGCCGTATATGTGCGTGCGGGGGTCTTTAAGTGGTTAACCAAGAATAACAGAGCCTCTTCTTCATCAGATTTTGTTTTACATAATCATAGAAGATATCTGAAATGGCTTGCCTATTCTTATCTACAGTGTTGTTAGTATATAGGTAAATGTTTTCCTGTTTTTTAATAGACTGATTTAGGATTGTTCTGTCCTTGGTGATTCCTTACACTGCTGGTATGCTTTACCAGATAGGAAGAACATAGAATATCAATAATAGGATTAAAAATAAGACACAGTAAAATATTTTGGCATTGTCATAGAATTGCCAAAGCTTTATCTGATCATGGACAATTGGGAAAATAGATGTTGTACGAGTAAACTTGGAGGATAAAGGGTACAATTATTGTAGCTCAGGGGGAAGGAAGTTGACCAGGAGCTGACCATGCACAGGACAGAGAGGAAGCAGATAACAAATAAGTTATAGGCTGTGTAACACATAGCCATAGGGACTTTTATGAAATATTTAATGTCTGCTTGTGAATTTTGTCTGTTGTACCTGTCAAAACCGTGTGTTCCATGTTTAAAGACTTCTTACTAATCAAGAGGATAGCATTGTTGAAAACGGACAAATGCCAAAATGCTGGAACCTAAATGGTTTAACAAAGTAGTAACCACCAGACTTTGTGAGTTGAACTACCATAAAAATCATAGATTGGAGCTATGTTTTGTTAAAAGCAGGAGATGGTAGTCTAAAGAGATCTGGTGAACAGGGGCATATATTTAGGCTGTAGCGTGGATAGTGTGGGGATACCTGTAGGAGAAGCTAATGCAGTCATTGACAGGAGAGCTACCAAAGAATAAAGTGGAGAGTTGCTGCAACTGTGTAGAATAGGGGGAGATGCCTGAAAATGTAGTGTGAATGATCGAGTGAGGTGCTGTTAGACATTCAGTATGTGTATAGTGGAAACTCCCATATAATAGGTATGTGCATTGGGAGACATACCAGAGAATATCCTGAGGAAAGGTTTTTGGTTCAAGAGAACCTAGTGGGGTAATGGGACTGTCACAGAACTAGTGTTTGTTGGGTATTACCAGAATATACATACACAAACAGTGGCGGTAAATATGCCAGAGAATAAAGTGCAGTTGGTGTAAGAAGAGCAGATATAGAAGCTACTGCAAACACTTTGGAGACTTGTGTTGCAATGTGTCGTGGGGGACATAAAAACTGATGATGAAGAAATATCTCGTAGGGTATGGGCACTATTAAAGTGAAACTTTGGGCAAAATTATTATTTCTCTTTCGTTCATGGCCGGAAGCAGCAGCAATCTTGACAAAGTGGGTATTGGCCTTTGATTAGGAGTGACTAGGCAAAAAACTTGTTAGAAAGTGTTAATCGCATCACACACTGTACAGTACCGCCCAGGGGGCGGTCCCTATGGGTATAACCCCTCTCCCTGCATCTTGCAGCTCATTTTTTTTTTCCTGCCTAGCATAGGAGAAGGACGTGGCTCCCTTCGGGCTAATGGCCTGGAGATTTTTATTTTCTATATTTTGTTCCTGTGATCTTCTATCAACTGCCGACTGGGTGACGGGCTGGATCCCAGATCCTTGTAGTCTCCCCAGTTTTGGCCATTGAGCGTGTACCGACCTTGGCTACGCACTGGGTCGTCCACGACATGCCCGTCGCTCTACAGGTGGCCTACACGGTCCGGGGCACGCATATGACCGATCTATATGGCAGAGTCATCTGTGTGTTTCTCCCTCCGTGCGATCGGTGGCCATTTTGACAGTGCCTGGCGTCTGTTTTGGCCTCTATCTGCCGCTCCGCTGCCTTTTTGGCTGCGACCGGCACCCGTTTGGCCTCTACCTGCCACCCGGCTACCATTTTGGCCTCCATCTGCCTCTCGGCAGCCATTTACTTATGGTCTGCACAGTTTACAGTACGGCCGCTCGGCGCCCGTTTTGCGAGGGTTCTTGGCCTCTAGCACTCGTTTAATATGCGCAAATTAACACACGCTGCGGAGGCTCAGACTGACACAGGCGGCTGTAGAAAAAGCACCTCAGACGGGAGGCAGATGGCAGCTGTGTGATGACTGTTCTAGGGTGGTGAGTCCTCTGGGGGGGCCCTTTGTCTCTGCGGCAGCTAGGAGGGTGGGGTGTTGTTACCTTGCCTGGAGTCCCTGTGTGTCAGGCGCATAGGTCAGCATGGCTTCAGAAGCGGACGCATCTCCCCTGGTGTCTCACGCTCACTGAATGGGCTAAATTGTTGCACCATGGGTTAAAGGAAAGACAGGCTCCCTCAGAAGAGGTGGCGCTGGCCAACCAGTTGGTACAGGGCCTTAAGTTTGTCTGCGAGTCAGCTTTGGATATGATTCCCTTGCTGCCTCAGCCTATGCGTGATGTTGCGCCGTCTGATCTGGCTAAAGGGTTGGTCTGCGGACCAATCTTCCAAGAAAGCCTTGATGGATTTGCCCTTTAAGGGCGACAAACTGTTTGTTTGGAGCATCTCTGGATGACATTATTAGGGATACCACTGGAGTTAAGCGCGCTCTGGAAGGCAAGGAGCCACGCTGTCCACATAAAGGTCTGCCCCGCCCATCTCACGGGTAGGGGGGACGGTTTCGCAAATTTGCGGCTTGGTGGACGTCTCTGATCTCCGACCAGTGGGTTTGCAAAGTAATTTCCAAAGGGTACAAGATAGTTTCTATCTTGTCGAACCAAGATGATTTCTTCCCTCCAACGTCCAGCTTCATCCAGCTCGTCGGGGTAGCCCTGTTAGGGGCGGTTCAGGATCTGCTGGTATGTGGGGTGATCATTCCTGTCTCAGTACAGGAACGATTTTAGGGGTTTTACTCAAATATGTTTATAGTACCCAAGAAAGATGGGGTTCGTCCAATCCTGGACCACAAGGCTCTCAATTGCTTTGTGAAAGTACAAAGATTCCGGATGTAGCCTGTTCGCCCTGTCTGCTGCTTTTCATCCGGGGGACTTTCTGGCATTCTTGGACATCAAGGACGCATACTTGTATGTCCCCATATGCACCAGGCTTTGGAGATGTCTGCGCTTTGTAATCGGGGAGGACCACTATCAATTTGTGGCTCTCCCTTTCGGTCTGGCATCGGCACCGAGGGTGTTCACCAAGGTCCTCGCCCTGATTCTGGCCCTGCTAAGACAGCATGGAATTGCTATCATGGGTTACTTGGACGGTCTTCTGAGGTCCGCTTAAACTCAGAATTAAAGGATAGTTGGTTCTGGACTCCTCAGAGGTGAGGGTTTTTCTCCCGGTGGAAAAGTTGCGGACCCTTTGGGCTGCCGTGCGTCAGTTGACATCCCAAAGATGGTAGTCACTCTGCTCCTGCATTCGAGTCCTGGGCCTCATGGTAGCCTCCTTTTTAAGGTGGTTCTGTATGCTCAATTTCACATTTTGAGTTTTGCAGAAGGAAATTCTGTCCAGATGGGACAAGTGTCCATGTCCATCGTCCCTGGATTGTCAGATCAGGGTGAGCCACCTAGTCAGAAACTCCCTGGTTTGGTGGCTGACATCACTGGCACTTCTGTCCTGGAAATCGTTCTTTCCTTTTCACTGGGCAGTGATCACGACGGACACCAGCCTTACAGGTTAGGGGGGAGTCTGCTGTGTTCAGTCGGCCCAGGGTCGCTGGGCCTTGGAGGAATCCCGCCTGACGATCAGTGTCCTGGAACTTCGGGCATTCTGGCTTTGCCTCTCCACGTGGTCTCGGAGGCTACGGGGGCGCCCAGTCGGGGTCCAGTCAACCATCAAGGAGAACCGAGAAGGAGGCCGCTCGCATCCCGAGATGGGCAGACAGGAGCGTACCGGCCCTGTCGGTCGTGTACATTCTGGGTGTGGAAAACTGGCAGGCGGACTAAGGTCTCTACACCCGGATGCGTTTCAGCTCCTTTTCCAAAGGTGGGGCGAGCTGGACGTAGATCTCCTGGCTTCTTGACTCAATCAGAAGGTATTGAGGTTTGTAGCCAGGTCAAGAGACCCATGGGCAGACGTGACGGACGCGTTGGTGGCACCGTGGCCTCAGTATCGGCTAATATATGCCTTCCCTTCCCTAAAGTTCCTGCCTCCTCTGCTTTGCAGAGTAGAGGCAGAAGGGATTCCAATGATTCTAATTGCTCTGGTGTATTGTCACATTCCGCTTCCCATCACAGATTTCTCTGGAAGTGACGTTCTGTCGCCACCATCTTGCTACACCCCACGCCATTGCACAGTAATGATAGAGTGAGAGGGGGGCAAGCGGCCATCTTCTTACACCCATCTGAGTTTTAGATTTCAGTTATTTTCAACACAAAACGGAGCTTAAATACAGTGTTTGGAATCCGACGGACTGTTAACATGTTAAATGTGAAAATCAGAGGTGTTCTGTCACATTAGCAACCATCTAAGGTCAGCAGGTTTGCTGCTGCTTTAAAAGTTTAACATGTAAACAGTCCGTCGTATTTCCAAACACTGTATTTAAGCATATAAGCTCAGTTTTGTGTTGAAAATAACTGTAAAAATGTAAAACTCCGGTGGGTGTAACAAGATGTCCGATTGCCCCCTTCAAACTCTATTATTACTGTGTAGGAGTGTGGGGATTAACAAGATGGCGGCGACAAAACGTCACTTCCGGAGCATTCTGTGATAGGGAGCGGAATGTGACACTACACCGGATTGGCCTCGGCGTCCTTGGTATGCCGACCTAGTGTGTCTAGTAGCGGATGTCCCTTGGCATCTACCGATACGAGAGGACCTTCTGTCGCAAGGTCCTATACTTCATCCTGCTTTACAGACGCTGGCTTTAACGGCATGGCTATTGAAAGCCAGGTACCAAGATGCCGAGGCCTGTCGGATTCAGTGATTTATACCACGAGGAGGGCTTGAAAGTTATCCTCTAGGAAGATTTAACATCGCACTTGGAAGGCCTACATATCCATGTGTGAGGAAATGGGGTGGCATCCATCTACTTATTTGGTCATCAGAATCCTGCTGTTCCTACAGCGTGGGGTGGACCAAAAGCTTGCCTTAGGCACGATTAAGGGGCAGATTTCTGCCCTGGTTGTCTTCTTTCAACGACCATCGGTGGCTCACTCTCTGGTGAGTATGTTTGTGCAGGGGGTTTGGCATGTGGCCCCTCCGGTCCGACCTCCACTACCTCCGTGTAACTTTTTTTTTTTCTTTTAAGTTTAAATCTAGTTTTCATTAAGAACTTCTTATTGTTTACACTTAGAACTTACTTGTATATACCTCCGTGTGACTTGAATCTGGTCCTCTCGGTACTTCAGAACCCACCGTTTGAAAACATTAGGGAAATTCCCTTGTTGACACTTTCTCTGAAAGTGGTCTTTTTGGTGGCTGTTACGTCAGTTAGATGGGTTTCTGAGCTGGCAGCCTTGTCGTGCAAGGCTCCCTATCTGGTTTTCCACAAGGCGAAGGTGGTGCTGCGTCCGCAGCCTTCCTTTCTTCCTAAGGTCGTTTTGGCTTTTCGTCTCAATGAGAACATTGTACTTCCATCCTTGTGTCCTTGTCCGTCGCCTCCTAAGGAGGCGGCGTTGCAATCCTTGGACATTGTCTGAACTCTGAGAGTATGCTTGTCTGCTACTGCTTCGTTCTGGAGGTCAGACTCACTGTTTGTTTTGGTGGCTGGTCCCAAGAAGGGCCTGGCGGTCTCATCGGCCACCATCTCTAGGTGGATCGACAGATCGTGATTCAGGCTTCTGCCATAAAGGGGCGGGCGCCTCCCTTTCCTGTTATGGCACATTTGACCAGGGCAAGGTCTTGCAGGCGGCTGTCTAAGGTTGCAACTCAGTTGAGAAGCTCTGTTTTGTTTTGGGGTGAAGTTTGTTTAATGCTGTTGCCACCCCTCATTTTTTACACTGCTTTGGGACGTCCCACTTTGTCAAGATTGCTGCTGTGTCTGTCCATGAACGAAAGAGAAAATACGTTTTTTTGTACTCGCCTTAAAATCCTTTTCTCTGAGTTTATGGACGGACACTGCACCCACCCCTCCTTTTTTATGTTTTGTACTGCTTTTTGTCGAAGGTGCAAGATTCGAGGAGTGGGGTAATACCCAGAGGGACCACCCCCTGGGCAGTACTGTACAGTGTGTGATGTGATTAACTTTCTAACAAGTTTTCTGCCTAGTCACTCCTAATCGAAGGCTAAACCCCACTTTGGCAAGATTGCTGCTGCGTCCGTCCATGAACTCGGAAGAAAAGGATTTTACAGTGAGTACAAAAAAACATATTTTCTTTCTCGTACATCACGGGACACAGAGCAGCATATTCATTACTATATGGGTTATATGGAGTACCTTCAGGTGTGGACACTGGCAATCTCAAACAAACAGGAAGTCCCTCCCTATATAACCCCCTCCCATAGAGGAAATACCTCAGTTTTTTCGCCAGTGTCTTAGGTGTTGGTCACGGAATAGCTTTGCTCCACATCCTTGGGATTAAGGGCGCGCTAACCGGATCTGTCCAAGGAGCCTCAGTGCCAAAGTGGACAGTACCCGGGCCCCAAACCGTGGGGTTTTGCCTATAATGCTTCTCTTTGGAGGGCTGGACCCTGGGCCCAGGACTTGGAGTTCGTAAAGACCATAAGTTCCTGTTTGCCAGGGTGCTATATAGGTCCAGGACAGTGGGTACCTTCATAGGACCCCAGGGCCTGAAGGTCTACTACGCTACCCACGGAGATGGGAGAAGATTGGACCGTTTTGCAAAACATCCTGCGGCATGGAGCAGGTAAGAGGGGAGCCTGCGGGACTTGGTTCGACAGCAGGCTCTCCAGGGGAGATCTTAAGGGGGGTAGCCTGAGTATGCTCTGCATTGGCACCATGGTCACTATGTCTGATGGACAGGATGCCCTGAAATGTTTCCCCCCATCACTTGATCCCCCTACCTACCTATCTATGTATGTTTGCTAGCTACCTGCTGCTCGCTGGTTGAAGATCTTTTTTATAAAAAAAAAAAAAAAAAACAGATCTGTCTCTAGGCTAAAGGGACTCCTTAGGGGGGCCTGTTTTAGCCTTACCTTGCCGGGATTCAAAATCTGCCGCCTGATGCGTCCTCCAACCTGCATTCCTGGGCTCCAGAGTGCGTCTCCTCCTGGGCTCTCCTCCCCCGACAGTCGCGCGCGTGCACGCGCGCATGCATATAGAAAATGTTCGCGCCGTTCGGGGGGGGGGGGCGGGGAGCGTGACTGCAGTGTAGAGTGGGCGTGCCTTCAATTGCTGTTATACACAGCAGACGCGTTCTTAGCTCAGTTCAGAGCTGAGCTGGAGAGAGAGGACGTAGAGCTGGCAGCACAGTGACTCCCGGTGGCGAGAAGGGGTACTACATGCTGGAGTCAGCTCCAATACTTTTTGTTAAGCCAAAATCCCCTTGGCAACAGGTTGAATGCTGGCAAACATGTTGGGGGTGGGGCTGTATGTGGTGAATAATATTATAAAAGAAAACATACTGAGCCCCACCGTTTTTGGGCATTAGTGATCCTATTGTCCCCTAAACCTTATTTTTTTGTACTCCTGGCTATAACAGTCTGTTGTTGTAAGCGGAGTCCTTCGGTTTTGTATTATGGCTTCCAAGGGTTCAGGATCAAAACACAAAAAAAAAAAAAAGAGAAAAGGCAAAGACAAAGGGGTTCCTCCTCTGGTTCTGATGATATGCCAATACTTTCCCCACAGGTTATTCCTATAGGGGTCACCCTGGATAAGCCATTAAGGGGGTCTGGTGCTGAGGCTGGCCCAGGTCGGCCCAACCCTGTGTTATCACAGAGGAGATGCTAGCCGTCACCCTAGGGGGGCTAGAGAAAAAAGGTTAACAGCTATGATCGCTGGCTCTTTTTCTGGCAAGAAGCGGACTAGATCCCCATCGCCAAAAGGGACAGAACCTGGAGGATCTACCACTGAAGAAACATTTTCAGCCTCCCAGACGGAGAGTCTGTGGGTCCAGTCTTTGACAGACATGGTCCGCTCGGCATTTAATTTGCCATTTCCAGAGCCTCAGGTTCCTGCGGTATCCTCTTTGGGTTCTTTTAAAAGCGCCTTTAAGCAACGCAGCTTTTCCGGTCCATCCTCTGTTAGAGGAATTGGTTTTTCCAGGATTGGGACGACCGGACAGAATTTTTTCTGCCGCCTAAAGCTGACGAGAGGGTAGTCTTTATGCACGTCTGCCAGGAAATATTTGTGCTTGCAGGCACTCTTTCCCCTGACCAAGTGCTCTTTAAAAGGGGCCCGGATGGCTCAGTCGGTAGAGCATCGGACTTTTGGTCTGAAGGTCCAGGGTTCAGGTCCCGGTTCGGGCACTGCTTTTCAACTACCCGTGAGGTCCTTGAGGCCACATCTCCCGGAAAGCGCCCGATCTCGTCTGATCTCGGAGGCTAAGCAGGGTCGGGCCTGGTTAGTGCCTGGATGGGAGACCACCTGGAAGGTTTTCTGTTATTTGCCCTATGGAAAAGACATTTTTCTAAGAAAGGGGGCGCTCCCAACTGTGGACGCAGCCATCTCATGGGTGAATAAATCATTAACTGGCCTAAGGGGAAACATACAAATGTTTAAGGTCCCGGTCGATAAACGTTTAGAGACACTTTTTCCAGCATCCCTGGCTACAGCCAGCAGTGGCTGCAATTGGAGTTTTGTCAGGCGTTAAAGAACCAGACAAAACAGATGCTTAAGACATCCCTGCCCAATAGGCAGAGGAGTTATTGGATATTCCCAGAGCTCTGTGCTTTGCGGTAGAGGTTATAAAAAGACTCCATCCAGCAGGCGTCTCGTTGTCACTATTTTTAGTGCATATGAGAAGGCTCTTATGGTTGAAGAACTGGGCGGCCGAGCCCCATGTAAAAGACTGCTGGCAGGTTTGCCCTTCCATGGAAAGATCTGGATAAATACATTCAGACTGTTTCAAGGGGCAAAAGTACCCCTTTTACCAGTCAAAAGAAGTTCCGGGGTCCTGCGTTTAAAAGGCAGCTCCCCCCGGTTCCAGGGCCCTCAAATTTCAGGCAGTACGGACCTCCTGCGCGATCAAACTTTTAACAATGGATCGCAAGGACAGGCCTCTGGGGATCGGTCCCCGACAGGGGGGGTCCGATCATCTGTGGCCGCAGGCTACAGATTAGAATTTCTAAAATTTCCTCCACAAGGAAGGCCTCAATGCGGGCGGCATTGGATCACCTGCTTTACCAGGGCATAATGGTAGAGGTACCAGCCCAAGACAGGGGCTAGGTTTCTATTCCAATCTGTTTGTCATACCAAGGCTCATCGGCAATGTCAGACCAATTTTGGACCTAAAAGGTTTAAATGCTTACCTAAGGGTTCGCCCTTTCCGGATAGAATCCGTTTGGTCAGCAGCCGCCACACTCCAGAAGGATCTGGCTTCTATAGACATAAAGGATGGTTACCTTCATGTACCAGGTCTTTCAGCCACATCAAATATTTTTGTTTTTACGCTTCGCAGTGATACAGCGTCACTTCCAATTCGTGGCGCCCCCCTTCGGGCTGGCTACGGCCCCCGGGTATTCACGACGGTCCTAGCTCCTATTCTAGTCAGTCTAAAGGATCCAAGGGATCTCGGTCCATGCATACCTGGACGACCTCTTAATCATAAGATCACTCGCTTCCTTGGTGGAATGCGTAGTAGCCCTCATGGTTCAGTACCTCGAGAGGTTCGGCTGAGTCCTAAACCGGGGAAAGATCAGCATTTCAACCTACAAAGCAGTTGGAATATCTCGGCACGAGATTAGACACAGAACAGAAGATGGATGTTCCTGCCCCTGGTAAAGGTCGAGGCTATCAAAAGATTGATTCAGTTGGTTCTAAGCAAAAAAGAACCAACTATTCGCCTATGTATGCGATGGCCATGTTCGAGGCGATACCACACGCTTCCACACTCGTGTCCTACAGACAGCAATTCTAGCAGCTTGGTTCTGCCCAGTGGTCTGGAAGGCTGGAGAGCGGTCTTGAACAAGTTCACTCGCCAAGGAACTTGGGCAGAGGCGGAGAGGCAGCTGCCCATCAAGGTCTGGGAGTTCTGAGCGGCTCGGCTAGCCCTCCTGGCATAGACATCCAGATTACAGGGGTCCTCGGTGAGAAGTCATTCAGACAATGCCACAGCGGTGGCATATAGGTGAACCACCAAGGGGGAACCAAGAGTCAAGCCACTCAGAGTGAGAGGAGCTTGGTTTTTCGGTGGGCAGAGGTTTATGTACCCTGCATATCGACGACATTCATTCCCGAGGTGGACAACCTGCAGGCGTACTTCCTAAGTCGCCAAACCCTGTCGCCGGGGGAGTGGTCTCTGCATCCAAGTTTTTTCAGACAATCTGCCAGAAGTGGGGAGTGCCAGACGTGGAGGTCATGGCATCAGGATTCAACAAGAAGCTAGACAGGTTCATGTCTCGAACGAGGGACCCTATGGCCTGCGGAACCGATGTGTTGGTTTGCCCTTGGCATCAATCATAACTTCTATATGCATTTCCCCCACTGCAGTTACTACCCCGCCTGTGGCGCAGGATCATAGCACAGGCCGGTTATCCTGGTAGCCCCAGCTTGGTACCGGAGGGCATGGTACTCACTAGTCCTGAAATTGGCAGCGGGAGGCCCTTGGACTCTTCCTCTAGGGCCAGACCTACTCTCACAAGGCCCGATCCTCCACCCTGCATTACGGCGTCTAAATTTGACGGCCTGGCGGCTGAATCCCTGATTCTCAGGGGTAGAGGTC
The DNA here is from genome assembly GCA_029574335.1 of Rana kukunoris. Classification (NCBI taxonomy): domain Eukaryota; kingdom Metazoa; phylum Chordata; class Amphibia; order Anura; family Ranidae; genus Rana; species Rana kukunoris. The sequence goes on from CM056052.1 coordinate 378,461,044, forward strand.
TGTCTAGGCAGGTAATCCCTACCCTCATTAAGGCTAGAAAGCCGGCCTCCAGGGTAATTTTGTTACAGGGTTTGGAGGGCCTACGTAGGTTGGTGTGAGGCTAAGAGATGGGTTTCCCGCAAGTATACCATTGATAGAGTATTAAGTTTCTCCAGCTAGGAGTGGATAAAGGCCTGGCATTAAGCACGATCTAGGGACAGATTTCAGCCTTATCAGTGTGGTTTCAGAGGCCGCTGGCCGCCCACTCGCTGGTTAAGATCTTCGTACAGGGAGTCTTACGTGTTAATCCTCCAGTCAAATCACCACTTTGTCCATGGGACTTAAATCTTGTTCTGTCAACTCTACAGAAACAACCCCTTGAGCCGTTGGCTGAGGTACCTTTGGTTTTACTGACTGGAAAGTCGGTATTTCTGATCACCATAGTTTCGGCCAGGAGAGTATCGGAATTGGCAGCCTTATCTTGTAAGGAACCATATCTCATTTTACATAAGGATAGGGCGGGGTTCCGTCCTCATTCTTCCTTTCTACCAAAGGTTATATCCAGTTTCCACCTGAACCAGGATGTGGTACTTCCATCCTTCTTCCAAAACCCACCTCTAGAAAGGAGGGGTTGCTGCATACGTTGGATATTGTCAGGGCCATAAAGGCCTATCTTAAAGCTACAGAGAAGGTTCGGAAAACAGATGTGGTGTTCGTTTTACCGGAAGGGCCCAAGATGGGTCAGGCAGCTGCTTGATCCACCATCGCAAGATGAATTAAACAATTAATCGTTCAGGCCTGCGGTTTGAAGAGGTTGCCTCCTCCTTTGTCGGCAAAGGCCCATTCTACCAGGGCCATGGGCACCTCCTGGGCAGCACATCATCAGATCTCTATGGCTCGAATATGCAAGGCAGCAACGTGGTCGTCAGTCCACATGTTTACAAAATTGTATCAATTGGACGTAAGAAAGAATGCGGATACAGCCTTTGGGCAGTCAGTACTACAGGCCGCGATTCAAGCTCCTCAGGATCTGAGGGGGCTCCCTTGATTTGATTTGAGATTTACATTTCTTGTTTAAGTTGGATTTACTAGTATTTGAGTATACCTCTAAATTAAATCCTTCTTTGGAAGATGTCTCCCTCCCCTCATTAAAGCATTGCTTTCGGACATCCCATATAGTAATGAATATGCTGCTCTGTGTCCCGTGATGTACGAGAAAAGAAAAAGAGATTTTTAAATACAGCTTACCTGTAAAATCTTTTTCTTGGAGTACATCACGGGACACAGAGCTCCCACCCCTCTTTTGGGGAACATTTTTGGGAGGCATACTGCTTGCTACAAAACTGAGGTACTTCCTCTATGGGAGGGGGTTATATAGGGAGGGACTTCCTGTTTGTTTGAGATTGCCAGTGTCCACACCTGAAGGTACTCCATATAACCCATATAGTAATGAATATGCTGCTCTGTGTCCCGTGATGTACTCCAAGAAAAAGATTTTACAGGTAAGCTGTATTTAAAAATCTCTTTTTTTTTTTCATTTTGGATAGATTATAACCCCTGTCAGTTTATTTCTTGCACAATCCAGGAACATACGGGAAAAGGGGATTACCGCTCCAGGTGGGTATATGGAAATAAAACTCTTCTCAGGGTTGAAGCAGCAGGTGCAGGCTATCCATATACCAATTAGGAAAGGGAAAGTCCTGGACAGCTGCACTGCAAAAAATAGCTTTTATTGTAAAAATATATAAAAAATACAAGCCACAGCAGAATACAGGACAGAAGAACTGACGTGTTTCACACTTTCAACAGTGCTTAATTATAGCTACACAACCAGGGCTCGAGTCCTGTGGGAACGACGCCCCTGCAGTTTTTACTCAGCAGGAACGCCGTTCCCGTTAGCAGCTGTGGCTGCTTACACACACACTGCTCCAGGCACCATACACTCTGCCAATGAGGGCACACTGCCGAAGGAAATTCTAGACTCCTCCTCAGCTCTGACACAGCTGAAGGGAGACCGGGGATGCAGAAGAGTTCCTGCCTCTGTGCCATGCCGATTTCTGAAGATAAGGTCAGGTAGGCATGACTTTCTATGTGGAGGAAGGAGGGGGTGAGAATTCCTGCCTGGGGGAGTTTATTTTGGTGGGGAGGTTAAGGAAAGAGGGTGGGTTTGTTTTTGGAGAAGGACCCCCCCCCCTGTAAGTTTCTTGTAGAGAAGTTTACAGGGGGTAGTTATTGGTAGGGATTTGCTTCTGGGTGGAAAGTTTGTTGAATGAAGGGAGATATTCCTATAGCATTAGATATGAGAGAGATACTTACGCCTTGAGGTGTGATCGGAGACGGGGGTTATTATTGTGGGGATATATGAGGGAGGGTGGTGTTTTGCAGTGGGGAGTTTTGCTTCGGGGTGGGGGGTTCTTAAGCGGTAGAGGGGGGGGGGATTATTTCCTTAAGTCACACTGATGTGGCTCTGCAAGGTGCGTCTTGTGTGGGCATGGCAGCCCATTTATACTGTATGGGCTGCTGTGCCTCCTTAACCACTTCAATACCCAGCCATAGACAATTGACGGCCTGAGATGGGATCTACCATCCTAAGTGGCCGTCAATTGACAGCCTGGGCATTGCAGGCGAATATCTGGATGATGCCTGCAGCCAGAGGCATCATCCAGATATCCTCTTCTTCAGCCGACGATTCTGCACCATGTAAGAACGTTCATAGCGGCGGTTCCGCTGCTTGATCGTTCTTACAGGCCGCGGGAGGGGACACCCCCCCCTCCCGCTGCCATCCGGTGCTTCTCCGGGCTCACCTGTGCCTTCGGGGGCCCGGAGAACGAATCGTCGGCGTCGGCAGGAAGCATAGAGATGACTGGTGACCAGATGGCACCAGTCATCTCTATGACCGTCGGAGGACCCGGGCGCGATCTGATGACGTCACGCCCGGGTCCCCGTAAGTAAACAAAGCCGCAATTGCGGCTGTAAGCCCCCATTCATGAGATCGGTGATTTTTTTTTCACCGATCTCATGGTTTCCAGCCTGGAGGAGAGATGTGAGGTCTTATTGACCCAACATCTCTCCATAAAGAGGACCTGTCACACACATTTCCTATTACAAGGGATGTTTACATTCCTTGTAATAGGAATAAAAGTGGAAAAAAAAAAAAAAATGAAAAAAAGTGTAAAAATAATTAAAAAATAATTAAAAAAAATAAATAAAAGATACAAAAAAAATTAAAACGCCCCTGTCCCCGATAGCTCGCGTGCAGAAGCGAACGCACACGCAAGTCCCGCCGACATGTGTAAACGCCGTTTAAACCACATAAGTGAGGTATCACCGCGTGCGTTAGAGTGCCAGCAACTAATCTAGCACTAGATCTCCTCTGTAAATCTAAACTGTAACCTGTAAAAAATAAATAAAGCTTTGTCTATGGAGATTTTTAAGTACCGAACTTTGGCGCCATTCCATGAGTGTGCGCATAATTAAAGCGTGACATGTTGGGTATTTATTTAATCGGTGTAACATAATCTTTCACATAATACAAAAAAATTGGGCTAACTTTACTGTTTTTTGTTATTTTTTTAATTCATGAAACAATTTTTTTTTACAAAAAAAAGGCGTTTGAAAAATAATTGCGTAAATACCGTGCAAGATAAAACTTTGG